>CM035413.1:101419354-101731854 GCA_020310875.1 Ceratopteris richardii | reverse complement strand
AACCTATGCTACCAATCGCATGGTTACGCTAGTGAGCAAGTCGACAGAAACAACATTGCATTGTGTACCTCTAGTGGACAAAAGAGAATGAAGAGGGAGGTAGAAGGACAAGGTAGTAGCAACATTACACAGAATGAACACATGGAAGAAATGCTCGAGGCATTTTATGACATGGACGAAGATCAAGATGGTGGAGAAAATGTTGTGGGTTTCATGGACACAAAAACATTTCCACGATCAAAAACCAATGAAGAACACCAGAAAATGTGAAGACTAGCCGGTTCACCACTCTACACTAGGGCAAAGATATTCGTATTATGTGCATCACTAATAATGCTCAATCTTCAATCCATTTATGGAAGGTCACATAGTAGTGTCTTTGAATTGTTCAAGTAAGTGGATTTGAAATAAGCTTCCATTGTCGTATCAGAATAAGTTTATTTACTAATATCTTTGTAATTCTTTATCCCTTGCATGCTTTTGAAAGATCAGTTTGTGCTAGATGGCAATCGCATGTGCCCAACACATGGAGACACAAAAAAGATTTTATAGTATGTGGGGATGGACTACATTAAGATTCATTCTTGTCCAAATGATTGCATTCTCTTTTGCAACAAGTATGAGTACTTCCATGTATATCCAAAGTCTGGAGCAAAAAGGTTTAGAGAAGAACTTACGGGCGAAGCAGTTCTAGCAAGGTTCTTTGCCACTTTCCTATCAATCTAAGAATTAAGAGCCTTTTGAGATGCTTATCCATAGCTTACTTAATTTGATGGCATGTAAAGAGCATTTCTATAGATGGTGTAATGCGAGTGATTGCTAATTTTCATGCTTGAAAACATATAGATAGTAAGTGGCCAGAGTTTGCTAGAGAGGCTCAAAATATATGTCTAGGTCTTACTATGGATGGAGTAAATCCATTTGGTTAATGCAATTCCTCATGGAGCACATGTCCTATATGTTTTCTCAACTTTAACATCCCACCATGGCTGGACACAAAAAAAGAGCCATTTGTTATTAGCTCAAATTGTGCCAGGTAAGTATAAGGTAAAAAACATGGGTGTATACCTTGCATCGCTTGTGGAAGACCTTGACACTTCATGGGATGGGACTACTGTGCACATGTCTCAATCTTTAGCACGACATGACATGCGTGTGCAAGGCATACTTATGTGGATGATGCATGATTAGCATGGTTATGGTGAATGTTGAGGTTTATCAATTTTGGGTTACAGATCTTGTCCCCTATGTGGACCAAGCCTCAAAGCATGCTGCTCCAAAGTACTTCAGAAAACTGTCTATGAAGGATATCATAGATATTTGCCTAATGGACATGTCTTACATGAAGGATAAATTGACCAACAAGCGCAATGAAAAATGAAAGCAAGCGATTGGAAGTAGATGTGGGATGCAAGAACACCACTCGTTGGCATGAAACCACTATTGATCTTTCACGATCTCCCTTATTGGAGTGAGTTATTGATCAATCATTTCATGGACCCAATGCATATTTCAGGAATGTGAGAGAGATACTCTGGAAGAAATTAATCAGAAAGAAGGAAAGCAAAGCACAAAGGGAGTACTTGGAAGACTAATTCCATGTGCAAGAGTTGTGGGCAATTACCTAGCCGAACATAATAGTATCGCTACTTAGGGGTAGTTAGGCGCTCTGCAAGTTGGAAGGGTAACTAGTGAAGAAAGTGATTTTAGAGTTCTAGACACCTACTAGGTGCATGAGATGTCTAAAGATTGCCTTCACATGGAACGATGATCTTCAAGGGCTGAGGTCTCATGATTTGCACAAGTTTTTGCAATTTGTGCTCCTTGTAGCTATGAAAGATTTCCTTTTGGAGGATGTGTGAGAGACCATTTATCAAATTAGTTCCTTTTTATTGTGGATATCTTTTAAAGAGATAAGAAGAGATAGCATAGAGAGTGCCAAACTCAATGCTATAGATGCTAAATATATGGTTGAGAAGTTCTTTCTGACAAGTATTCTCACAATTTATCATTATTTATTGGTTCATGTGGTTCATGCAGTTGCAGTAGCAGGAATTGTCCATAGTGAATGGATGTTCTTCTTAAAGCGGTTTATGAAGACAATAAAAGAGTTTGTTCATCAGAGAGCACATCTGGATGGCAACATGGTAGAGGGGTGGCTCGTACAAGAGTCTCTTCTATTCATAATAGATTTTGTACACATCTCTGACCTAGAAATGCCTCGCTTATGGAGTTATGATGAAGATATTCATCTCTGAGGTGATGATTCTCAAGGTAAAAGGATGCAAAGAAAAATGGATGCAGCTTTCAGAGAGAAGGCAATCAAGTTTTGCACCATTAACTTAGAGCCCATGTAGAAGTGGTTGGAGAGATAATAGCTTATTAAGGAGGCAAAAACAAAGGAAAGAGCTCAGTTTCAAAAGAATCCTTCCACTCGCTTTTTGCTTCTTCCTAAATTTCTTTGACCTCTTCCATCCTTCCCAATGAGCAGATGGCTAGATATAATCATTTCACAAGCAAGGGAAACTAGTGAGGATATCTTTGAAGAAGAGGAGGAACTTGCAAAGGGGTGTGATTTGGAGTATTACACATATAGTGCACTATGGTCTCATGGATGACATTTTCGGATTGCATGCATCAAGAAAAATAAGTATAAGTTTAATAGCGGGTAAGGGATGACAATGCTAAAGAAGGCTAGCTCCAGTATTGTGGAGTGATCCAAGATATCTTGAATCTATTGTTTAGGAGGTTTGTCTACTTTCTATTATACGTGAAATGGTTCAAAGTAGTCTCCACTAGAAGAAATGCAAGAGTTAGGTGGGATGTGTTGATATATTTAGGTAGTGATGTGTGTGAACACACTAGGACTGCCGGGGCACTTTTTTCCCTCTTTAGGAGGTTTTTTTCTCTCGGCTTGTATATACGCCTTTTGCCCTAATGGGCTACTTATCTTTGTACATTCTCTAGTAATACATTCAGTGTTGTGTGTTGTGCTCCAAGCTTCTTCTTCTTCCTTGTGCTGTTCGCGTGCTTCCGCAGGCGTCTAACTCCAACAATTGGTATTAGAGTAGGTCGTCGCTTCATCTAGGGTGCCGTCAACACTCCACCGTTTGCAGTCTCAGATTCGCACGAAATTTGATGAGCATACTCAGGGTGCCGAAATCGCGATCTGAGCTCGTTTCGGACTTCGAACGCACTATTAGAGCGCTTCTGTAGGCTATTTTGTCTTTTTGTGCCAAAGCTATATACCGGTTTTTGGTCGCTAGTATAAACATCTCGAAGTCTGCTACAGGTCTAGCAGAATTCGTCTGGGCAATTCTGTTCAACTTTTTGAGATACAGTCGATTTTTTGCATCAAGGTATTTTAGTGACCGGCCATGGCTGAAAGCATTGATGTATTCCATATGTTGGCTGTTGAGGATAAGTTGGATGGTACCAACTGCCCATTATGGGCTTATATGATGCGACATGTATTGGTTGCAAAACGATTGTGGAACATTGTGCACGGTGTTGAAAGACGTCCTGTTACACCTGTAACAACAGGTACTGCAAATACAGGTGTTGGAGCTGATGAAGATGGTATCGAAGATGATATTGTGCAGATTCCTGTTCATGCTGTTGTTTCTGCTGCACCTACTACACAGTAGATTCGTTGGGATGGTAGAGATGCCCAAGCATATGCATTGATAGCTTTGTTTGTCAAACATGCCATTATTCCTCATATTCGCTCTTGCAGAACAACATGCTTGGGATACACTTACTACATTGTACCAAGCTAGGAATGAGGCTCGTGTTGCTTACCTCCAAAAACAGTTGGAGAGTGAGCACATGAATGAAGGTGATTCTATGGACAGTTTCCTAACAAAGATCAAAGACTTGAAGGAACAATTGATTTCTGCTGATGAGGTTATACCAGATAGCTCACTTGTGCAGACCGTTCTGAATGGTCTTCCTGATTCATATCAGAGTTTTGCTTCTACTCTTCGGTTGATGATGAAAGGCAATCCAAATGCCTTGTCATTTGAGGAGTTAGTCTCTGTTCTGTTGCAGGAAGATCAGTCGAGGCAGAACAGGTCCATTATGCGTGTTGTAGATCAAGCCTTCCTAGCTAGTCAAAAGGGCAAAGGAAAATGAAGTTCTTCTACTAGTAAGCAGAAATCTCCAAATGCTGCACATTCGAAGAACCAAGACAAACATTAGAAAAAAATCAGAAAAGCAAAAATTGTTTTACAAGTACTATAAAGGGAATGATCATATCATAAAGAACTGTCCAAAACTGGCTGCAAAAGAGGCAAAGAAGAAAGAGGCTTGAATGGTTGTTGCAGAAGCCTCTACACCAAAAATTGAGTCTACTAATCTTGTGCAGGAAGAAGAATGGGTGTTCACTAGTGTTTGCAGTTTTGACCCATCTTCTCATGAGCAGTGCATGTCTACAGTAGACTCAGATGTTTGGTACTTTGATAGTGGGGCGACCAAACATATTACCTCGCAGCACAGTTTCTTCTCTTCACTCGAGCCTGCCCCTACAGGGAATACTGTTACATACGCCAACAACTCCTCTTATCCTGTTATGGGAGTTGGTAAGATCATTTTGACTACTGTTGATGGTAGTACTTTCACTTTGTCAGATGCTTTATTTGTGCCAGGGATCAAGAAGAATCTATTATCAGTTTGTGCATTAGCCAAGATTGGCTTGGTTGTGCAATTTGTTGATGACAGTTGTACAGTTCATGATCTGTCAAATGGCGATGTGATTATTGCTTCTAGCATTTTATGTCGTGGGCTGTATAAGCTCATAGACTATGAAAGATCATTAAATGATTTGGCATGTGCAGTAAATGATTCTCAGGCTATGTCAGATGCAAAGCTTTGGCATGCACGCTTTGGTCATCTGAATTTTGCTACTTTGCTACGCTTTTAGAAATCTGAAATGGTATCCTCTTTGCCCAAACTTGAGGCACCTGGAAAACATGTTTGTGAAGGCTGTATTTTGGGCAAAATGCAGCGTTCGTCCTTTCCAAAAGATGGTTCAGTTCAGGCCACTCAGAAATTGCAGCTTGTACATAGTGATGTCTGTGGTCCTATGTAGACACGTTCTTTTGGGAATTATCTTTACTTCGTGACTTTCATCGATGATTTTTCCAGGCATGCATGGGTATATCCATTGAAGGCAAAGTCCGAAGCGTTCATGTGCTTCAAATAGTTTTTGGTGTTGGCTGAAAATCTGTCAGCATGTAAAATGGGCACCCTCCATTCTGATCGAGGGGAGGAATATATGTCTTCTGATTTTAATACATTTCTGGCTGAACGTGGGATAAAACACCAGTGTACACTATCGTATACACCTCAACAGAATGGAGTTGCTGAACGAAAGAATAGGTCACTCATGGAGATGGCGAGCTGTATGGTCAAGAGTCAGGTTTTACCACATAGTTTTTGGCTTGAGGCTATCATGTGTGCAGCATATGTACTGAACAGGTGCCCCACTACTGCGCTGCAGTCTATCACTCCATACGAGGCTTGGCATGATCGCAAGCCATCTGTTGCTCATCTGCGTGTTTTGGTTGTTTGGCATATGCACTAGTGCCTCAACAACATCGCAGAAAATTGGATGATAAGGGAGTAAAATGTATTTTTGTTGGGTACAGTTTTGAAAGTAAAGGCTATCGTCTGTATCCTTCACAGAGTAAACACATTCTCGTTAGCCGTGATGTTGTCTTTGTGGAAGATGTTATTCAGCCATTGCTTTCATGTACTAAGGAGACATCTGTTAGCTCCAAAGACATGTATGATACTTTGATGCCTCTTTTTATAGGTGGACAGTCTAGTGTTGGTCCTAATGAGGCAACTTCTCAGCCTTTGCAGGTTTCATATGATGATGTAGATCATTCCATTTCTGATGCAGATTTACATGATGCACTTGATGAGAGAGCTCATATTGAGCAAGCAAAAACTATGCCAAAATGGCTGGTGCAGACTTCGCGTGACAGCAAATTAGATGCACCTTTGTCATATCGTACTCGTTCAGGCTTTCATAGTGCCTCCTTTGCATCAGATTCCTATGTTATGGCTGCGTCTAGCCTCTATGATGAGAATGAGCCTGTTCTTTTGATGAAGCACATAATTTAGAAAATTGGATGGCTGCTATGCAATCTGAATATGATGCTGTAATGAAGAATGGTACATGGTCTTTATGTGACTTGCCTCCTGGCAAGAAGGCCATTGGCACTAAGTGGGTATACAAGCTGAAGCGTAAACCTGATGGTACATTTGAGAGGTATAAGGTTAGGCTTGTTGCAAAGGGTTATGTACAGGAAATAGGCATTGATTTTGATGAGACCTTTGCACCTACATGCCGTATGACTACTGTTCGGAGTATTTGTGCACTTGCAGCCCATCATGGTTGGAATGTACATCAGTTGCACATTAAAACAACATTTTTGAATGGTGACTTGCATGAAGAAGTGTATGTTTTTGAGCCCCGTGGCTTTGTGTAGAAAGGGCATGAAAGCCAGGTGTGCAGGTTAAAGAAGGCCTTTTATGGTTTAAAGCAAGCACCACGTGCTTGGTATGAGAAGATACATGCCTATCTGGTTGCACATGGTTTTGAGAATAGTCCAACTGAAAGCACCTTATATATTAAGCATGCTAATGGTGTGCTTCTGATCATTGTTGTCTATGTCGACGACATGCTGCTCACTGGTCCTATTGAGAAGCATATTGCTGATTTCAAGGCTTATTTGCATGCCTCATTTGAGATGTCTGATTTGGGGCATTTGCATCACTATTTGGGCATTTAGTGTATGCAAGTTGATAGTGGAATGGCTTTGTGTCAAACGAAATATATTGACACATTATTGCAGCATTTTGGCCTTGAAGACTATAAGTCTATTGCCACTCCTATGGGGACAGGTTTACGATTGAGTCTTCATGATGCTGGAGATGCATTTGATGTTGTTCTCTATCAGCAGGTTGTTGGATGCTTGATTTACTTATGCATTACTCGGCCAGATATTCAGTTTGCTGTCTCACAGATGAGCAGGTTTATGCATTGCCCAGGAGTCACACATTGGAAGGCGGTTAAGTGCATCTTTCGCTACTTGAGTGGTACTCGGCAACTTGGGTTGTTTTATCCCAAGGGGGGATCACTACCGCCAGATTTGCATGCTTTTTCTGACTCAGATTGGGCTAGTTGCTATGACACTCGTGCGTCCACCAGTGGTTTTTGCTTCATGCTTGGTAGCTCATGTATATCTTGGTTGAGCAAGAAGCAGCCTACTGTGGCTACGCTGAGTATAGGGCATCTTTCACTGCGGCGGTTGAGTGTGTGTGGCTCAGACACCTTATGGCTGATTTGGGTGTTGGCCAGTCTTCTGCCACCACCATCTCCACTGACAGTCAGAGTGCATTGGTAGTTGCGAGGAACCCTGTGTTCCATGCTCGCACTAAGCACATTGAGGTGCATTATCACTATGTCAGGGAGAGGTTCTCTGGTGGGGAGATCAGCTTGGCATATGTGCCCACGCAGGAGAACATTGTAGACCTTTTCACGAAGGCTCTGCCTAGGGAGAAGTTTGAAGCTTTCCGCAAAGCTTTGGGCTTACTTCCTTTTGTGGGGTGACTTCCACATAGCTTGGCACTTCCTTATACATGAGTGCTAGCTCCTTGTTCACCGCATCATTCCCAGGGGGGATTTGTTGATATATTTAGGTAGTGATGTGTGTGAACACACTAGGACGGCCAGGGCACTGTTTTCCCTCTTTAGGAGGTCTTTTTCCCCCGGCTTGTATATACGCCTTTTGCCCTAATGGGCTACTTATCTTTGTACATTCTCTAGTAATACATTCAGTGTTGTGTGTTGTGCTCCAAGCTTCTTCTTCTTCCTTGTGTTGTTCGCGTGCTTCCGCAGACGTCTAACTCCAACAGGATGATAGTGCTTTGCTTCAAGTAGACTCCACAAAGCTATGGATAGATGAAAGAGACACATTTGTACTTGCTAAATACTATGAGTAGGTTTTCTTTATGCTAGATTCAAAAGAACCAAAGTGGCTACTTGTTTTATAAGTCTCTCCACGTAGCACACAAATTTGTGAGGACGTAGACATTGAAGAAATTCCATCTGCAGTGGACTCTATGGTGCATTCAGTAGTCGAGGAGGAAGACATCATTGTCAAAGAAGAAGAGGTCTTTGAAGAAGAGGAGGTACACAATGAGGTAATAGATCATATGTTGTACGAGGATGATGATCAAGAAGGGGCAACCATACCAAGAGATTTATAAGTCACCAATGTAGAGATAGATATCCTCTTCATGTCAGATCTCTGAGAGGATGCTAGAATAGAGGATTTCTGAAGCAAACTCTTGTATATACTTATTTGTGTTTACTTATTTGCTATGATTTTTTTCTAGACTACTAGATATTTATATTACCATTTTTATCATATGCTAATTATTTGAGCTTTCTATTACAGAGCATGATGGGAGATCCTCCCCCATTCACTCTGCATTCCATGATCGAGGAGCAGTTTTTAGAGTTTATATCTCAAACACCTCCTACTTATGTGGCTAGAGCATCACAGTACTGGGTCACTCATGGTAGCACTCCCCCGACCTCACTCCCATCGATAGCACTTTTGTAGATGGCACTACCTTTGACAGGACTACTCCGATCGGTGATACTCCCTTTGCGAGGACTACTCCCATAGATGTTACTCCCTTTGGCGGGACTACTCCTGTTGGAGGCACTCATGGCTTTATGACTCCAACACAATCCCCTTCTCAGCCATCCCCTACTGGCTCTAGCAATTGACCTATGCCTTTGACACCACAACACGATACAAGTGCTAGCCCGTCTTATCTATCTCATTGATGAGGTCACGTTCTAGAGGAGGTTCTAGAGATGGACCTACAGGTGGCTCTAGAGGAGCAGATATTGTGGAGTTGCTATGATGGATGTTGTATCACCCGATTATACTCCTAGAGCGGGTACCTCAAATGCAAGTATGAAACATAGTACACAATGTACACCTTGCAATGCTCATGACCATGATGAATCCAAGGTGTATCATGTACGAGATGGAGCTCCAGGAGCGGATGCGACTAGAAAGGTGTTGGATAATTCCTCTCCTCTGCATAGCAAAAAGTGTAGAACACCTTCTCAGGATCAAGACCTTCACCTATAGTTGAACCTTGAAACAAAAATTGGTATTAATAGAAGAACAAAATGAATATGAGCCTTTGGTCACTCAAACTAAACACTAATAGATTTTAAATGAGCTATTAAACACTCACTTTGGAGTAGTTTTGGTTTGGAAACTCTTTGCCTCAAGACAGGCTGCCTATCCACTCAGTTAGTTTGAGAATTGGACTTCGCTAAAAACTTAATAACTCATAGAGCATGGCGAATCTCCCAAAACTCTTTTAGATACATAATGTACACAAGATAAGCTTTCCAAGGAATATTTAAACTCTAAAAAAGGGTACATACATTGAGAGATATCTCTTGTAATTAGGCTACCTAGAAATAAGTATGTGATTGGACATAGTCTATAAGAGTATAGATGATGGAAAATGTGCATTAGGCTAGGAAGAAAGATATTTCCCACTTATTCTAGCACTCTTGGCATGACAAGAAATTTTGGTAGACTTTATCTCCTTTTGAGCCATTCAAGACCACCCCTCAGATGGGTGAAGATGAGTGTATGATTGGTAGTTGTGAACAAGTACTTAATGTTGTGGGAGTTGTGAAGAAGTAAGATTCTGGATCATATCTTGGTGATCAAAAAAAAAAAGTTTAACAATGGGAAAAAAACTTCATACTTTTGCTCACCAAATCTATGATTAGTATTGGACATAAGTGTATTCAATCCATGTCCACTATTCTTTGTAATGGTACTAAACTACTTGATGTGATATGCCCAACACCTTAAGAAATGGAGGGCTCTGTTTTCTTCCTTGGAATCCCTAGATAGAATCCTCATGTTTTTATCGCTAGATGAGTGAGTCTCTTGCTTGGTAAGGCCTATAACTTTGGTCTCTATCAACCTATATGGTTGTTTTTGTATTTATAACTCTAAGTGGGTTCTTGCCCCTACACAAGATGTATCTTTCCATCATTAATTTAGTTCTCTTTGTTGCTTTAAAAAAAGTTCGCTTCTAATTGTCAAGAGGTTATGTTCAAGCTCTATCTTGCCTTTGTTGATCTCTTTTTTTTCTAAATGGAGGTTTGGCAAGCACCTACTCCCCCAAGATTTAACTTTGAAAGGACAATTGTACAGTTGAATGGGCATAGTACCCACGGGACCCCTATATCCCACAAAGCAAGGGATAGACAAGATTACAAGTAGTGTCAACTAGTTTAGATTGACCAAAGCCATTACATGTCCAACATGAGGATTGAACTCTTGATCTCCACCTCAAGAGACCAAAGGCTCAACCACTATAACAATGAGATCTAGACCCTTTGTTAATCTTTTCCTCTCGTATATTGACATATCCATTAATGTCAAAACTCATCGCTCACTTTGATGGTTTTTGACTGTTCTACTCGTACTTTCTAGGGACTTCTTTAATGAGACTTTTTTGCGACTCATAGGAGCATCATTCGCTTCAATTCTCAATATCCAAACGGATGCACAGTGCTCCACCCCTTTTTCTTGTCATCTACATGATCCTTTCGTAGAAAGAAATAGAATTATCATGGAGAGGCAGACACAAGTGCTTAGTGACCGTATATTAACTTTATAATTCTGAATGGTAAACGACAAGTTAGAACGCGTGTCATTCTCTCTGTTTAGATGCCTCTAACGTCAACTTTATCACTTTGTCATTCTGATTCCGTGAATGCCACCTTGATAACACTTGTCAGATTTCCTTCTCTTTGAGGGGCGTCTCTAAAGCCCTTAACAGGTTTCGCTATCCTCTCATTGCCGGAGCTCCAGCATAGTTAACAGCTGCGCGCGCAGATTGTAATCTTCCTCTTCGCATTATACTCTTGCAACGTCATAGAGGGGAACTGGAGAAGGTATTTCGTGGATGGGTTACGAGTGCACGGTCATCTGCAATGATTCACGGGACGGTTTCGAGGCAAGCTTCATCGGCTCTCTTCCGTCCTTGGATACTTTCTGGAAGAACACCCGCGCAAGCTCAGTTTATGCTGATTCTCTTTCCGGTCTTTACCCTTTCTCCAACCTCCAAATAGATGGCCATCATGGCCAAAAGAACATGTCTGTATAAGACCGCAAACATCACTATGAATAAGTTTCCATTTATGAGGAGCTCGAACTGAATTGGGAAGGAGGAACATTAAATTTTTTCCTAAATAGAACTTTCATAGACATGTTTACAAAGTGCCTCAAGTTTTTGCACAAACGACACTATTTTAGATTTATGCAAGCATAGAAAACTAGCAAAAATTAGATGACCAAAGTGTGTATGCTAAAGCTTTGCATCTGAGGTAGCATGAGAATTTTGAATGACACATGTTGAATCATTCATAGATTTTGCATAGTCTATGAGCATATACATCCCAGGACATAAAATGCTAGAAGAAATAACAACATCGTCATTTGAGAGATCATCCATTGTACAACTATCATCAATAAATTTGACAACAAAGAAAATATCAAGTAATCGTGAAGCTGAAAAGAAATGTTTCTTGATCCATGGCACATACAAAGCATCTAACAACGTGAAAGAGATCCCATCATTTGTAGTTAAAATTATCTTACCAACTCCCATTACAAAATCAGAGGAATTGTTAGAACAGTGTGACAATATTCCCTATAGGGGTAATATGTTTGTTTACCCACTATCAAAGTACCAAACATCAGAGTCTACTGCAGATACACATGGCTCATGACAAGATGGGTTATGGCTGCAATAAGTTTTCTTCATTCTGAAGAAGATTATAAGATATTGTTTTAGGTCTCAAGGCCTCTACAACAACCATTCCAGCCTCTTTCTTCTTTGCCGCTTTTGTAGATAGTTTAGGATAACTCTATGACATGATTATTTTCCTTACAATATTTGCAAAACTATTTTTGCTTTTCTATTTTCTTCTCATGTTTGTCTTCTATCTTTGACTCTACAACATTAGCTGATTTTTGCTTACTAGTAGTTGAGATCTATTTTCTTATTCCGTTCTAGCTCGCTAAGAGAGCTTGATCTGCAAATTAATTGATGTGTTCTGCCTGGATCGATCTTCTTGCACCAAAACAAAGACTAGCTCCTCCAATTTTAAGGCATTTGAATTTCTTTTCGTTATCAATCGATGAGCAGAAGCAAAACTTTGATATGAATTTGGAACACTATAGATTAAGAATAGTCTACACAAGTGCTATCTTGCAAGACTTCATTAGTAGAAATTGTTAATATATTCCGGTAGTGATGTGTGTGAACACACTAGGACCATCACGGTACTTTTTTCCCTCTTTAGGAGGTTTTTTCCCCCGGCTTGTATATACGCCTATAGCCCTAATGGGCTAGTTATCTTTGTACATTCTCTAGTAATACATTCAGTATTGTGTGTTATGCTCTAAGCTTCTTCTCCTTCCTTGTGTTGTTCGCGTGCTTCTGCAGACGTCTATCTCTAACAATTGGTATCAGAGCAGGTCGTCGCTTCATCTAGGATGCCGTCGACACTCCTCCGGTTGCAGTCTCAAAATCGCATGAATTTTGGTAAGCATACCCAACGTGTTTTCGAGATCAAACCTGCTTCACTCTGTAGTGCAGAAATCACAATCTGAGCTCGTTCAACCTCCGAATGCACTATCATAGTGCTTGTGTAGGTTATTTCATCTTTCTGTGCTAAAGGTATATACCAGTTTCTATTACCAGTATAAGTGTCTCGAAGTCTGTTACAGGTCTAGTGGAATTCGTCTGGGCAGTTTTCTTCAACTTTTTGAGATACTGTCAATTTTCTACATCAAAGTATTTTAGTCACCGGCCATGTCTCAAAGCAGTGATGTATTCTGCATATTGGCTATTGAGGATAAGTTGGATGGTACCAACTACCCATTATGGGCTTATATGATGCGATATGTATTGGTTACAAAAGGACTATGGAACATTGTGCACGGTCTTGAAAAATGTCCTATCACATCTGCAGCTGTTACAACTGCGGGTACAGAAGCTGAGGCAGAACGTGTCGAAGATCATGATATTCTGCATATTCCTGTTCATGATGCGGTTTTTGCTGCACCTACTGTAGAGAAAATTCATTGGGATGGCAAAGATGCACTGGCACATGCATTGATAGCTTTGTTTATCAAACGTGCCATAATTCCTCACATTCACTCTTGCAGAAGAGCTAAGGATGCTTGGGATACACTTACCACATTGTACCAAGCTAGGAATGAGGCTCGTGTTGCTTACCTCCGAAAACAGTTGGAGAGTGAGCACATGGATGAAGGTGATTCTATGGACAGTTTTCTAACAAAGATCAAAGACTTAAAGGAACAGTTGATTTCTACTCATGAAGTTATACCAGATAGCTCACTTGTGCAAACCGTTCTGAATGGTCTTCCTGATTCATATAAGAGTTTTGCTTCTACTCTTCGGTTAATGATGAAAGACAATCCAAATGCCTTGTCATTTGAGGAGTTAGTCTTTGTTCTGTTGCAGAAAGATCAGTCGAGTCAAAATAGGTCCATTATGTGTGTTGTAGATCAAGCTTTCCTGGCTAATCAGAAGGTCAAAGGAAAATGGAGCTCTTCAATAGTAAGCAGAAATCTGCAAATGCTGCACATTTGAAGAAGGAAGATAAAGATGAGAAGAAATCAAAAAAGCAAAAATTATTTTGCAAGTACTGTAAAGGGAATGATCATATCATAAAGAACTTTCCAAAAATGGCTGCTAAAGGAGCAAAGAAGAAAGAGACTGGAATGGTTGTTGCAGAGGCCTCTACACCAAAAATAGAGTCCGCTAATCTTTTGCAAGAAGAAGAATGGGTGTTTACTACTGTCTGCAGTTTTGACCCATCTTCTCATGAGCAGTGTATGTCTGCAGTAGACTCATATGTTTGCGAGTATTTTGACAATGGGGCAACCAAAAAAAATTACCTCGCAACACAGTTTCTTCTCTTCACTTGAGCCTGCCCCTACAGAGAATACTGTTACATGCGCCAATAACTCCTCTTATCCTATTATGGGAGTTGGAAGATTATTTTGACTATTGCTGATGGTAGTTCTTTCACTAAGATGCTTTATTTGTGCCAAGGATCAAGAAGAACCTATTATCGGTTTCTGCATTACCCAAGATTAGTTTGGTTATGAAATTTATTGATGACAAGTTTACAGTTCATGATCTGTCAAATGGCGATGTGATTATTGCTTCTGGCATTTTATGTCGTGGGCTGTATAAGCTCATAGACTATGAAAGATCTCTGAATAATTCAGCATGTCCAGTACATGATTCTCAGGCTATGTCAGATGCAAAGCTTTGGCATGCACGCTTTGGTCATCTGAATTTTGCTAATTTGCTACGCCTGTAGAAATTTGAAATGGTATCCTCTTTGCCCAAACTTGAGGCACTTGGAAAACATGCTTGTGAAGGCTGTATTTTGGGCAAAATGCAGCGTTCCTCATTTCCAAAAGATGGTTCACTTCGGGCTACTCAAAAATTGCAGCTTATACATAGTGATGTATATGGTCCTATGCAGACACCTTCTTTTGGAAATTACCTTTACTTCGTGACTTTCATTGATGATTTTTCCAAGCATGCATGGGTATATCCATTGAAGGCAAAGTCCAAAGTGTTCATGTGCTTCAAAATTTTTTTTCTTTTGGCTAAAAATCTGTCAGCATGTAAAATGGGCACCCTCCATTCAGATCGAAGGGGGGAGGATATATGTCTTTTGATTTTAATGCATTTCTGGCTGAACGTGGGATAAAACACCAGTGTACAGTGCCGTATACACCTCAACAGAATGGACTTGCTGAATGAAAGAATAGATCACTCATAGAGATGGCGAGGTATATGATCAAGAGTCAGGCTTTACCACATAGTTTCTGGCTTGAGGCTATCATGTGTGCAACATATGTACCTAACTGGTGTCCCACTAAAGCGTTGCAGTCTATCACTCTATATGAGGCTTGGCATGATCGCAAGCCATCTGTTGCTCATCTACATGTTTTTGGTTGTTTGGCATTTGCATTAGTGCCTAAACAACATCGCAGAAAATTGGATGACAAAGAAGTACATTAAAACAACATTTCTGAATGGTGACTTGCATGAAGAAGGATATGTTTCTCAGCCTTGTGGCTTTGTGCAAAAAGGGCATGAAAACTGGGTGTGCAAGTTAAAGAAGGCATTATATGGTTTAAAGCAACCACCACATGCTTGGTATGAGAAGATACATGCCTATCTGATTGCACATGGTTTTCAGAATAGTCCAAATGAAAGCACCTTATATGTTAAGCGTGGTAAGGATGTGCTTTTGATCATTGTTGTCTATGTTGACGACATGCTACTCATTGGTCTTATGGAGAAGCATATTGCTCATTTTAAGGCAGATTTTCATGCCTCATTTGAGATGTCTGATTCGGGGCATTTGCATCACGATTTGGGCATTCAGTTTATGCAAGTTGATGGTGGAATGGCTTTGTGTCAAACGAAATATATTGACATATTATTGCAATGTTTTGACCTTGAAGACTGTAAGCCTATTGTCACTCCTATGGAGATAGGTTTACGATTGAGTCTTCATCATGTTGGAGATGCATTTGATGTTTTTCTCTATCAGCAGGCTATGGGATGGTTGATTTACTTACGCATTACTCGGCCAGATATTCAGTTTGATGTCTCATAGATGAGCAGGTTTATGCATTGCCCAAGAGTCAGGTAGTGGTAGGCGATTAAGTGCATCTTTTTCTATGTGACTGGTACTCAGCTACTTGGGTTGTTTCTTTCCCAAGGTGGGATAACTACCGCGAGATTTTCATGCTTTTTCTAGCTCTGATTGGGCTGCTTGCTATTACACTCATGTGTCCACTAGTGGCTTTTGCTTCATGCTTGGTAGCTCATGTATATCTTGATTGAGTAAGAAGCAGCCTACTTTGGCCACTTCCAGTTGTGAGGTTGAGTATAGGGCAGCTTTCACAGCGAGTGTCGAGTGTGTGTGGCTCAGACGCCTTATGGCTGATTTGGTTGTCGGTCAGTCTTCTGCCACCACCATCTTCACTAATAGTCAGAGCACATTGGTAGTTGCGAGGAACCTTGTGTTCCATGCTCGCACTAAGCACATTGAGGTCCATTACCACTATGTCCGGGAGATGTTCTCTGTTGGGGAGATCAGCTTGGCATATGTGCCCACTCAGGAACATTGCAGACCTTTTCACGAAGGCTCTGCCTAGGGAGAAGTTTGAAGCTTTTCACAAAGCTTTGGGCTTACGCCCTTCTCTGGAGCTATATCCACATAGCTTGGAACTTCCTTATACATGAGTGCTAGCTCCTTGCTCACTACATCATTCCCAAGGGGGATTTGTTGCTATATTTAGGTAGTGATGTGTGTGAATACACTAGGTCCACCGGGGCACATTTTTCCCTCCTTAGGAGGTTCTTTTCCCCCAGCTTGTATACATGCCTATAGCCCTAATGGGCTACTTATCTTTGTGCATTCTCCAATAATACATTCAGTATTGTGTTTTGTGGTCCAAGCTTCTTCTCCTTCCTTGTGTTGTTCGAGTGCTTCAGCAGACATCTATCTCCAACAGAAATCACTGTGCTCCAAATCTTTGAATTTTGTCAAAAAAATATCCATAGAATCTCCTTTATTCATATGCTTACTCTTTGTTCTTGGACGTAAGCAACAAGAGCCTATTTGGTATAAAGTTGTAAAGGTATCCCAACGCATAAGACTACCGACTTGATGATGAAGCTCCCATTCCAAAAGTATATAAAAGCGTGTAGAATCACCTGTTTGAAATGAACTTAAAAGGGAGTGGCTATCAAGTAGTTATACAATAGCATAGAAATTTGTTTTTTGGGATTTAGATATATCATAGATTTCCACAATCCCCTTGTTGGATGTGTCATTGTCAAACGTTATAGCTTGTAGCATATTCCTTGGTCACCATTGGCACAAATATCTGAAGCCTATCTAAGTCCACTGACCTCAAAGTTACAATCAATGGATGCATGAACCTAAAATCCCTCGCATTGTTCCTGCCAAAATATTAGTTAGATATCTCAAAGGTTCCATGAATAAACGGATCTCTATTATCCAATTGATTATGGATAACATGTAAAAGCCTATTTTGATGCTGATTGGGATGATTCTATAAATGATAAGAGGAGCACTAGTGGATAATTATGGATTACATGTGCAAGCTAATTTTGATGCTAATTCGGAAGATTCTCAATATCATAGGAGGAGCACTAGTGGATATGCCATTGTTACGTGATTTAGGTACATGAAACTTGTGGATTCCTATGACGTGATTGATTCACACATCTTATAATTAAATATCTTGTTCTTGAATTTATTATAATCAATCAACTCGACCAATGAATTTTTTACTCCCATCTCTATTTCCATTGCGTACTTCTTTGTACTCAATTAAACATATAAGTCTCTCTATGCCATCATGGTGCATCTATGTGGATTGAATCAACATGAGCAATAGTGAGACTAGTGCATGTGCATATGCACCTATCCATGTTCCTTCCCTCTTGACACATTCACTCCCTCATCGAAATAAATAAATAGAGGCCTTATTTGAGGTAGGCATTACTCATCTCCTTAGAAACATACATAGAAACTGTATGCTTCCATATTGGTGAACCCAATAAAAGAATGTTGCACTTAGAAATTGCGAAATCACAAGATTTGGGCTAAAAGCTGATTTGTAAATCAAATTCAAAGTGTTTTCTACTTCTTACTACTAGATTCGAGAGGCTTAAAGGACCTAAAAATCAGCCATACATTTCCTCTATGTCTGGTAGTAATAGAATGTCAAAAAGATCTTAAAAGAAGTTTGCAACATCATCTCTTCACTTTTTCAGCATTAACTATTGATAACAAATTCTCTACACATACCTATGCAATACTTTTCATATCCAGTGAGCTTTATGTGTCCAACAAGCATGAAAAAACAACGTTTTCTCATAAACCAATGATCTCTGAAATGTGAGTCCACAAGAGACAACAACATACATTTAGAGTTGATCATGTACTAGAACATAACCAACTAAAAACATGTTGGTAATGTCCATTTTATTGTTGGAAGTGGGTGAGTCTCAATAACAAATTTAATCACACGTTTACAGGATCCTCCAACACATGAACCTTAGCATACACACCTTAATACTCAAAAAGATGATGAGTGAGAGATAGAGAGAGAGAGAGAGAGATAGACAAGATATTTTGAATTGTATGATAAGATAGGATGTGTCACCTACACTATCTTATATTCAAACCTCAAATCACAATCTGTGAATATAATACAAACTGACAATATTTAAATCTAGGCATAAATAGGAACTAGATACAAGAGATTGTGTGCCTAAGAAGTATGAAGAATTTGCAATTATTTTACGACAAACCCAAATTCTCATTATCTAAATCAGAAACTAGTGAATGAACAAGTGGGTACAGATGTAGACTTGTTACTCATAGTATGTTGGGCTGATAGCAACTCCTCCAAATGTCTCTAGATGTAGAGTACAACTCCTCCAAGTGTATGAGAACACTTCCTCCAAGTAGAGGACCTCCTTGTCCTTCAAGTGTAGAGTCTCCTTGAAGCTTGAGCACCTCCTTGATCACCTTGAGTGATGATGATAAACTGAGGCCAACCTCTTCTTATATAGTATTCGAGATCCATTCAAAAGCATATTTCAAAAAGCATTGAAAAACCTATGATAGCTACAAAAATGTGCGTTTGAAGAACTAATCACAAAAATCTTAGCTTCCATTATTGGACCACATTGAATATGATTTTTCTAAAAAACTCTTTACGTAAAATTGTTATGCTCACTACAGCCATCGACGAGTGTTGAACCAACATTGATGCGTTGAGAGGCAAATGTTTTATCCAGCATGCTAACGAATTTTCTTATGAGATGAATGTATAAAGAAGACTACTAATGCTAATAGTCTTTGAGCATATTGACATTGTCTCTGAAAATCCCCCCTTCAATCTCAAAATGGTACAATGTTTAATAACTTTTAAAACTTATGATCTCTACAAATATCTCGTAAGTGATTTCCACTAGATCTTAAGCTAGATGTGCATGAACCTGGATCCTTGAGATATTGCAAATTGAATGTTGAGACGTGTATTACATAGATATATCAAGCAACCTACTTCTTGACTATATAATGTAGCATCAAATGGTTCTAAATCTACTTCCGATTGTAATGAAAAATTAACATCCATTGGTGTCTGTATAGGCTTGGTTGTTATCTCAAACCTTTCCAATAATTTCTCAATGTATTTGTGTTGTGTCATGTAGATATATTGATCTCTATACTTGAACTCAATGCAATGTTAATAATGCAAATGACCTAAGTCATTTACATCAAATGTATGCTTTAGTTATGCTCTAAAAAACCAAAGATTTGAATTCTTTGGACCTATGATAATCGTACCACTTTGTAGTGCATCTTGAATACTAGCTCATTCATTCTCATATGAAGAGCTAAAATATTATAAATCTCAAAATGTTCTACATAATTTACCTAGTCTATTTATTATCTCCTTCTAGTTCTTCCACTGTATTCCTTTATACCAGTGCCCTTCCAGGTTTGACATAACCACTTTGGCGTATCCTTGAAAAGTGGTGGAATCCTTTTTGGTTCTTCAGTATCTCTTTTTTATGGAACTCTAGAAACTTCTCCTACTACATAAGTTGGAAAGTCAAGAGATACTGATAATGGACTAGGAATTGATGTTGGTAATAAAACTCTCTCTTTACCTACATCTTGTAGGGTTTGAGAAGGTTCATCACCCCCCTTGTATGGCTGAATATAAGAATCCAAATTCCTTCTAACAAATGCATAGTCAAATGCTTTTATGAGTTCTGGAATATCTTCCTTCTTATCATAAATCTGAC
The DNA here is from genome assembly GCA_020310875.1 of Ceratopteris richardii. Lineage (NCBI taxonomy): Eukaryota > Viridiplantae > Streptophyta > Polypodiopsida > Polypodiales > Pteridaceae > Ceratopteris > Ceratopteris richardii. Next base: position 101,711,802 of record CM035413.1, on the reverse strand, counting down.
TTTTTGCAATATATGCATTGCATGAGAGTAGGATATCACTTCTATATCCTTTGCTTTCAATTGCATAACCAATAAAGATGACTTTAATCAATTTTACATGAAGCTTACCACGATCCTTCTTCTGAATGTGAACATAAGCTAGGGAACCAAAAACCTTGAAATTACTCACATTGGGCTTCTTCCCATAATGAGCTTCCTAAGGTGTCAAGACCGTCAAAGCTTAGGTGGAACACCCATTCAAATGTGATTAGCTAGATGTATTGCATCAAATCAAAACTTGGGAGAAAACGTTTTGGATGACATCATGCTATGCATCATCTCAACAAGTATCCTATTCGTTCTCTCTACAACACCATTCTGTTTTGGCATGTAAGAAATATTGAGTTGATGAGAGATACATGCTTCCTCAAGTAGAGAAAGTCTTTAAACATGTACTCTCCTCCTCTATCACTTCTCAAAATCTAGATCTTTGACTGAATTTCATTTTCAACCATAGCTAAGAATTTCCTAAAAGTAGGAAAAACCTCTCACTTCATTGTAAGACTATAAATCGATGAATATCTTGAGAAATTATCAATGAACATAACAAAGTAGCTAAAACCTTGAATAGAATCTGTTCTCATCAGACCATTCATATCTGAATGTATGGTCCACAACTTACTTGTGGCTGTGATATATCCATACTTCTTGAAAGGAAATTTGTGAAGCTTTCCTTCAAGACATCCTTTACATGACTCTACATCATTTGGTAAAGAAAAAGTAGGAAACCTCTCCACCGTACCTTGATCTTTGATATGCTTGCGAGTTATGTAACTGATATGACCAAATCTAGCATGCCATAACTACATAATCTCCTTAGGTGTAGTAGATATAGCAACATTAGCATGACTTATTTTGGACCATACAGACATACGATTTTTGTTTTCATCTTGAACTAGACATGATTTTTTCTTATCAAGTGAGAGGATCTGACATGAATTTTTCTTAAAAACAACTTTATATTAAGAAAGTAGAGATAGAGAGAAGATTCTTCTCCATGTCTAGAACATAAGGAACATTAGAAATTATGAAATTTCTACCTGTTCTAGACTTAAATTTTACTTCTCCAATACCAACAACATCTAAATCATGAACATCTACAATGGTCACTATTCTACATGAAGAGTTAGTAAGAGAGGAAAATACCTTTCTACCACCTGTCGTATGCTAAGTACCACCTTTCTACCACCTGTCGTAAATCCAAGGATTATTCCACTTAATGCTACGTGATCAAAAGCTACTTCTTCAATAGTAACACATGCATATGAATTTACCATTGAAGAATAAGGTTTTGGATCATCTTCAGCACTATTACTTGATGCTCACTTCTTCTCATTAAAAATCCTTGTTTTGCATTATGCTATGAAATAACCTCGTTTCTTATAATAATGGCATACTCCTTTCTTTGAATCATATGTAGGAGAAGCGTTTTCTTTGGGTTTAGAGGAAGCATTAGAAGAAGGATTGGAAGACCTCGGATTAGAAGACTTACTTTCCTTCTTAGATTGCTGACTCTTCTTCTCCTTCTTTGTCTCCTTCTTCTTCTTTCCGTTCGACGATGATAACATGGCTTGATCATTCTCCTCCATACTTTTTTGTTGATATTCATCTTGAAGTAACATAAACTGTAGTTCTTAAAATGAATGCTCTCTATCTCTTGTAAATAGAGATAAAGAAGTTATAAAATCACGACATTTAGATGGAAGTGAATTCGGAAGTGTGTTTACCATATCTTCATCTAAAATATTTACTCCTACATTGAGTAACTAATCTCGTAAATCTTGAAGCTTCAAAATATGTGACTGAATTGACTCACCAACTTTCATCCTTGTGTTGGCTAGTTGTCTCCTTAGATGAGCTTTCCTAGTAGGGTTCCTACTTTGATAGAGATTCTCCAACTCCAATCAAGCCTCTAGAGAGGTTTTGCATGACCTGATTTGGGGTATAATAAGCCGTTCAACTCCCATAACAATATTTATGAAAATGCTAGTGCATCCCTTGAATGCCTTCTAGATTGCTCTTCTGAAGGAAGTAATCTGGTAGTAGTATCGACTCCTAATGATGAAGTGGTTCCGTGTTTTTCACCAACCTCATCTTGAGCAAAAATAAGAATAAAGGTTCTTCCAAAAGATGAAGTAGCCTCTTCTTCGACTTGTCTTGCCCTTGGATAAGTGTTATTGACAGTATTCCACAAGTCTTTTGATACTAACAGAATCACCATAAAAAACTCCACATTTGGTAATTAGACATTCCTTCAAGCTTGTCTGCATTATCAAGTCTATAGTCACTCATCTTGTTAAGGGTGTATGTCAACTATGCTCTAATAACAAATGTTGGAAGTGGGTGGGCCTCAATAAAAAAATTTAACCATAGGTTTATAGGAGCTTCAACCACATGAACTTTAGCATACACACCTTAATACTAAAAAATATGATGAATGAAAGATGAAGAGAGAATAGAAAAAATCTTTGAAGTGTACAGTAAGCTAGGATGCTCGTTTACAATATCTTATATTCGAATGTCAAATCACAATGTGTGAACATGACAAAAGTTGACAATATTTGAATGTATGCAAAAATAGGAACTAGATACAAGAGATTGTGTTCCTAAGAGGTATGATTCTTGGTTTCGATCTTTGCTCTCTCTTTTTTCTTCTGCTTCTTTCTCAAAGAAACTTTGGTAATGATATCCATGTGTGTTCGAATTGGAGATCCACACAAGGGATATGCATGTAATAGGCATTAATCTTCCCTTTATTCTCATCTCCCACTTCCTCCGTTTTTCTCCTTGCCCATTTTTTCACTTTTATCTCTCCCGTACTTCTTTTTCTTCCTTCTCTTTTCCTCGTGAAAGTCTTGTGAGCATGAGATGGATTGAGACAAGATGTTTTTTCCACTCAGTTTCTCTCCAAAAACAAGTTATGGAAGAGATGTCTATGAGATATGGGCGCATCATAAATGGGAGGAAAAAGGAAATTTTGACCCACATAACTTGCTAGGGGCATAGGCATAGCCTATATAAAGGGCTCTTCAATCTTGTACTCCCCTCCCCTAAAGTGGTGGTGGAGAGTAGAGAGTGCATTAATCTCCCCCTCCCTTGTGTAGCTACGTAGGGAAAGACGTTAGAGTAGTGAATTCTCTCTCTCTCTCTCTCTCTCTCGGTCTCTCTTTCTCTATCTCTTCCTCTCTCACCATGGGTCATCCCAGGGGTGTACTTGTTTCAGAAGCGCATGTGGGAGAAGAAACCACCACCCTAGATAGAATCCTCATGGTTTTATCGCTAGAAGAGTGATTTTATTGTTTAATATGGCCTCTAACTTTTTGGTTTGACTCAACATATATGGTTGTTTTTGTATTTGTAACTCTGAGTGGGTTCTTGCCCCTGTACAAGATGTAATTTTCCATTATTAATTTAATTCACTTTGTAGCTTATTAAAAAGTTGGCTTCTGATTCTTAAGAGGTTAGATTCAAGCTCTATCTTTCCTTTGTTAATCTTTTCCTCTAGTATATTGACATATCAATTAATGTTTAAACTCCTCGCTCACTTTGATGGTTTTGTCTTTCTACTCGGACTTTCTAGGGAGTTCTTTAATGAGACTTCGCGATTGATTGGACCATCATTCTTTTAATTCTCAATATCCAAAGGGATGCACAGCACTCCACCCCTTTTTCCTGTCATCTACATGACCCTTTCGTAGAATTATGATGGAGAGCCATAAATTTTGAAAATTTCAATATGGGATGGAAGAAATCTATCAAACAAGTCTAATCATTTCTATTTCTGTAAAGAAAGTAAAGAAAATAGCCGCCTTCAAAAAAAACTGGAATGAATAAACTAGAAGTGCTTACTGACCGTGTATTAACTTTATAATTCTGATTGGTAAACCACAAGTTAGAACGCGTGTCATTCTCTCTGTTCAGATGCTTCTCACGTCAACGTTATCACTTTGTCATTCTGATTCCTGAATGCCACCCTGATAACACTTGTCAGATTTTCTACTGTTTCTGGCGTTGAAGGGCATCTCTAAAGCCCTTAACAGGTTTCGCTATGCTCTCATTGCTGGAGCTCCAACATAGTTAACAGCTCTGCGCCCAGATTGTAATCTTCGTCTTCGCATTGTGCTCTTGCAAGGTCACAAAGGGGACGGTATGTCGTGGATGGGTTACGAGTGCACGGTCATCTGCTATGATTCAGGGGACGATTTCGAGGCAAGCTCCATCCGCCCTCTTCCGTCCTTAGATACTCTCTCGAAGAACAGCCGCGCAAGCACCGTTTATGCTGATTCTGTTACCGGTCTTTACCCTTTTTCCAGCTTCCAAATAGATGACCAGCATGGCTTGGGATCCTGCGTTTACAAGCGCCGCAACTCATCTTCACGCTGGTCAGAGGAAGCAACCCATCTTTATCCCATCTATGAGGCCGACGAGGATGCCGTTGAAGAGGACGACGACTTTAGTGGCAGTACTCCTATCGCACGCTTCTTCAAGTCGTGCCTCATTCAATTTGCGTTCATCATAGATTCATCATAGATTCAAGGACGGCTGTGACAATTGTTCCGGGGACCGCAGGCGCCAGGTCAATCGCCATCGCTAGAGAGAAATAGCAATGCCATTAATGTCATGGACGATTCTGGCAGTGCCACACGAGGATATAATACGCTCATTTGCTATATGATTGTCAGTTGAAGGTCAGTGATGCTCCTACAGACACTCTGCTAGGCAGACTAGGCAGACTGTTGTTCGACGCAGAGCATCACTTCAGATTATATCGCATTTTCTGTTGCTTCATTTGTAGGATTCTTCTGTTACAGACCATGTACAAGGTAATTTAGTAGTATTTAGTTACCTCTTCTCAATATTCATGTACGTTCATGTACAGAGTAATTTAGTTGCACCTCGTTCCTTTTTCTCTAATATTCATGTACATTCACATCCGGGCTTACAGAATTCGAGTTGAATGAGATTTCGTGGCTTGTGCGCGCACCCCATGCGTGTGCGTAGGTCTGGTCGTGCTTCTTCTTCATATTCTTCCTGATTTGCATAAGGCTCTCTTTGAGGACGATTTGTGACAATGATGTATTCATATTCTTCCTGATTTGCCTAAGGCTCTCTTTGAGGACGATTTGTGTGTGTCGTTAGTGTGTTTGTATGTGTGTGTGTGTGCGTGCGTGCGTGCGCGCGCACCCCTCTGAGAGTCTGTGATCAGACATGATTTGTGAGTTACATGGCTTCAACTCTGGGTAATGGTCTCGTTGAGGTGATTTAGTGAAGAGGAACGGTTGATCCATTCTGTTTGTCTGTCTTCAGCGATTGTTTTGTGAATCCCACATATGGAAACATTTCTTTTAAATGTACTCCATTTTGAAAAGAGTGCGAGACCAGCATTTGTTCGAGAGGGGTTTAAGAAAATTGTACTACTGATGCATCTTCGATCATTACGAAAATGATCAACAACGGTGCAAAATTCCATAATTTTATTAATCTGTTCATGTCCCGTTCTTGTAGTGGTTAAGTTTTTGGTCTAATGAGGCGGAGGTCTAGAGTTCAATTACGGATTGAACATGTTATGACTTTGGTTAGTTTAAATTAGTTGAAACCAGTTCTAATCCTTGCTTTGTGAGGTACAAGGATTCCCACGGGTACTATGCTCATTCACCTGTATAATTATTCTTTCAAAGTTAAAGCTGGGGAAATATGAGGGGTCTCATGGGTACTATGCTCATTCATCTGTACAATTATTCTTTCAAAGTTAAAGCTTGTATAATTATTCTTTCAAAGTTAAAGCTGGGGAAATATGAGGGGTCTCATGGGTACTGTGCTCATTCATCTGTACAATTATTCTTTCAAAGTTAAAGCTTGAGGAAATAGACGCTTGTCGAACCTCCATTAAAAACAAAATTCTATTATTTTTTCAAGGAAACCAAATTCAATCAACAAGTAACGAGCAAAAAAAAAAGATTATATAATGCAGAAAACATTATTCCTTAACCAACACCTGTATCACCTTGCCAAAGGATTTAATTAGATCATATGTCACCTCGATGTCTCAACTCCCTTATTGAAGATAGGAACCGACCTATCAGACAGAGAAGTCAAAACCCAATTTTTCTTCAACGGTCATTCTGCTAGGTTGCTCTTTCCCTTGCTATGTTATTACATTAATAGTCGACGCAAATACTCACATATTGTAAGTACGTTTTTAATCATGCAAGTGGTTTGTGATTTTCCTTTTCCTGTTATCTTTTGATTCGCAATTCGGGTCTTCACAGGGGAACTGAATCGTAAGAAAAGAAATCACGTTCACCCGATCTCACCTATGAAATAAAACAAATACACTAAAGTGACCTCCATAAATGACACACAATCTTCATAGATTAGAGCCGGAAATTGATAATGGGGGATAGCACTCGTATACATGTATGAAAGGAGAACATTTTGAAGAGCAGGATTAATTAACAGAATCCCCTAGAAACATATACTAAAACTCAAGAGAAATTTGAATTTCAGCATGATGTAAACAAAAAAAAATTGTTCCCTTAAATTCAAGAGAAAATTTGATTTTCAACATGATCTAAATAAAAAAATCTGACCCTAATTCATCTCGGATAAGATGGGATTTCAAGTTTGAAGACCTTTGGCACCTACTAATGGAGCACAAGAAAGTTGTCGTTTTGTGGAAAAATCTCCATCGAGGGATCTCAACCAATGCTAGAGCCCACAAAATCTATGATACCCCGATGACGTGCCTAGTGCAAAAGATGTTATATTTGGACAGAGGACCTCGTCCAGCTCTTTTCTTTTTTTGAATAGTTTCGCAATTCAATAATATATTTGAAGAATTAGTCAATATTAAACTTATAATTGAGTCCAACCTTATTTAAAAATTTGATTCTTCTACTTAACAGCTACTCTAAACCTATTGGCCACCATTGTGTAACAGGGATTTAGCGAATTGTAATGAGGTTCGGAGCACTGAGCATTAAAATGTGAATGATTCATCCATAAATAGCAACTTCCAAGAACTAGCTTATGATGAAAACCTTGTAATGAGGTTCGGAGCACTGAGCATTAAAATGTGAATGATTCATCCATAAATAGCAACTTCCAAGAACTAGCTTATGATGAAAACTATCTGTTTTGAATCTAACTTTTCTAGGTGACTCTCTAAAGCACATAAGGTATTTGATTGCATCAATTGGGAGCTTATAAGGTGTATTAGATTTTCGAGTAGCAAAGAGGAAGGTCTTGTGCCAGTTTAGTGGACCAAAATTGAACACTTTCATCATCAAATTTCTATTAATTAAGTCTTTCAAGTACTAAGAGTTGTATACAAGATACATCAAGATGGGTAATGGTTTTCCTTCAATGATGGAGAAGCTTACTAGGAAGAACTATGATGCTTGGAAAATTAGAATGGAACCTTACTTGCAAGGTAGAAAGCGTTACAAAATTATAGCAAATGATGAAGTTATGACTACTCCAAGATCCAAAGGAGGACCTACACAAGAGGAGCCTGAGAAGCTCACACTATGCCATGCAAGAGATGCACAAGCCAATTATTATATCTTAAAATCTATTTATGATTTCTTGTTACCACATATTAGAGGATATAAAACTTCTCGAGAAACCAAGGAAGCACTTGAAACATTCTTCTCTCCTAGCACTAAAGTTAGAAAGAATCACTTATGTAATGAATTCAACCAAATGAAGATGACACCAAAGAAAATAATCACATAGTTTTTCACTAAATTCAACGAGGTTGCAAATCAATTAGCTTCAATTGGAGTTTTGAGTAAAGAAGAGGCTTTCATGAAATAGATCCTAAATGGTAAAAAATTAGGACTCAAAAGCAATGGCAATCATTTACAACAACCTATGATTTTATTATGGATGTGTAGAGATTGGACTTGAACATATTCCTTGGAAAACTCTTCAATCAAGAGGCCAATAAAAATATGAAGGAAGGTAACTCTAAAAATGCTCTTTATGTAGACAAGAAAGAGAAGATGAAAAAAGGAATGAAGGAGGAGGATGATGATGAAGAAATTTCTCAAGCAAATTATGCAAGAAAGAGCAAGTGGAAAGAGAAGAATAAAGGAGCAAAGCATGTCAAGTCAAAAGGACAAGAAATTCAACCTTTTCTCATTTGTAACAAGATCAAGCACATCACTTAGAATTATAGGCTCAATGGAATGACTAAAAAACGAGGTGGTAGAGGTAGATTTGGCAACATAAGGGGGAGAGGTGGACAAAATCACAATAACAATAGAACGGACTTCAACAACTATAAGGAAGATGACCATTTGTTCTACATAGATTTTGATTGTTCCAACTATGTTGTAGACAATGTTGCTCTTCTATTAGACTTCGAGAAACCCAAGCATAAGCATGAAGTAAAAACAAGGGATTATATCAAGGACAATGACTTGCTCATGTTAATGAAAGAATCTTGAAGGATATATGCAAGGATCAAAGTTTTCTAGGGTCGAAAAACATCTCAAAGCAACACATGTCAATGAGTGTGATGCTTTTCAAATTGGGAAGGCACAAAGACAACTTTTCAACCATAAAGGCTACATCAACAACAATTTCTTGGATCTAGTACACATGGATGTGTGGGGACCAAGTCAAGAACCTTCCTTAGCAAGCTTAAGGTATTATGTATCTTTTGTTGATCATCATAATAAAATTGTGTACTTTATCAAGAATAAGAGTAAAGTGTTTGAATTCTTCAAGAAGTACCTAGTGCATGTGGAAAATCATATAGGTAGATCATTGAAGAAACTCAGATATGATAGAGGGGGCTAATACATTATGGGAAAAAATGAACCCTCCTTGGTCCTTTGGGATTAAGGGCTAATTAGCAATGGACCAATGAGGAGAGGGTGGTGAACACAATCTACTCCCTTAATCATATAAACTAGGCATAGGCTTCCCTTGTTTTTTACTGGTAAAAAAAAAAAAGACAAAACCACCTAGAACTAGTGGGTTTGGTTGTTTGAATGGTTTTGAGAAGCTCAGCTATCAATTATAACCCTTGGTTTTGAGTAATCTCCAATGGTTGAGATATGTTTCTTCTTTGAGAATGCACAATCCCATATGGATCATTTGACAGATCCATCAGATAGTGTGATTTAAAATGAAGTTAAATTCAATGCTAAAAATACTCATCATTCCATCTTTGGATCATCTAATGTTTGATAATCAATTAGCACTAGAAAAAGTTCCTATCAATGTATAAAATTGGATGCACACCTCATCCAATGGCTCTGATAGAATTCAAAAATTCACTAAGCTTGGGTTGTGGGTGGCCATTGGATTTTAGAGAAATCTAATGGCTATAAACACTCCAAAAATGATTTCTGCATCACTTGCATGCATCCATTGGATTTGGGAGAGATCTAATGGCTATAAACGACTACCCATTCATGGTATGGCATTGGATATCCAAGATCTAAGGCCCATAAGTCTGTAGAGAGTATGCAAAACACACGTGAGTTTCTCCTAAATTGAATGCATGCCAAAACCTCTCTCTCTAGAGTTATACCCCTTTTTATTCTAGCCATTGGATTGAATCATTCAAAGGTCAAGGAATTTTCATTTTTAGAATTCAACAAAAAACTGTACCAAATATTATTTTATTGTAGAAAAGCACTAGTTGCTTTTGATACCCACTTAATCCTCTAGATTAATCTTTTTAATTCCTAAAAATTAGGAATCCTTACAAGAACCATGGAGGGTTGATTTTTTTCCCTAATCACATATCCAAAGAGTTTCATGATTACTTGCAGGATAAAGGCATCACGGGGGAATTTACTTCCAAGTACTCTCCTCAACTACATGGTATTGTAGAAAGGAGGAATAAGATCCCACTTGGATCAACAAGTACTTTGCTTGAAGAGAAGAAGCTACCACATCATCTATGGGCAGAAGCTATATCTACTACAATGTACATTGTGAATAGAATTCCATCTAGAGATCTTCAAGGTATGACTCCTTATGAAGCTTGGAATGATAGGAAACCAATTCTAGGTCATGGAAAAGCTTTTGGTTGCTAAACATATAGATGTATCTTCACAAGTTAGAGCAAAATTTTATTAAAGGGAAACCAAGGTTGTATTCATTGGCTATGATTCAACTCAAACGGGATACAAGTTGTAATATCCATCAACAAAGAAATTTACTACAAGCAAGGATGTTGTATTTGGAGAACATAAATCATGGTATAAAGAGGATAAAAAGAAGGTAAATTTACCCTATGTTCTTGATTCACATTTGTATCCATCAGCTAGCACGCATGGATTTTCAAAAAGAACCCTGAACATATGAAGAGGCCAAAGGTAAACCTAATTGGCATAAATCCATGAAGGAGGAAATAGAAGCTCTAACGAAAATGGACACATGGCAGTTAGTTCCAATGCAAACCAATTACAAGGTAATAGGTTACACATGGGCCTAGAAGCTAAAAGGAAGTTTAGATGAATCAAATTGTAGGTACAATGTGACCTTGGTTGCTAATGAATGTTCTCAAACTCAGGGCATAGACTATAAAGAAAATTTCTTACCAATTACTAAGATGACCACTATCAGGACCCTGCCTAGTGTAGCAACTGCAAGGAGTTAGAAGCTACTTCAACTTGATGTGAATAATACTTTTCTGAATGGGTAGATCAATGAAGAAGTATACATGTCACAACCCCTAGGGTTTGAAAAGCCTAATTCGCCTAATCATGTTTATAAACTTAAGAAGGCTCTGTATGGCTTAAACAAAGCTCCCAAAGCTTGGAACTTTAGATTAGTGACCTATCTACAAGATCAAGGATTCAAATAAAGCAATGCAAATCCTTCCTTGTTCTACAAGAACATTCATAATGGAGCAATCTATTTATGTATTTATGTAGATGATATCATTATGATAGGTGGTGGCATAAATGGAATAGAAAGGATCAAAAGACATATGTAGGAAGAATTAAAGATTAGTGACCTTGGATAAATCAAATTCTTCTTAGATATGTAGGTCATATACGTAGATCAAGGGATGTACTTGACTCAAAGGAGGTACATTGAGGATTTACTATTGAAGTTCAAGATGGATAATGCAAATCATACTTGCATATCTATGGAAATGAATTATAAACTTAATGTTTATGGAGGTGAATATATTAAAGATATGAACGAGTATAAAATTCTTGTAATTAGCTTAATATATGCTACACATACAAAAGCACACATCTCATATAGTGCAGGAGTGCTAAGAAAGTTCATGCACTCTCCAAGAAAACCATATGTGGATGCACCTAAGAGAGTACCCAACTACCTCAAAGGCACAATCAATGAAGGTATATTCTATCCGTATATATCATATCAGGATCTCAAGGTATAGTTAGATGAAGATTGGGTAGGATCCAAGGATGATAGGAGAAGTACATTAGGTTTTCTATCTTCTACAGGATCAAATATTGTGTCATGGAGTTCCAAGAAGAAAACTAAAGTTGCATTATTCTCAACATTGTTGTATATATGTATGGACATCTTTGGTTAATCAAGGACACCAAAATGTTTTTCTAACTATTTCAATGGTCTTGTCAACACTAGCTTGCCCTGCACATAGAACAACATGGTTATCATCCATGAATTTTCCCCTCAAATCCTAAGAGCCTCAAATGCAAACCCTTCCTTTTGGTTTATTTATTTCATTCTCATTGAGAAATTGGAATATAGATTTGGCTTGTTTGCTTTACTAGGGGAGGATGATGTGATTGCCCCATCTCCTATGATAGCATCATCACTCATGGATCTAATGATCTATAAAAAATGTGGATTTTCCATTTTTATATCCATTATTTCTTGAAGAAATGAGCTTTCTAGAACTATAAAGCTCCTTTGGTACATTATTCAAGATAATGGATCAGTTACAATATTCTCTTTGCCTCTTCTATAGAAGATTTCCATATGACAATCTTACATGAGCTAAGCCCAATGGGCTTGCCTACCTTTAAGATGTGGCTCACTACAAAAGCACTTGAGTGTATGGTGATCCATGTGTATCTTAAATTCTGCATGTTAAAGATAGTGTTTCTAGACTTTAAGAGCATGCACCATGGCACACAACTCCTATTCATGCACTAGCCAATTGTGATGTGCACTATCAGACATCTTACTTTCAAAAACTATCACTATGCCATCTTGCCTCATAACTACCCCTATGGTATGCCACTAGCATCTGTCTCCAACTCAAAATGGCTTTTCTGGTTCAACCACTTTGCATGTAGGAGTCTTTGACAAAGCTAGCTTTAGAGTACAAAACTATCTTGTTGATCTTGCTTACATGCATTGAAGGAAATTCATCATAGATGCTGCTATCGATGAATAAGGTAAAATGAATTTTTGATAAAAACCAAAACATCATAAAAATGACCAAAATTGCTGCTTATCTAGAGGATTTGGCCATTCTAATACAACTAAGATCTTTTTCAAACCATCATGACCACGTCAGCCAAGACTACATGCCCAAGATTCTGTATGTCTAGAATAAAAAAACTAGGTTTTGTTTTGATCTACAAACAACTCATTTGCCTAAATCTTTTATACTAACCTTAAATGAATTTCATGTTCATGTAGAAACTTATTGTATACTAAGAAATCGTTTACAAGATCCACAACAAATTCACAAATGAATGGATGTTAAATATCAATCATTAATATCATAAAAGAAGCAGACGAATTAGTCAAACCAAATGGCATAACTAAATATTGATAATGCCCAAAGTAGGTCCTGAACGTTGTCTTATGTACAACCTACTCTTTAACTCTAATATGGAGGTATCCACTTTTCAAATCTATTTTTCTATATACAACATCTCCACCTAGAGCATCAAGAAGATCATCTATTCTTTACATGGGGTATTTATGCTTGATGGAAATCTTATTGGGTGCTTGATAGTCCATGCACACCCGATAAGAGCCATCTTTCTTCTTTACTAGAAGAACTGGTGCTACAAAGGTGAATAGTTTGCTTGCTTCATGATCCTCGTCCAAACGCATAGGAAATTGTGTTGGAGTATTTGGACTCACTTCTACAACCAACACGATCCTACGTTCAATATTTTAGCAAGGAGTCAAACCCAAAGGTGATTTGTTTATAAACAACTCCTGGAATTCTACTTTTAATTTCTCTAAAAGTACTTGAGCATTCCAAGTAGATCTTCCTCGATTGTCAAAATCCATCACTATACACTATGAATACACACAATAGAGAAAAATAAATTACAATCAATTTTTAAGAACTAAATTTCGGTCACCATTTGCATCTCTTGAAGATCGAGGTCCCCATAGATCAATAGTCACCTCCTCATGTGCTCAACTAATACATATGAGGAGCAAAGTATATGATTCTCCTTTCTTAGCATGTGATTCCTTACTTAGGACTACATTGATACATGCCAATGATTCAATCTCAAAATCCAATCTAGCCTTGTATGATTATAGGTGAATGGGTAGATCAATGACTCATTGGTCCCATGTCTCAATGCCCTTCTTGTTAGCTAACTTCATATGTGTAGGCATATCCTGATTGCAAAGTATCAAGATGTAACCATGTGAAGAGATGAGAAGCAATTACATTTTGTGTGGAGCTAGCATCAAAGATGACCTTGATAGGTTGTTCAGGAATGACTCCTCTCATAACAATGAGCTTTGTATCTAGGAATTTGTAACCTTTCTATGCCATTCACGAAAACACAGTCTTTGGCATAGAAGGTACCTTCTTCATGAACATCATGGCCACTATAGAAGAATATATTTGATATCACGAATCTCCAAAGTCTTTATCTCAATCACTCCATGTTTCTGTAGGGCTTTTGAGTATGGCTGCAATTATCTTTTTCTTCTTATGAAAATATTTAAATCAATGTTTGCCTTAGCATCATAGCACAAACCTTCTCTCATTTCCTTCTCTTCTTGTTGAGGGTTAAGAGTTTACTTATTATAATCCGTCTTAGCTACAACACACACTTTCCTTCTAGGCCCAAAAACTATCTTGATAATGTGCATCTACTTAGCCTCTTTGTGAGGCTATGCATTGATCAGAGCACTCAAGGAAGAGGGCGGACTCATCTTAGTCCATGAGGATCTCTAGCCATGGGAGCATATGCCCCTATGACCATCCTCATAAACTAGAGCCGTCTCAATGCCCTCTGCCAAAGAGTAAGACCTCTCCTCTCTAACTAAAGGTTGAATCAGTTTTCTTAGTCTCAAGTGGAACTTGTGGACTTAGAGAAACTTTGGGATGGAATCTGATCCTTTAAGAAATACCTCCTTGTAATTGTGAGAGTATTTTTAAGTGTTTGGTTTTCTTGACTAATAAAAAACTAGCTATCAAGTGTCCTAGAACTCTAATCTAATGGAATGTCAAATAAGATTTTAAATTCCTCCCAAGTCATGGGCTCTTTCCTCTATCTTATGCCATCACCTATGGGTGACACCCATAAGGTTATACATGGCTTGCTGAATCTTATGCCTATCGTCCACAATATGGCATAAGAAAAAGCACTGCTCTCACTTGTTGAGATGCTACTCAAGAGAACCAATAGTACATGTACTAGTGGATCCCTGGAACGTGGTGTCTTACGATTCTTAAGCTTTCATTTAGCCTCTCTAATTGGGAAACCTTCACTAGATATTTCAAGACTGTGGCTCTCACTCCCTATGACCCCATCATCAAGCATAGCTTCCTCTCCCTTAGAGTTTTTTTATGTTTTCTCTTTAATTTCATATGTTTACCTAATAGAAATAGTGGTATTAGGAAAATTAAAGCCTTTGCAAAGAAGAACAACAATTATAGGAAGTAACATTTATGAGGAACTATCATCCATGACCATGCGTTCTAGAGAGTAGAGCAAAACACGGTTTTTCTTTTGAAGGAGGTTGAAAGCCCCTTTCCCCACACCGAGGAGGTTGACACATGCAAATGACACCTTCATCAACTCCACAACACCATAGACAAGCCCAAAGCTTCTCAAATATGTCCACATGCATTTGTGCATACAAAACTCACAGAGAGAGGTTCCTTTCACCTCTTCTTCTGAATTGATACAAATGAAGGTATGAGGGGCTATCAATTACCTAAAAAAGTGCTTGTGCAAGCGCAATAGTGATAAGGAAATAGCTCCCACGCCATTCTTTTTCTTCTTATCTACATGGAGCCTCATCCAAGGTGAAGCGAGAATATTTCCTTTATGTATCCTCTTTCAGGAATTTATTCAGAACACCCTGCTCCACTAAAATGGCCATATTTGTCTCATATGATGTCCAAATTAAGTGATTCAAAGGGTTATATATTCCTTGCTTGAAGATTTATGAAATGACCAACACTATTTCATCTTTACAAATCTATTGTAGAGATCTTTCCACTTGACTATCTATAGTCAAGGAGCATCATAGGAAGTCTTTTGTGGCACAAGAAAGGTTGGCTTCAACTTGGGAATGTTTGAAGGATGGTTGATTATCACTTCCAAACTCTACACCAATTTTTCAAGTGGACGTGTTGATTTCATAGATTAATTTGCTTGTCCCTAAATGCATTTTAAGGTTCTTTTGTGCATCAATCATCATCTAGAATAAACATTTGCCTTCCATAGATGCATGTATGCTTGTATATATTCTTGTGAACTTTAGTAGATTTCTCTTGAATTGTGAAACTGGATGGTAGGATGGTCTTATAATAGGCATGACGAGGAGAAAGCAAGAGCATGTAGTGTTTTGATATTATATTGATATGGGTGCTGCAAGCATGTGGATTTTTGTACAAGGTGTGTACTACCCTATGGTCTTTTGTTGCTTATTGTGTGACCACATGCACGGTTCTAGTTAAAGTGCATGTAGAGCACTTCAATTTCTTGTTCAAGTTATCACTTTATCGCTTCAAAACTTTCTATGTATGATTATTTGATCCATAAGTAGAGAGTGTAATATTGTTAGTTCCGGCTTTCTTGTTCTTTTTTGCAAAGGCTTGTGACTTGTTAATCTTCTTACTGTTAGTGCTTATATTAGATGTGCATACATACACATAAAATGGAAGAAAAAAACCATTAAAACATTCAAGAACATAAAAAGAAAAGAGCTTACACTCCCCTAAATATGTACTTAGGACCTCCATCTCCACATAGAGTGGATACACACATGGATGAGCATCTTGTAAACATGATAGGACCATGAGTAATAGAATATCACACTTAGAAAGCATGCTTTGAACAATCTTAGAGCATGTCCATGGCTCTAAGAGAAAGGAAGCTATGCCTAATGTTGGTGCCCTAGGGATGGATTTGGAAGCTTTGTGAGTGCCATACTCTAAAAATATCTTGTAATTGTCCCAATTAGATATGATATATGGAAGCTTAAGGATCTTAAGCTACCACATTACCATGGATCAACTAGTGCACTTACTACTGATCTTGTTGAACACTGGCTTAGCAAGTGGTAGTAGTGTTTCTGATTATGCCATATTGTGGACAATAGGCATAAGGCTAAGTGGGCCATATATAACCTTATGGAATTCACCCATACATGGTAGCATAAGATAAAATAAGATAAGAAAG
This sequence comes from Ceratopteris richardii, assembly GCA_020310875.1. Lineage (NCBI taxonomy): Eukaryota > Viridiplantae > Streptophyta > Polypodiopsida > Polypodiales > Pteridaceae > Ceratopteris > Ceratopteris richardii. Next base: position 101,695,168 of record CM035413.1, on the reverse strand, counting down.
AGCCGATGACTAGGAAGCAATTTATACTCTTATTCTATAATAAATTTGTGCCACCACATGAGAGGTCTAGGACACTTGAAACCGCATTTTTCATTAGCCAAAAAAGAAAACAGTTCAAGAATACACTGATAAATAAAGGGAGGTACTTCTAACAATATGAGATTCCATCCAATAGTTTCTACAAGTCCACAACTTCATCTTGGGACTGAAAGAAATGATCTTAACTTTAGTTTTAAAGGAGAGGTGTCACTCTTTGGCACATGCCATAGAGATAGCTCTAGTTTATGAGGATGGTCATAGAGGCATATGCTCCCAAGGCAACACATGCATGAAAGGTCCTCATGGACTAGGATGAGTTGTCTATCTTCCTTGAGTGCTGCTATTTTGAGCGGTGCATAGCCTTAAAAAGTGGCTTACCATGTGCACATGATGAAGATAGTTTGGTGAACCAAAACAAAGTGTTTGCTTTATTTGAGAGGTATTATAATAAATCAGTTCCTAACCTTACACAAAAAGAGAAGACAATGAGAGAACACTTGTGCTATGGATGTTTAAGATAGCATCCATTTAAAGAATCTCCTAAGATTAAAAAAATTGTAGTCATAGTCATGAACCCTAAACAAATAGGAGTGATGTAGATAAGGACTTTGGAGATTCACCATCTTAGATATATCCTCCTATAGTGTCCATGACGATCACTAAGAAGGTAGCTACTACTCGAGATCTTGTGCTTTCACTAGTGGCACAAAAAGGTTACCAATTCCTAGATATGGAGCTCATTATTATGACAGGAGTCATGGAAAGTAAACTTTTCAAGGTACTTAGTCTTTGACGCTAGTTCCACGCATAATTTCATTAATTCTCATCTCATCATATGCTTACATCTAGACAGTAGTAGTCAGTGTAAGCCTACATAGTGGAGTTAGCCAATGGGAAGGGCATTGAGAATTGGGATTGATGAGTCATTATTCGACCCATTTAGATCATGTCCTATAGAATAGATTGGATTTTGAGATTTCACAACTGACACATTTCTACGCAATCCTAAGTAAGTAATGGCATGCAAGGAAACCACTATTTATAGACTTTTCTTCTCATGTATATCACTTTGAGCACTAGGGGAGGTGGCTACTGATCCATCGAGAGCCACATCTCCTAGATATGAAATTGATGACCAAAAAATTGTAATTATTTTTTGTATTTTTTATATTCATCATGTGTAGTGATGGAAGTGCCATAATCGAGGAAGCTCTCGTTAGAGTGCTCTATTGATATATTTAGGTAGTGATGTGTTATGGGTCAATTATCATTGCACATTCTAGTGGTAGTACATTTAGTATTGTGTGTTGTGCTCCAAGCTTCTTCTTCCTCCTTGTGTTGTTCACATGCTTCTAGAGACCTCAAAATCAAATAATTGGTATTAGAGTAGGTCGTTGCTTCATCTAAGGTGTCATCGACATCCCTCCAGTCACAATCTCAGAAGCACACAAAATTTGGTAAGCATAGTCAAGGTGATTAGAAGATCAAACAACTTCACCTTTGGGTGTTGAAATCACTATCTAAGCTCCTTTCGGCCTCGCTTAACACTATCATAGTGCTTGTGCAAGAAATTTCAATTTTCGTGCCAAATATATATATATATATATATATATATATATATATATATATATATATATATATATATATATATATATATATATATATATATATATTGGTTTTCTAGTATAAGCATCTCGAAATCTATTATAAGTTTAGAAGAACTTGACGGGGTAGATCTGTTTAGCTTTTTAAGATACAGTCTTTTTTCTGCATCACACTATTTTCATCAGTGGCCATGGTTAAAAGCACTTATGTATTCCATGTGTTGGTTGTTGAGGATGAGTTGGATGGTAGCAATTACCCATTATGGGCTTATATGATGCATCATGTATTGGTTGCAAAAGCATTGTCGAGTATTATGCAAGGTGTCGAAAAATTTCCTATTACACCTGCAAGCACACTTGCTAAAGGTAATGCAGACGGCATTGAAGATGTTGATATTCTTCAAATTGTTGTTCGTGTTGTAGTTCCTACTGCACCTACTTCAGAGCAAATTGTAGGGATGGTAGAGATGCTCAGGCACATGCATTGATAGCCTTGTCTATCAAACATGCCATTATTCTTCATATTCACTCTTGCAAAATAGCTAAGGATGCTTTTGATACACTTACCACTTTATACCAGGCAAGGAATGAGGCTCATGTTTCTTACCTGCAAAAACACTTGGAGAGTGAGCACATGAATGAAGGAGATTCCATGGATAGATTTGGGACAATGATCAAAGTTTTGAAGGAATAGTTAATTTTTGTTGATGAAGTCTTGCCTAATAGTTCACTTGTGTAGATTGTTCTAAATGGTCTTTCCGATTAATATCAGAGTTTTGCTTCTACTCTTCATTTGATGATGAAAGACAATCCTAATGCCTTAACATTTGAGGACTTAGTCTCTGTTATGTTGCAAGAAGATTAATCTTAGCAGAAGAGGTCCATTATGGATGTTGTAGATCAAGCTTTCCTAGCTAGGCCAAAGGGCAAAGGTAAATGGAGCTCTTCTACTAGTAAGTAGAAATCTGTTAATTTTGCACAATCAAAGATGAGAGAGATGAGAAAGAAAAAACAAAAGCAGAAATTATTTTGCAAATACTGTAAATAAAATGATCATTTCACAAAGAGTTGTCCAAAACTAACTGCTAAAGAGGCAAGGAAGAAAGAGGATGGAATGGTTGTTGTAGAGGCCTCTACACCTAAAAGAGAGTTTGCTAATCTTGTGCAGAATGAAGAACAGGCATTTACAATTGTTTGTAATTTTGGCCCATCTTCTCATGAATGGTGTATGTCTACAGTAGACTCAAATGTTTGGTACTTTCATAGTGGGGTAACCAAACATATTATATCGCAGTGCATTTTCTTCACTTCACTCGAGCCTGCCCCTATACAGAATATTGTCACATGTGCCAACAACATCTATTATCCTATCATGGGAGTTGGTAAGATTATTCTGACTTCTAATGATGATACTTCTTTTACATTCTCAGATGCTTTATTTATGATAGGAATCAAGAAGAATCTGTTATTAGTTTTAGCTTTAGCAAAGATTGGCTTGCTTGTAAAATTTGTTGATGATAGATGTATAGTTCATGATCTATCAAATGGAACTGTCATTATTGCTTCTGGAATTTTATGTTGTAGGTTGTATAAGCTCATAGAGTATGAAAAATCTGTGAATGATTTAGCATGTGTAGCACATGATCTCAAGCTTTGTCAGATGCAAAGCTTTGGCATGCATGCTTTGATCATCTGAATTTTGCTAGTTTGCTACGCTTGTAGAAATCAGAAATGGTGTCCTCTTTGCCCAAACTTGAGGCACCTAGTAAAAATGTCTATGAAAGCTATATTTTGGGCGAAATGCAGCATTCTTCATTCCCAAAAGATGGTTCAGTTTGAGCTACTCAAAAATTGGAGCTTGTTCATAGTGATGTCTATGGTCCTATGTAGACACCCTCTTCTAGAAACTATCTTTACTTCATGATTTTCATTGATGATTTCTCTAGGCATGCATGGGTATATCCATTGAAAGCAAAGTCAAAAGTGTTTATGTGCTTCAAACAATTTTTGGTTTTGGCTGAAATCTATCAACATGTAAAATGGGCACCCTCTGTTCTGATCGAGGGGAGGGAAAATATGTCTTTTGACTTTAATGCATTTTTGGCTAAACGTGGGATAAAACATCAGTGTACACTGCCAGATAAACCTCAACAAAATGAAATTGAATGAAAGAACAGGCCACTAATGGAGATGGTGAGTTGTATGGTCGAGAGTGAGGCTTTACCACATAGTTTTTGGCTTGAGGCTATCATGTGTGCAGCATATGTACTTAACACCTGTCCCACTAAAGCATTGTAGTCTATCACTCCATATGAGGCTTGGCATGGTCGCAAGCCATTTGTTGCTCACTTGCATGTTTTTGGTTGTCTTGCATATGCATTAGTGTCTGAACAAAAACATAGGAAATTGGATGATAAAGTAGTGAAATGTAATTTTGTTGGGTAGAGTTCTCAAAGCAAAGGCTATCCTCTGTATCATCCATAGAATAGACCCATTTTGGTCAGCCATGATGTTTTTTGTGGAAGATGCTATTCAACCATTACTTTCATGTACTAAGGAGACATTAGTTAGCTCGAAATACATGTATGAAACTTTGGTTGCCTCTTTTTATAGGTGGACAATCTAGTCTTGTTCCTACTTATGCAACTTCTCAACCTTTATAGGTTTCATGTGATGATGCAAATCATTCCATTTGTGATGCAGATTTACATGATGCACTTGTTGATGAGAGAGCTGATATTGAGGAGGTAAAAATTATGCCAAAATTGTTGGTGCAAACTTTACATGATAGAAAATTTAGATGCACTGTTGTCATATTGTACTCGCTCAAGATCTCATAGTGCTTCTTTTGCATCATGTTGCTATGCTATGGTTGCGTCTAGTCTATGTGATGAGAATGCGTCTATTTCATTTGATGAAGCACAAAGCCCAAAAATTTGGATGGCTGCTATGTGATCTAAATATGATGATATAATGAAGAATGGTACCTAGAATTTATGTGACTTGCCTCCTAGCAAGAAAGCCATTGGCTCTAAGTGAATATACAAGTTGAAGCGTAAGCCTGATAGAACATTTGAAAACTATAAGGCTAGGCTTGTTGTAAAGGGTTATGCTCAGGAAAGAGGCATTGATTTTGATGAGACCTTCGCTCCTACTTGTCGAGTGACTACTGTTAGTAGAATTTGTGCACTTGGAGCTCATCATGGTTGGAATGTACATCAATTGGACATTAAAACTGCATTTCTAAATGGTGACATGCATGAAAAAGTGTATGTTTTTTGGCCTCGTGGCTTTGTGCAGAAAGGGAATGAAATGAAGTGTGCCGATTGAAAAAGGAATTATATGGTTTAAATCACGCACCATGTGCTTAGTATGAAAAGATACATGCCTATCTGATTACACATGGCTTTGAGAATAGTCCAACTGAGAGCACCTTATATGTTAAGCATGCGAATTATGTGCTTCTGATCATTGTTGTGTATGTTGATGACATCCTTCTCACTGGTGCTCATGAGAAGCATATTGCTGATTTTAAGGCTGCTTTGCATGCCTCATTTGAGATGTCTGATGTAGGGCATTTGGATTATTATTTGGACATTCATTTTATGCAAGTTGATGGCCGAATAGCTTTGTGTCAAACAAACTATATTGACACATTATTGTATCATTTTGGCCTTGAATACTACAAACCTATTGCCACTCCTATGGAGAGAGGTTTTTGATTGATTCATCATGATGTTGGAGATGCATTTTTTGTTCTCTATCAATAGTTGTTGGATGCTTGATTTACTTATGCATTACCACACTAGATATTTAGTTTGTTGTCCCATAGATGAGAAAGTTTATGCATTGCCCAGGTGCCAAGCATTGGCAAGCGATTAAGTGCATGTTTTGCAACTTGAGTGGTACCTAGCTACTTGGATTTTTTTATCCCAAGGGGGATCACTACTGCCAGATTTACATGCTTTCTGTGACTCTGACTGGGCTAGTTGTTATGATACTCATGTGTCCACTAGTGGTTTTTGCTTCCTGGTTGGTAGTTCATGGATATCTTAGTTGAGCAAGAAGTAGCCTATTGTGGCCACTTCTAGTTGTGAGGCTGATTATAGGGTAGCTTTCACAACGACGATTGAGTTTGTGTGGATGAGATGCCTTATGGGGGATTTGGGTGTTGGTCAATCTTCTACAACAACCACCACCACGTAGGAGAACATTGCATAACTTTTCACAAAGGCTCTACTGTAAGGAATTAAACTCACAACCTCTTGGGTACGAATGTGATGGGCTAACCTCTTGCCCTAAAAGCCATGGTTGAGGAATACTTCCCAATCCTATCTCTTAGGGTGTAGTCCAACCATCTCCTATCTATCAAGGGTGTGGTTGAACTACACGCTAAGAGAGAGGATTAGGAAGTAATCCTCAACCATGGCTTTTAGGGCAAGTGGTTAGCCCATCACATTCCTATCAAAGAGGTTGTGAGTTCAATTTCTTACATTGGTGTTAGAGGTGGATTGACCTAATGGCCTAAAAAAAAGCTGCTTGGGCATCCTCTATATGAAAGGGTACAAAGTAGTGCACATCGCTTTCATAAGTTAGCCTGACAAAGATTGAGCTGTATCTCTCAATCCATAGGTCAGATTGAGGAATGACGTATACCATTGGAAAGAACTTTCCAGATCTAATGAGATAGATAGAAAATACAAAGCCCTTGGGAAACCATGGGTGGAACTTGATTCAGGGTTCAAGATACCAACATCGGTGAGAACAAGAAGGTTCAAGACTCCAAAGTTGAGAGCAAGGGTTCAAGAGACCAAGGTTGCAAACAAGTTTCAAGAAAGGGTGCGACATTGAGGACATCAATTCAATAGTACCTAGGGAGTTCAAGGGGCTGATCATCGAGGCTAGAATGATACATGAGTAGATCATTGAGGACAATGATCAACTAAGGGGGGAAGAATGTAATAAAGTGATAGGTAGGAGATGGTTGAACCACCCCTTGATAGATAGGAGATGGTTGAACTACACCCTAAGAGACAGGATTAAGAAATAATCCTCAACCATGGCTTTTGGGGCGTGGTTAGCCCATCACATTCCTAACCAAGAGTTTGTGAGTTCAACCATATCCTATCTATCAAGGGTGTGGTTCAACCATCTCCTACCTATCACTTTATTACATCTGCATAGGGAGAAGCTTGAAGCTTTCTGAAAAGCTTTGGGCTTACTTCCTTTTGTTGATTGATTCCACAAGTCTTGGCATTTCCTTATACATGAGTGCTAGCTCCTTGTTAACGGAATCACTTCCAGGAGCATTTGTTGATATATTTAGGTAGTGATAAGTGTGAACACTCTAGGACAGCCAAGGCACTTTTTTAGATCTTTAGGAGGTTTTTTCTCTCGGTTTGTATATATGCCTATAACCCTAATGTGTCACTTATCTTTGCACATTCTAGTGGTAATACATTCAGTATTGTGTGTTGTAATCCAAGATTCTTCTTCTTCTTCCTTGTTTTGTTCATGTGCTTCCATAGACCTCAAACTCCAACATGGTCAAGCACTTCCAGAGAAGGTAAGAGAAAAATTCCAAGAGTTTTTTTTCTAAATGAATTACCTTCAGATTAACCTCCTTGGAAAAATACTAAGCACATGATGGATTTGGTGCCAAGAGTGAGTCCCATTCCTCAACCACCATTTCATATGAGTTCGTAGGATGTGCAAATCTAATTGCTTGACCACCATTTTGTATGAGTTGGACTGCTCAACCACCATTTTGTATGGTCTACAAGCTTATGGATAAATACTTGGACAAAAGGCTGATTAAACCCAACCACTCACCCCTTGCAACACTATTTCTTCTAATAAAGATGAAACATGGGTCTTATGAGATGTGTGTGGACTATCTAGTGTGAAGAGATGGATAGGTATGTGCTTGCAAATGAAGAGGTGTTGCAAAATCCTTGATCTACACCATCCAAATGAACTCCAGGAGTATGTGCTGAGCCCTTTTAGCTTTCCAATGGATGTATTAGACACCCTTTGTACCTTGGAAGATCACTCTCAAAAAGATAGATCAAAACAGATAAGTTGGAGTTAGCTCAAAGGTGAAGAACTTGCTATTTTGGTTCATACACATGTCCAGTGTTTTGCATAATCCTCTGAGGACAGCAAGAATTAGCTTAATTCCTCTTGGGGAAGTCTAGTTAACTTAAAGAGCTAACTTTCAAGAGTGATCTCATAAAAAATAATAAACCACACACTGAGAATGATGATTAACAAGTGATGACATCATCCCAATTTTCACGGGCTGCTACAGTAATGAGACCAGTGAGCAGAAAAATGAGCCTAAATCCAGATTTAAGAATCCAAATACTATGAAATTGTGTATGTTGATACTAGACAAAATTCTTAATCTAGGAAGCTTTAAACCATTGAATTTGGGTAAGTACACACTGCAAAACAGCTCTGACAAAATGAGTAAAACAATTGTTTACGTGACAGAGAAATGAAAATGAACAGATAGTGTTGACTTCAACTGAACATAACTAAAGATTGAAACACCCAAATGAAATGAAAATTGGTGAGCATATATTCGACCTATAGAGCTAACTTTACCAAGTTAAATCACTGAAAATGATGCACCAAGCTCAGAGAAACCCATCTCTGCAATCTGAGTGAGAAAACTGAGAGATATGGCAGTGAGTAGTAGACTTCACAAGAACATGGAAATATGAACTCAAATGATCATGAAAGTGAAAGTATATTGATTGTACAATACAATGGACTTATTGATACATATGTGTGCCTTGAAATTACACCTTGATATGGCATAAAACTTAGCTCTTGGAGGTCTTCACATAACCACGACTAAGAATACGATGTATTTATAGTTGATCTTGGGAGGCTAACTCCCCTCAATCACTCTCCAATCAATTAGTGATTGATTTGATTCTCTCTCTACCACAAATCACAAATTCGTGGCTCCTCTTTCCCTTTTTGATCAAGTGGACTCAACCACTTAAGATTCTTTCACTTTTACATTAAGTAAACTCTTCAAAAGTTACAAGAGGTAGTTCACAAGTGAACTTTACATTGTCTTCATTTTAAGGCTTCTTCTATAAATTTCTGGAACTCAAGCCAATACTTAGGCTTGTCATAGACTTGCTTCAACAACTCCCCCTTAAGCCAAGACCTACCTATAAACCTATGATAGCCTTAAATTTGCAAAGCTTTGTACCTTCCAATGCTTTGGTTAGAATATCTGCACATTGTTGATGAGTGGACACATATGATATTTGAATCTCTTTGCTTAGAACCTTCTCTCTTACATAGTGATAACGAACTTCAATATGTTTAGTCCTTGCATGAAAAATAGGATTAGCAACCAAATGAATAGAACTCATATTGTCACCATAAATAGTTGGAGTTCCAAACTCCAATCCAAGATCTTTGAATAATGTCTTCATCCACATAGCTTCTTGAGTAGCTATGGCAAGACTTCTGTATTCCACTTTAGTAGAAGAGAGAGCAATTATGGGTTGCTTCTTGGATGGCCATGAAATAAGCTTTGAACCTGCAAAGGTAAGATAACCTGAAGTGCTCCTTCTATCTTCTTTGGAGCTAGCCCAATCTGCATCAAAAAATAGCTTCAAACCTAAATCAGATACATAAGGATAATAAAGTCCTTCATTTATGGTTCCTTTGAGATACTTGAGAATCCTTTTGGCAGAATCCATGTGTGGTTTCCTTGGTGTGCAAATAAATTGACTTTGATATGATGTGATGTCCTCTATGAGTTCACCTTCATGTGAGCTCAATTTGTGATTGACCTCCACTGGAATACCTGCAATCTTACAATCTTGCATCTTGAATTTTTCCAACATGTCCTTAATGTACGTTCTTTGAGTGAGAAACAAACCACGATCTTCGTAGACAACTTCCAAACCTAGGAAGTAGGTAAGTGAACCCAAATCACTTATCTTAACCTCTTCTCTCATCTGATCTTTGATCTTCTTCATACCATCTGCATCATTTCCTATCAATATAATATCATCTACATATACACATAAGTAGATGACCTCAGAATTACTCTTTTTGATAAAGAGTGAAGGATCTACCTTGCTTGGTTGAAAGCCTTTGTCCTGCAAGAATGAAAAGCCTGAAATTCCAAGCTCTTGGAGCTTGCTTGAGACCATACAATGCTTTGTTAAGTTTGCACACATAATCAGGATAAACTTGATTCTCAAAACCAGGTGGTTGTGCCATATATACCTCTTCTGTTATCCAACCATTCAAGAATGCATTCTTTACATCTAGTTGAAGTATCTTTCAATTCTTGGAAGAGGCAATACTAAGCAAAACCCTAATAGTAGGCATCTTTGCCACAGGAGAGAAGGTCTCCTCATAATCAATTCCCTGAGTTTGTGCAAAGCCTTTTGCTACAAGCCTTGCCTTATACCTGTTAATCGAACCATCACGATTCTTCTTGATTTTATAGACCCATCTTGAGCCTATTACCTTCATGGATGAAGTCTTGGGCACCAAATCCCAAGTGTTGTTTTCCTCAAGTGCTTCAATCTCTTCCTTCATTGCATGCTTCCATTTTGATTTTGCTTTGGCCTCTTCAAAGGATGATGGCTCCTCTTGGTTTATGTCTTGTGCTATGTAGATAGAATGTTTAGTTACTAATGAGGTGTCAAACCCATACCTTTCTAGTCTTTTCTTTTCTGTCATAGATCTTCTTAGGCCATGATGTGATGATTCTGCCTCATGTCCAAGTTCTTGCAATTTTGCTTTACCTTTATACTTCCATGCTTTGATCTTTTCCATCTGAGATTCTTCGTCATCCTCTAAGGTTTCTTGTTCTTCAATCTTCGGTTGTTCTCTACTAAGCTTTGGAAAATCTTCTTCAAGATCATATGGTAAATTGACCTTCCTGCATGAATCTTCATACCATGAATTGTTCTCATCAAAAACTACATCTCTGCTTACCAAGAATCCCTTGTTGGCAGGGTTGTATAACCTGTAGCCCTTTTGATTGTTGTCATATCCAATAAATACACACCTTTCTGCCTTTGGATCCATCTTGCCTCTAACATGTGAAGGAACATGAGCAAAATCAATACATCGAAAAATTTTACAATGATCTAAGCTTGGTCTTCTTCTATTCCAAGCCTCATATGGAGTCATCCCATCAAGGGATTTTGAAGGCAACCTGTTAATCAAGTAAGTGGTTGTAGATATAGCCTCAGCCCATAGATAATTAGGCAAATACTTTTCATTGAACATGGACCTTGCAGCTTCAACAATTGTCCTATTCCTCCTTTCTACCACTCCATTTTGCTCAGGATTGTACCTTGTAGTTACCTCTCTTTTGATTCCTCTTTCTTGAAGAAAAGAATCAAACTCATGGGAGAAGTATTCTCCCCCTCCATCTAACCTTATCCTTTTTAGTGATTTACCTGTTTGATTCTCCACAAGAGCCAAATATCTTTTGAAACATGAAAAAACTTCATCTTTGTGTTTCATAAAGAATAGGATAGTCCATCTGCTGCAATCATCAATAAAGGAGACATAATACCTTGATCCAGATATTGAATCTTCCTTGCTAGGTCCCCATACATCTGTATGAACCAACTCCAAGAGATCTCCATGCATATAACCTTTCTTCATGAATGATAACTTGTGAGACTTTCCAAATTGACATGCACTACACTTATAAATCATATGTTGTTTTGACAATTTATGGAGTCCAAGTACACTTTGGTCCCTGCAAATTTGCTTTAATGACCTTTCACCAATATGTGCTAACCTTTTGTGCCATGCTTCCAATTCTGTGAGTGTCTGACTACCAGAATTAAAGAGAGCAATGTTTCTAGTGTCTTGTAATTCAAATGTGAACAATCTACCTGTCTTTTCACCTTTTGCAATTCTTCTGCATCCTTGACTTGGATCTTCAACAAATGCTCCTGCTTTTGTGAACCTTACTTGCAACCCTTTCTCTACTATTTCCCCAACACTTATCAAATTCTTTGTAATGGTAGGGACATAGAGTACCTTACTGAGTAGGTTGATGTTTCCATCAGGTGCTTTGACATTGCCTATTTTCTCCACAAGATGTTTTGTGTCATCTCCTGTTTGTACATCATGCTTATTCCTTGGATCTTATAAATCTAATAGGAGTGCCACATTTCTTGCCACATGATTTGAACAACCTGAATCTATGTAGGAAACATGCTCATCAGATTTATCTTGTGGCATAGTCATGTTCATGATCAATAATGAATCCTCTTTGTTTGAGTCTTCTGTGGAGTTATTGAAGTCTCTTCTTCCTTTGTAGCCTCCTTGATAGTTTGAATGATTGTATTTGTTGTAGTTGCCATGATAATTGTTGAACATTCCTCTTGAGTAGCCATAACTTCCTCTATTGTATCCTCTGCCTCTTTGATTCCTAGAATTCCTAAAGCAATTTTCAATTGTATGATTATTTAATCCACAAATGGAACATGGGTTGGAGCCTTGGGATCTCCCCCTGCCTTGTCTACCTCCTCTTCCTCTACCTCTACCATGTCTTCCTCTACCTGCATAGTTAGCTTGATATGTACCTGCTTCATCATCCACTTTCTTTGCCTTTCCTTTGTTATCTTTGGACTTGCTTTTACCAGTGTATAAAGCTGAAGATTGATTACCTTTAGAGCTTTCTCCATTTTTTATAAGCTTTGCCTCTTGAGTAAGTAGTTGTCCAATGAGTGTATTGAAATCAGGTACATGCATGTCCATGTACAAATCCATAGCTGTGGTGAATGCTTCCCACTTGTCATCTGCCTTCAAGCCATTGATGACCTGCCTTACAATTTGCTCTTCATCTATTACCTCTCCAATGCTTCCCAACGATCTGCTGTGTCCTTGAGCTTTGTGACAAAATCAGTCACATTTTGTTTGGGGGCCTTCTTGAGAGTTGTGAAACCCAGCCATAGTTGATGATTCCTAGCTTTGGTACTTGAAGAGAAGAAGGCTTCAAGTGCATCCCACACTTCTTGAGATGTCATACAACTTCTAATGTGAGGCAACAAAAAATCTGAGATAGAGTTGAGGAGATAAGACCTTGCAAGTGCATCCTTGGAGCACCATGTGCTCAATCTTTCTTGCTCTTCTTGTGTTGGTTGACTTTTGTTCCTGAAACTTGGCATAACTTCATCTCCAGCCACATAACCATATAAACTTCTACCTTCGAGATAAACTTCCATCTTAATGACCAAGCTGAGTAATTACCTCTATCCAATTTGTCAATTGATGAAGAAAATCCATCTGCCATGTTGTCCAACCTTGCTCTAATACTACTATGAAGAGATGGATAGGTATGTGCTTGAAGATGAAGAGGTGTTGTAAAATCCTTGATCTACACCAGCCAAATGAACTCCAGGATATGTGGTGGGCCCTTTTAGCTTTCCAATAAATGTATTAGACACCCTATATACCTTCGAAGATCACTCTCAAAAAGATAGATCAAAACAGATAAGTTGGAGTTAGCTCAGAGGTGAAGAACTTGCTATTTTGGTTCATACACCCATCTAGTGTTTTGCATAATTCTCTGAGTACAGCGGCAATTAGCTCAATTCCTCTTGGGGAATCTAGTTAACTTAAAGAGCTAACTTTGAAGAGTAATCTCATAAAAAATAATGAACCACACACAAAGATGTTTAACAAGTGATGACATCATCCCGATTTTCATGGGCTACTATAGTAATGAGACCATTCAGCATAACTCCATATTTAAGAATCCAATTATTATGAAAATTTGTATGCTTTCACTAGACAGTATGTTGAATCCAACAAGATTTAAAGCATTGAATTTGGGTAATTACACACTGAGAAATAGCTCTACCAAAATGCTTAAAAAAGTTGGGTACCTGACAGAGAAATGAAAATGAATAGACAGTGTTGACTTCAATAGAACATAACTGAAGATTGAAACACCCAAATGAAATGAAAATTGGTGAGCATATAGTATACATATAGAGCTAACTTTAGCAACATAAATCATTGAAAATGATGCACCAAGCTCAGAGAAACCATCTCTGCAAACTGACTGCGAAAACTGAGAGATATGGCAGTGAGTAGTAGACTTCACAAGAACATGGAAATATGAACTCAAATGATCATGAAAATGAAAGTATATTGATTGTACAATACAATGGACTTACTGATACATATGTGTGCCTTGTAATCACACCTTGATATGGCATAAAGCTCAGCTCTTGGAGGTCTTCACATAACCATGACTAAGATTACCATGTATTTATAGTTGATCTTGAGAGGCTAACTCCCCTCAATCATACTCCAATCAATTAGTGATTGATTTGATTCTCTGTCTACCACAAATCACAAATTCGTGGCTCCTCTTTCCTTTTTTGATCAAGTGGACTCAACCACTTAAGATTCTTTACCTTTTACATTAATTAAACTCTTCAAAAGTTACAAGAGGTAGTTCACAAGTGAACTTTACATTGTCTTCATTTTAAGGCTTCTTTTATAAATTTCTGGAACTCAAGCCAATACTTAGGTTTGTCATAGACTTGCTCCAACATCTAGCACTCAGTAAGAATTCCATTAAGCATAAATACCCCATGCCTCGAATAGAAGAGGTAGGATCTACATAAGAAACCTTTAAGGAACCATTTTGGATATTATGAGTATCTAATTATGCCATTTGGTTTGACTAATGCATGTGTTTCTTTTATGTTGTCAATGTATAGTAGGTTTGTACATGAGCAGAAAGTCATTTAAGGTTAGTATTACATAAAGTAAAGGAGAATTTAAGGTTAGTATTAAATAAATAAAGAAGATTTTAAGGTTAGTATTAAACAAAATAAAGGAAAATGAGTTGTTTGTAAGTCCAAAAAAACCTAGTTATCTCCTCTCAAAGTAGAGTATCTAGGGCATGTGCACTTAGCCGATGAGGTAAAGATGGATCCCAAGAAGATGTGAGTTATATTGGAATGTCCAACTCTTAAAGATAAGGGGCACGTTCAATCATTTTGAAGCCTTTTTAATTATTATTAGAAATTTACTTCATCATATTCATCGATAGCAACACTTATGAAAACTTTGCTTCAAGGAAAACTACCTTTTGCATGGAAGCAAGAGCAAAAAGATAGTTTTGATACTCTGAAGCAAGCCATTCTAGAGGGTCTGCTGTGAAGGTGATCGCAATCCGGGTGGATCGGGTCCGGTCGTGGCACACACAGTGTGTCTGAAGCTAATGAATGTTGGAAGGTTTAAGGACATGAAAGTGAAATTAATGTTGAGTATGGAGAAGAGAGAGATGTTGAAATGATTATGGGAATGGGAATGTAGGAGTGCACGTTAGATTTATGAACATGAATGATAAGAATGAAAGAGAACCATACACATGAATCAAATTTGGAAGGAAGAATGGTCCATTAAAGGAGATTCTTAAACACTTCCTAATTCTAATCTATATGCATAGTCTTCTTTGGATGATATGTATGCATGACGTGAATAGATGGAATCCTTACACATAAATCAGTTTCGAAAGGAAGAATGGTCCAATATTGGAGCTTCTTATACACTTTCAGAATCTAATCAATATGTATGGGTATGTATGGATTATATGCATGCAAGTGAATTATGATGATAGAGTTTACTCACAAGCTCAAAGAAACATCCTCAGTGGTTCAACGCAATACTGCGGAGCCTTCTCACACATAGAAGAAATAGAAGACATGTAAAAATACTTAAAAGACTGAGAGAGGAGACAAGAAACAAGTGACAAGTGACATGAATTAAAAGGTATTGAATTAAGATACATGTATAAGATCGTCGTGGTACGTCAAGCTAGGGAGTCTACTGATCAAAGGCGGTTCCGACCTTCAAACCATGACAGTTCAACCGAATGTCACACGTAAGAAGGTGAGTTCCACTTCATTGACCCTATGTATGTCTAGGCTCGTAACTTCTAACTAAAGAAGTCTAAGACTCATTAAAACCAGCTCTAACTCACTCACACGCTCCACCGAGGGTGAGTCAAGATAGAGATGCTGGTTTCAAGAGCCTATCCTAGATTGGAGTTCTAACTTAATTTTGAAACTAGGAACTATACTCATACTAGCCCACCTTGGATCCTCACTCGCTCAACCGAGGGTGATCGTCTCAAGGAAACCGTAAGCTAGCAAGAGCCCTATGGATGCATAACAATGATGCTCTAGGAGTTTGGAGGGGGGTTTATATAGTTTTTTGAATGAATTTGGGCCCTTGGATCTAGAGAAATCAACTCTCAACTCTAGGATTACTACTTTGGATTACAACCATTTGATTAATCAAATCAATGGCTTGAAATTGTTCTTCCTATCAAATCTAGTGTAAAGGAGTGAAATTCAGGCGCCTTCATTCTCCACCATTGGATCTGGGGATGATCTGGACCGTCGGATCAGTGCTGACATCAATTCGGATAAGATAAGCCACTATTTTTGGAGAAACTTTGCATTATTGATCTTTAACTGTCTAAAAAAGACTTCTTTGATGAAAAAATTCGTGGATTCTCCTTCCTTTATGCTTTAGTGCATCTCCACCCTTGAATATGAGCTCATCTTGACCGTACAACATGGTTCAATCATATTTTGCCATGTGGTAGCCCTTCAAGCCTTCAATTTTCTTATTCTAGAAAACTGCGGTGACCTTGAAAACTGGACTTTGTGCTCTTTGACCCTCCAAAAAGGCTTTGATGAAGATGAAACTTTATAGGACTATGTTTCCAAAGATCTCCTTCAGGAATATGCAGAAAAAACTCCCATCTGAATCTCCCTTGTACAAGTTTGACTACATTTGGAAGCTTGCAAGGTGGCATTAAGGTGTCTAGGAAGCTCTGATAGCCTTGAAAAGTTGTAAAAATATGTAGCCACATATGATCTTTATACATGCCAAACCATTGAAATCGTTGAAATATTCTTTCACAATCAAAGATATGGTCAAGAACAAATTTACGACATCCAGATGAGTCTAAAGAAATGTCCTTTATACGTTCCTCACTCCCTTTAATTGGAATGTCATCAATGAATGGCATAGTTATATGAGGGATAAAATCATGTAAGACCATATTCATAGCACTCATCATATGAGCCACATAATTAGTCGCTCCTTGAGGTAAAGTACACATTCGCACTAAGCCTAAAGGAGTTTTCATTGTGGTTATGTCATGACTGTCAATTGCTAACTGGAATTGGTCATATCCAGAATATAAATCACCCATTGAATAGATAGAATGTCCTAAAAATGATTCAACAAACTCATCTACAATGGGTCCTGTTCCTACATTCCTTATGATGACTTTATTGATGGGTTGGAGATCTTGAATAAAACGTAGTTTCCCATTCTTTTTAGGCACAATGAACCATCTATTTGAGTAAGGTGCAAAAGATGGCTCTAAAATTCTCATGTTTATCTTCTCCTTAAGTAGTTTGATTAGTTCAGGTAAGTGAGCCTTTGGAACTGGTATAGGACGAAGATTCCATGGAATATGTGGAATTATCATGGGTGCAACTAGCTTAGGATCTACACAACCAATCTCATGAGGATACATAGTAAAGGCTTTTCCATGGCTACGTATGACTCTCTCGAATTTATCTCTCTCTCCTGGCAAAAGAAATTCATCATCTCTACAAATTTTCACCTGTTTGATTGTCTCATCCGTGAATGTATGTCCTATGTTTTTCTTATCCCGAAGAATTGGATCTTTTTTCACATCAATAATTTTTTCATTGCGGTAATGGTTGAGCTATGGGTTTGATTTTTTTGTCTACAATTTTGTACTTTGTTTCATTTAAGGCATCATATGTTTGGTTAAATTTTGAGCACTTGTCACCATTGAGAGCATATTCCTGGATTAGAGCATACTCATCAAGGGAAGAAAGAAGAATAATATGGGAATTAGAATTTTGTTGAATACATAACTCTAACTCCTCAAGAGTAGAGAAACAATGAGATGTCTTAATCACATGCTCAATGTTCTCATCATGTTCCATGATTTTGTTGTTTTTATAATTTTTTTGGGTTTTTTGGAATAAAAGACTTGGACAATTGACTCTTATGAAGAAAATCTAATCTAGAATGTGGAAAACAAAGTGACAAACTATTGTACATGTTGGTTGGATGCGAGATGTCAAACCAATATCCACTGTTGTCCCGCTCAACAATGGATTCTATCCAAAATTTTGATCATATGTAGCTCCAAACATGAATCGAGGTGCACGATCACTACAAGCATGCTCATGACCCTGAGTAACAATAGGTTTCTTTCTAATTGACAACCGATTCCTAGCATGATTCACTCCTACTGTCATGACTTGGAAGTGATTGCATTCCATCCTTAGACTTGAATCTAGCATATGTAGACCCATCATCCATGGCTTTAGTTTCCATACGACTCTCAGAAATAAAGGGTTGACCTAAGAGAACTTCATAGGAGCAATTATCTTGAATAAAAAAGTGAAACTCTTTTGTGATTCCTCTATGGATATGGGCACACAAGCACAAGCTCCATACAGGGTACCTACACCATTATCTGCAGTTCTCATACGCCATCCACAATCTTTATCTATGGGCCATCGAAACTTATCATAGACTTCTCTTGAAATCACATTGATTTCGGAGCCAGAATCTACTAATGCATTTACAGTGATAGTGTTTTTATCATTTCCTATTTTAACATGCATCTCTGATGTACCTCTAGACCAAAATTTTCTTTTAAAGTGACTTTCAGGATTGTTGTCATGATTTTCATGGTCAGGTTGAATAGGTCCTAAGAAATTTTTATTAACATTTACTTCATCATCATCAAAGTCCTCTTCATCAGATTCATCAAAGTTTAAGGCTTCATTCATAGCTTGATCTTGATCTAGAGAATCTTGCATCTCAGTATCTAGATTAAGCGGAAACATCTTCCTTTTAATTAGGCCGATAAAGTTATCTTTAAAAACAGGCTTTGCAATAGAGAAAACTTGTTCTAAAGACATAGTCACTTGACTCTTAAGCAAAATGTCATCTAAAATCTCCATAGGATTTATTTTTCTCTCAATTTCTGAAATCAAGATGGCTTTAGATTTTCTCTTTGGTTTCTTTTGTTTTTGCTCAGGATCTTGTTTTTGTTCATGTTCTCGTGTTTGGTCTTCAGTTTTTTTTTATTGTTCTTGTTTATCTAAAGGCTTTGGTTCTATTTTTCTTTGCTTTGTCTTCTTCCTTTTTTGTTTCTCCTCTTGTTTTTGTTCATTGGGTTCCGATTCTTGTTTTTTATCTTTGGATTGTAATGTTTCTCCTTGCTCTATGATTGTTTCTATTCCCTCTGAGGTTTGTTTTCGAGTCACTCTTCTTTCACTAGGCTCAGCTTCATCTCTTTTTTGTTTTTCTTCTACATTGGATATGTGAGAAATAAGAGATTGATCTTCTATCGGTGACTCCCAAGCCGTTATTCTCCTAATCTCATCTCGTGCTCTTACTAAAGCCTCAATGGAAAAGTCAACTTCCTTTGTGGGTTTACTTGATTGTACTTGTTGTTCATCAAGAGCTTCTAGTTTCACTCCTCTAGTTCCTACATCCGTTATGGTTATATTTTCATAGTGTTTTTTCATTCCTCCCTCACCATAATTTCCTTGCAAAGGTAGCCTAGATTGATAGTCAGAGATTTTCTTGTCTATATCTATTACTAGTCGTTGCTCCTTAGCAACCTTCAATAGTTCACAATCTCTCAAAAAGTGCTCTAACAAATCACACCAAGGACACCTATGAGGGCCACGCACAAAACCATTTTGATTTTGAGGATTTTAATTAACTTGTGGTGGGAAATTTTGAAATTGAGGATTTTGTTGATAAGGTATTGCTTGAACATAATAATTAGGATTTTGATAAGGCAATTGATGTATTTGAGGAGCTTGGGGAGCAACATGTGGTACTTGAGGTGCAAGAGGAGCTTCCATATTATACGGTTGATGATTTTGAAAATTTTGATTTTGAGAATTTTGAAAAGCTATTTGTGAAGCTTGAGGATACATGTTTTGATACATTTGAGGATTTTGCACATGAGGATGAGGATTTTGCATTGAAGGATTATGCATTGGAGGAACTTGATATGCTTGAGTAGGAGCTACTTGTGGATTTTGATTGGTAGCTATAACATGTTGATTAGGCTCTTGAAAAGACATTGGGCTCATTTGATTTTGGAAAGTTTTGGTGTAATTAGATTGTAAAGCATCTATAGTCTTGGCCAAATTGGATTGTGTAGCAATAAGACTTTCCATTTGCTTAGTGAGAATTTCCACTTGAGATTGTTCAACTACACTTTTATTTGGCTCTACTTTAAAACCTTGAGTAGGCTCCATCATTTGAGGAATAGGAGTAGAGTCAAAAATAAGAGCATGGGATTGTTCTCTAACTTGCTCCTTAGTTTGTGGAAGGCTAGCTTGAGGAAGACTAGTTTGCTCATAAAGCATGGATTGCCTTTGATGCCTATGGGCTACAGCCTCTACTACTTTACACATTTTTTGCCAATTGTCAATAAGACCATAGCGCTTATCCGGTTCTTCTAATCGCCGTTCAACTTCCCTACGAGTTTCAGGATGAAGAAGCTTAAGAAAATTGATCACAAAATCAGGTTCCAGAGTTATCTTATCCTCATTAAAAAGTTGTTCATAGCGTCTAATATACTCATTTTGTAAGTGAGTAATAGAGCTACTAGGCTTTGGGGAATTGACCCATCGTAAGAATCCATTCCGATTATGTTGGCTATAGTCTTCAAGATAGAATTCTTTGAGCATCTCCTTTCTAAAATCACTCCAAGGAAGAGTATCATATTGAGTGACACGGTTCATGATAGAGCTATCAACAATTCGTTCAAAGAATGATATCAAAAGATCTTCAGGAAGACCAAAAGTCATAGCTTGCTCTTCAAACAAATCTAAGTAGCTTGTGATGTTGATGCCATTGAATTTTCCCTTCTCTCTCAACATAGAAGAGACTATTCTTTGGCCTTGTTTCTCAACAATAAGGGAATAAGCAAGTGATGCACGATGCTCTAGATCTCTCACAAATGTGTTTACTTCACGACGAAGATGTGCACGATACTGTGAGAAATCCAGTGCAACACTCAAGACTGATGATGTTGATATGATGAGGATGAAAAATATGAAACAAAGGATATGGATCACAACCTCCCAACAAGATCAGAAGCAAATGCCACGAAGCATTTCACGTCGGGTTCAAATGTGGAGGTGATCGTAATCCGGGTGGATCGGGTCCGGTCGTGGCACACAAAGGGTGTATGAAGCTAATGAATGTTGGAAGGTTTAAGGACATGAAAGTGAAATTAATGTTGAGAATGGAGAAGAGAGAGATGTTGAAATGATTATGGGAATGGGAATGTAGGAGTGCAAGTTAGATTTATGAACATGAATGATAAGAATGAAAGAGAACCATACACAGGAATCAAATTTGGAAGGAAGAATGGTCCATTGAAGGAGCTTCTTAAACACTTCCTAATTCTAATCCATATGCATAGTCTTCTTTGGATGATATGTATGCATGACGTGAATAGATGGAATCCTTACACATAAATCAGTTTCGAAAGGAAGAATGGTCCAATATTGGAGCTTCTTATACACTTTCAGAAACTAATCAATATGTATGGGTATGTATGGATTATATGCATGCAAGTGAATTATGATGATAGAGTTTACTCACAAGCTCAAAGAAACATCCTCACTGGTTCAACGCAATACTGCGGAGCCTTCTCACACATAGAAGAAATAGAAGACATGTAAAAATACTTAAGAGACTGAGAGAGGAGACAAGAGACAAGTGACAAGTGACATTAATTAAAAGGATTTGAATTAAGATACATGTATAAGATCGTCGTGGTACGTCAAGCTAGGCAGTCTACTGATCAGAGGCGGTTCCGACCTTCAAACCATGACAGTTCAACCGAATTGTCACACGTAAGAAGGTGAGTTCCACTTCATTGACCCTATGTATGTCTAGGCTCGTAACGTCTAACTAAAGAAGTCTAAGACTCATTAAAACCAGCTCTAACTCACTCACACGCTCCACCGAGGGTGAGTCAAGATAGAGTTCTAACTTAAATTTGAAACTAGGAACTATACTCATACTAGCTCACCTTGGATCCTCACTCGCTCAACCGAGGGTGATCGTCTCAAGGAAACCGTAAGCTAGCAAGAGTCCTATGGATGCCTAACAATGATGCTCTAGGAGTTTGGAGGGGGGTTTATATAGTTTTTTAATGAATTTGGGCCCTTGGATCTAGAGAAATCAACTCTCAACTCTAGGATCACTACTTTCGATTACAACCATTTGATTAATCAAATCAATGGCTT
The DNA here is from genome assembly GCA_020310875.1 of Ceratopteris richardii. Lineage (NCBI taxonomy): Eukaryota > Viridiplantae > Streptophyta > Polypodiopsida > Polypodiales > Pteridaceae > Ceratopteris > Ceratopteris richardii. The sequence continues at coordinate 101,673,135 of CM035413.1, read as the reverse complement.
GGAATTGTTCTTTCTATCAAATCTCGTGTAAAGGAGTGAAATTTAGGCGCCTTCATTCTCCACCATTGGATCTGGGGATGATGTGGACCGTCGGATCAGTGCTGACATCAATTCGGATAAGATAAGCCACTATTTTTGGAGAAACTTTGCATTATTGATCTTTAACTGTCAAAAAAGTCTTCTTTGATGAAAAAATTCGTGGATCCTCCTTCCTTTATGTTTTAGTGCATCTCCACCCTTGAATATGAGCTCATCTTGACCGTACAACATGGTTCAATCATATTTTGCCATGTGGCAGCCCTTCAAGCCTTCAATTTTCTTATTCGAGAAAACTGCGGTGACCTTGAAAACTGGACTTTGTGCTCTTTGATCCTCCAAAAAGGCTTTGATGAAGATGAAACTTTGTAGGACTATGTTTCCAAAGATCTCCTTCAGGAATATGCAGAAAAAACTCCCATCTGAATCTCCCTTGTACAAGTTTGACTACATTTGGAAGCTTGCAAGGTGGCATTAAGGTGTCTAGGAAGCTCTGATAGCCTTGAGAAGTTGTAAAAATATGTAGCCACATATGATCTTTATACATGCCAAACCATATGGCTACAATAAAGTTTTATACAAGAATTTGTAGGGTCAAACTAAAAAAATTACATTTTTACAAAATGAACATAGCATATCAATGTGCTACAAAATCCATTTTCTGCTGAAATTTGGGCTATAGACTGCCTTTGACAATCTTTACAAGTATATGAATTTTCATCTAATTTGGTGACAATGAAATTTTTGCCCTAATTTCCCAACTTTGACTAGGTTTGACCGCTACCATGGACTTTCTTGATTTCTTTGAAACTTTGAATGTGAGCTTCCTTTGACATCCTTGATGCATCCTGGACTTCTCGGGGAATTCCGGCTACCTTCACCAAATATGTTTTTTGTAGGCCTTCACAAGTGAGAGAGGAAAGAAAATCTCGACAACACTGCTACTCAAAGTGGTGGATCCATAGAAGCCATTTGAGATAAAGCCTTGTAGTGAATTCACCTATGATTGTGTTCATAGTTGGAATGAAGTGTGCCATCTTTGTAAACCTATCCACTATAACAAGAATCGAATCATATTTATCCGACCTTGGTAGATCTATGATGAAGTCCATAGATAATGAAGCCCATGGCCTTTCTGGAATAGGTAAAGGTTGCAAGAGGCTATGAGGTTTACATTGTGGTCCCTCAGATCTATTGCAAGTGTCACAGGCTCAAATATATTCTTTGCCTTCCTTGCACATTTGAGGCCACCAAAAATCCCTTGATATGAGTTTTATTGTTTTATTCACTCCAAAATGTCCTACTGCAAGGTTATCATGACGTTGTTGAAGTACTTGGATCCTGGGGGTTTCTAGAGGGACATAAAATAGGTGCTTATAAAATAGTAACCCATCCTTTTCTTGGAATTCATTTACTTCTTGAATCTTTCCTTCTTGAGTCTTTTTATTAACATTACAAAACAATTCATCTCGTGGTAGCGTCTCACGGATCAAATGATTCAAGGTTGAATTTTCATAATGGATTGGAGAGATAGTGAATTATTTTAATGGCGATGCACCATAGTGTGCTCTCCTTCTTGAGAGCTCCATGACGATATCCTTAGAGTAGAAAAACGAGCTCCTAAGGCCGCACATGGTACTCCACACAGAGGCTACAGAATATGCAGAAAAACACAATACACAAGGAGAACGAAGATAGACTTCTTAGATCTTAAAATGTGGTTGAACTTGTAGTCTCTGACTGACCAGACCACTCTATATTTTATTAAAGAACATATACAATAAAATCTCTGATTGCTATTTGGCCTTTCACATGGATACTAATGGTAAAAGATAGTTGCTAACTAGAGATGATCACACGCGAGTAATACGCTCTCCTCTTGATCAAAGGCCTCTTCACCCTTCTTTGATACAAGGTAAGATCTTCTTGACAAGGCATCTCGCTGACATTGTTGACATCTTGGACGGTATGTGATGAAAAAGTCGAATCAGGATAAAAAGTTACTCCATGGAAATTGCGTTCTACTGAGGATGTAGGTGATCATAAAATACTCTAGGTTCTTGTGATTTGTGTACATATTGAATTTATGAGCTGCTCTTGCTAGATGGTGACGTTTGGTATCAAATGCTTCCACTATGGCAATAAGTTATTTATCATGAATTTCATAATTAATCTTGAGAGGGGAAAACTTCCTTGAATGATATGCAACTAGATGTAGGTATCCATCATCTCCATGTTGGGAAAGCATCGCCCCCAGGGTGAAGTCTAATGCATCTATCTCTAAGACAAAAGGCTTGGTAGAGACAAGGTGAACTAGAATTGGAGCACTAGTGAATGATGATTTCATAGTCTAAAAGGCTTTCTATGCATCTTCAATCCATAAGAATTTCCAGGTTCCTTTCAAAAATGTAGTTATCACATTTAATAGCTTGGTTCACATATTCATTCAATGTCTTAACCTCTGGCATCGTGAGCATAAGATCCTTCATATCATCTCGTAAACCCCATCTAAATTGGCTTATGAAATAATCTTCATGCCAACTGAGGTCACATATCAACTGCCTATATTCTCATGCATAGGTAGAGGTAGGGCAGTTACCTTCACATTGCTTCTAGAGTTTTGTTTCGACCACTCGACTTGTGTTTGCATCTCCAATGTGGCAGTGAGATCTCGGAGAAACCCCTCATAGTCATGAAGTACTGCCATATCATTCTCCAAGATTGGGGCAAACCATTATAATGCTTGACTATAGAGCAAGGTTCCAATAAAACCAACCTTGGATGCATCATCACAGTATCTATCACGTTGCATATGGATGTACAATTTGACTTGTTGTAGGAACCCTCGAAACTTTGTGCGATCAGCATCGAACTTTTTGGCATGCAAATTTTAGGTTCCTTCATGAAAGATGAACTAGGATGTTGGTTCACTTGAATGCTTCCTTGATTTGCTTGAAGATTCTCGACATGTTCTTGGAGTTCCTGGATGAGTGTGCCCACATGCACCGGATGTTCCATCTCGATTTGTATCTGTCTATGAGTAAGGTCCTTGATTTTTTTGTTGAAGACTTTGAAGTGATGCCACAATCTATTCATAAGCATTCTCCATGATGCCTAGTCTTGAATAGAAGTTAGTCTTGCCAAAATGTTAGGGGAGCACTAGATTGTGCTCTCTTACTACACTAGACAAGATTTCAAAAATATACTTCTGATTACAAGAACACCCACGTATGGAAAATGATACAAGAATATGTGATTGATACAAGACGTCACACAACCCAGGACCGATAGGTTTGAATAACTCGACTAGAAATGAATACAAGATCCCACAACCCGGAGTCGTAAGTATGAAACACGATATGAGGATTACAATAATTCCCTTGAGGAGATGAACTAGATAGAGGAAATAACTCGGCAAGATCTTGTACTATGAGATTACAAGAGGACAAGACAAGATGTCCAAGAACTAGACTAGACAAGATTAAAACAAGGAACAAGATAAGAACTAGAACTGGAACTTGGAGAGTACTTACTTGGCGGTCACGACTCTTTGAGCTCCCAAGATTGGTATTGGCAAGACTGAGAATGAATGTGGCCGAGCCCTTCTTAAATAGGTTTTTCAAGGGTGGTTCAAGGGCAGTTACAAATTGATGATTTCATTGAGGATGTCATCAATTCAAAGCACGGTCTTTGGATGTCAGAATGAAGCAAGAAGATAGTCGATCTTAGGGTTTTGGCATGTTTTGGATGCAATAGAAGCATTGGCTTCCTCAAGTTGTGAACCAATCATGATATACAGAAGTCACATGGAATATGAGTTTCAAAAGATCTCCTTTGTCCATGACAAGCTCCATTTGAGATGACGTATGGCATGAAGCCTACTACTCTCGGTACCATAGGAATGCCAAAGACATTTATTAATGGGTTTCCTACAAAATCTCCAAGCAAATGAAAATATAGCTAAACCCAAGCTAGATAAGAAGCTGATAGGTCTCTAATACCAATCATTGTTTCCAAGCAAAATCAAAATCATCACCTATTGGTAAGGAGTATGTTGGGCTAACCACTTGTACCAAAATCCACGGTTGAGGATTACGTACTAATCCTCCCTCTTATGTTGCAATTCAATCATCTATTGTGTGTCATTTCTTGATTCTAAGACTCTCTTCCCGTTCTAGAGATCATTGTTCTCAATGATCAATCCCTAATATACCCTTGATTTGATTTTAGCCTTGCACAATCTCTTGAACCTTTTTGTTCTCAACATTGGTTTCCTGAACCCTTTCTCTCAACCCTTGTGTCACAACCTTGGTATCTTGTGCCATTTTTTTCAACCTAAGCGTATTAAACCAAATTCTCACCTATACTATATATCTTGGAACTACATTTTATTCCTTCCACTAAAAATTGGATTTCGAGCGCTTTGCAACGGTACCTTACATATTGAAATCCGACCTATGGATTGGGAGATATAATTTATTATTGGAATAACCTTCTCAAAGTGACACAGGCTACTTTTTCTACCATTTCACATATAAAGCACCTAGGAACCTTTTCTAGAGGTCAATGGGTGCTTGTGAGGCTTGTGGAATCTACCCACCTTGACCAAGCCTACTTCCTAGTCTTTGATACCTATTGTGAGACTTAGTCACTCTCTTGCTAGAAACTCTCAAATGAAGGATCTAAGAGAGAACTTGAATGATTGTGAGTGAAACTCACTTTTGATCCTTTACACTCTCTTGCACCCAAGATAGTAATGATCGAGAATGCTCTAGTGTAGACATGTGGCCATCATGCACGCTGATTCCCATTACCCCGTATGCACCTTAGGATATCTCCCGTGCTAGGGGCATTGGCCACTAACCTTAGCCTTTGTCCCACACACACATACAATGGTCTTTATACAGTGATGTCTAACAATGTCTTGGGCATTGAAGTTACTTATGGAAAGCATGTTATATGTATGCTTCTAAAGAACTATATATGGTATTTTTGTGAAACTGTTTGCATGTAAAAATATCTGGAAGTTGAAAACCCAAGGGATGCCAATGTGAAATTGAGTGTAGGATGATGGATTTCTTTCTGAACATGAAGAAATGTATAGATCATTGATTTGTTCATTGGTGTATGCAAGAATGATATAACTAGTTATTAGTTATACATTTGGAGTTCTATCACACTTAATGCAAACCTATAGATGTACATTGGAATGTGGATAAATGTAGAATACACTATAGATTATGCTAGTTATTGTAAGTGTAGTTCTATAATATAGAACCTATTTTAGCTAGCATACTTATTTTGCCATTTTGCATACAGAATTTCCTCATTAGCATAATGATGTTATAACCTAGCATATTATATCTACTAGTTAGCATAGTGTGAGGAGAGCACTAGATTGTTCCATTTGACAAGACCAGAAAAGGCTTCAGAACTATACTTTTGATTACAAGATCACCCACATAGGGGAAATAATACAAGGTATGTAACTAATGCAAGAAGAGCCAAAACCCAAGACTGAAAGATATGGATACATGGACTAGAGATGATATAGCATATCCCATAGCCCGGGCCCATAGATATGAAGTAAGATATCTCACCTATAGGAAACCTACTTCAGGGAGATGAACTAGATGAAACCTACTTCAGGGAGATGAACCTACTAAATCCATAGGTTCTCATACTACAAGGTTATAATAGGAAAAGGAAGGATGTCTAGGATACTAGGCTAGACAAGACTAGAACAAAGAATACAACTAGAACTTGAACTCAAACTTGGAAAGTACTTACTTGGAGATCATGAGTCCTTGAGCTCCAAAGATTGGCATTGACAAGATTGACTATGTATGTGTTTAACCCCTTCTTATATAGCATTTCAAGGGTGGTTCATCGATGATGATTAGGAATTGATGATATCATCAATGATGTCATCATTTCAAAACATGTTCTTAGGATATCCAAATCAAGTAAGTAGACAACCGGTCTTAAGGTCTGCCACATTGCGGACATAATGGAAGCATTAGTTTTCCAAAATTTTGAACCAATCATGAGATATATAAAGTCAAATGGAATCTAAGCTCTAGGATGGTTTCCTTTATCCATGACATCACCTCCCCCTCAATTGAAATGTTCCACTAGGAGCCATCATGTTTTTTAGTCTCGACTTCATTGGATTTTTCTTATGAAATTCTCAAAGCCTGATTAGTGCTCTTTGAAGGTTCTCTTTAGGTTCCTAAGAGCAACCACTAATGTCATACCCTTTCAAATTAATAAGGTACTCCAATTTTCCTCGGGATATTCTTGAATCTAGGACATGGTTGGCTTCAAATTCTTCATAATCATCAATCTCGATAGGTGGTGAAGAACTAGGTCTCTCCCACCTTAATGGTAAAATTTGATATGGTTCCAACATGGACACATGGAAAACTAGATGTATTCTCATGGAATTTGGTAATTGGAACTTGAAAGTGACTAGATTAATCTTGGATAATATGACAAAAGGATCAAACCGTTGATGTTGTAGCATTGGAGAGAGCCTTGAATCCTGCAAATTATTTTTCAATAACCACAGTTTATCCCCAATGTGATAGGCTCCATTTTGAACATGATATTGATCCCATAATACCTTCATTATTCTTGAGTGCTATGGATCTCTGATGGGGATACTTGACTAAGCAAATATCCTTCATTGAACATGAACTTCTCCTTGTCCTCTAACTTCTTGTTATCTTCATAATATGTATAATCCATATCATTTGTAATGACTTCTTAGGCTTGAAAGATTGCTGATTCATATTCTTTAGGAATCCTGTCTTCATTATTCAACATTTTTAGCTCTTGGAATTGGCTTTCTGTTATGACTTATAGAATGTGTTGAATAAGGAATTATTGGAGTGAGATTTTTTAATTTATTAATATGTTTTGTTGTTTTGATATTGCAGTTAGAGTTTCATGAGGGCGTGAAAGGAGTGAAAGGGCAGACATGAATTATCATATTGATATAGTTTGTAAATAAACCCATGTAGAGGGTTCTATTTTTAGAAATAGTCACTAAAAGTAGTGGTTGGGATAAGGATCATTGTAGATTGTGTTTTCTGTTAATAAAATCAAAGGCTCTCCATAAAAAACTTTGAGGTGCTCAAAATGAGATCCGATAACATGAGGAATTACTTCAAAAGATGAAATTTGATGAAGATAACCTTGCAAGGGTGGTAAAAGCTAATGTCTCTGCCCAATCTGGTGGCACACATTCCAAGACTGGTGTTAAAATTTACCAATTTCTATGATTTGATGGCCATAAGGATTGCCCTTTAGTTCTTTCATGATTATCATAATTTGAAGATTTCTGCTTGGACACCGATCATATTTTGAAAGTGAAAAAGTCGAATTTGCTACTAACTATTTAGTAGGAAAATTTAATGGAATGTACTACATCACAACATAGATCGTCCAACTATGTGTAAGACTCTCAAAGATAAGGTTGAGGATTCTTTTCTTCCTCCTCAATATCATTTACATGTTTGACGTGCATGGACAACCTTTACATGGAAGGAGTATGACACTATCACTACCTACATGGAGCAGTTCTGACATCTATTATTGGTTAGAATGCTTGAAGATGTACATGAGGATATCTTGCATTGAAAATATGAAAATGGTTTGGAGATGGGTATTGAAGCTGAGATTCACACCCTAGGACCTAAAAACCTCAACAAGGCTATGTCTTTTGCATATGATGTAGAGAAGGAATTTGAGTCCATAACCAAGTCGATCTGTCTATAACAATCGTGTCAATGACCACTTTTTGTTAAACCAACTTTTCCTATGAAGCGTAATTTTAATGCCCTATCTTATTCAATTTTCCACATCCTCTAGAATCCAACTACTCAATTGCACCTATTGCTTCATCTCTCCAACCTATCAAACCACCTATCTTGCAAGCTTTAGCGATCAATGCCCAAGAAAAGCAACGACATATCACCTGTTGGAATAATGGTAAACCTAGACATACAAGAATGAAGTGCCAATTGCAACCACTTCACATGAAACCAACTATAGCTCAATTGCATAACATGGAGGCCATCAATGAAAAACTTCCTTCTATATGGAGAGAGGAAGCATTGGAGAAGGACTTAAGTACCTTGGGTAATAATATCTCTATTCACTCTTTACATTGCATGTAGGGTACTATTAATTACAAACTCATTAATGTTTTACATGATGATGGTAGTTCACACGATTTCATTTCACATTTATTAGTGCATGAACTTAAATTAAAAATGTGTTCTTCCTTGTATAAAGTGAAAGCTACATTTCAAGGTAGTCGTTATAACTTAACACAAGAATTGCAAGATGTTACGATTAGCATAGTCCCATATGTAGATGCACAAATGTTTTTAATCACACCTTAGCAATCTTACGATGTTATACTTGGTATGCCTTTTCATCATCATTATAACCCATGCATTGGGTCAAATCATTACTTTGTGTGGGCCACATGATTTCCAACCATTTCCACTAATTAGTCATACTCAAGTAAAACCTTCATTTAGGAAAGGATACATTTCATGCATTATTTTTATCATGATCATAAATGATTATACTCATACACTTTGTGATGCACATAAACCTTTCATGACTACTTATATGGATTGTTTTTTGTTTGAATATTCATTTGAACTAACACCATGTGGAGCATCCTTTGACCATAGCATAGAGTTTATTCTTGGTAATTCTTCTCCTCATAATGCACATTATAGGCTTGTCCCACTATGCCAAATGGAAATAGAAAACCAAATTAAAGACTTACTCCACAAAGGACTTATAGGGCCTAGTTCTTCCCCATTTGGAGCACCAGTTCTCTTAGTAGAGAGAAAGAATAAAACATATTGAATGTGCATTGATTATACAGTCCTTAACCAGATGTGAATAAAGAATAGATACCCTATTCCTCAAATAGATGATCTCTTAGATAAACTACAAGGAGTTCGTGTCTTTAGAAAAATTGATCTTAAATCAGGTTACCATCAGATATGTATGATGTCTAGCAATATTAGTAGAAAAATAACTTTATTGAGGAATGCCAATGGATACATAAAACATCATTAACACCCCATTATGATCACTTAATTTCTACATATCATACACATACACATTAATCTAACTCCTCCATGAACATTTCCATGCATGCATTTTTACATCAAACATGCTTATTTTTGTTCAATGATGGAACATGTGACTGATCGTCCATGCTTATTTTTATTTTATCAAATGAGTTTAGTTGCTTTTTCAACTAAGGGGCATGTTATGAATTACGAAATGTGTTGAAAAAGCAATTATTGGAGTAATATTGTTTAATTTATTAATGTGTTTTGGTGTTTTGATATAATAGTTGAAGGTTCCTGGGGGCATGAAAGGCATGAAAGGGAGGACACGAATAATTAGACCTATATAGTTTGTAAATAAACCCACATAGAGGGTTCTATTTTTAGAAACATTTAGTTAAAGTAGTTGTTACGTTAAGGATTACTATATACTATAATTTCTATTAATAAAAGCAAAGGATCTCCACAAAAGAGAGCAACATTTACATTCATGCACACTTTTTAGAAGCTGCCTCACTATAACCACTATTTTGGACATAATGAAAAGTCTTATAAATACATGCACTCTATGGACCATCAAAATGGATGCATGGGGGGAGATTGCACCAAATCTGACGTTTTCTCTCATCTCTTTGCATATCTATTTTTCTATGTGTTTTTAGCACTCGCAGTCCCCGTTGGACTTACAAATGCACTTGCTACATTTCCACAAATGATGAACAACATTTTTCTTGATTACCAAGCTTTTGTTCTCGTATTCTTGAGCGATATACTTACTTATAGTAAAGATGATAGTGAGCACAAGAAGAATCTCAAAATTGCTTTCATTTTCTATGAGAGAACACACTTTACGCTAATCCATAAAAAAAGTTACTTCTTTCAACATAAGCTACAATATACACATATTATTTCAACTGAAGGCATGCATGTCGATCCGAAAAAGTTTCAAGTTATAGTAGAATGGACAACATCTAAATGACTCAATGATGTTCGTTCTTTTCTTGGCTTGACTAGCATTCAAATGCACATGTTTTACAATATCCTAATTTTTCACAACCATTTCATGTCCTTATTGATGCTAATGCTTTCGGAATAGGTGCTATTTTAATACAAAATGATCATCCCATTGCATTTGAGATTAGGAAGCTTAACCCCTCAAAAGAGAATTATAGTATATATGATGAAGAACCTTTATTAGTTGTGCATGCTATGCAAATTTGGAAACACTATCTTATGGGATCTTAGATATTAATCAAAACTGATCAACTAGCTATTGAGCATTTATTAAATCCACCCTTAATCTTTGATTGAGATGTTATATGGCCTTCATTCATTCAAAATTTCCAACCCATGATCCAATATCAACCTAGGAAAACTAATGTCGTAGCTGATGCTCTCAGCTCTTTTCCTTCACATTCTGTTGTTTTGCATAATATTTATGCCATCCAAATTGATTGTTTTCAAAAAAAGATTTCCACTTATGCATCTAATTTCTACTTCTCATGTGCATGCCTTGACCTCAACAACTGTGCATCTTTAACTGATGAACATTATACATTTCATCATGTTTTTCTTTATTTTCAACATAGATTATGCATTACCTAAGCTTTTAAAGATTTTATAATAAAAGAAATGCATGAATCATCTTACATGGGTGATAGAGGCATATAGAGCACCATTTCTAATTGCAAAGCTTTCTTCTTTTGGATCCATATGGAAAAAGATGTTGCACAATATGTTTCTCAATGCATTGTATGTCAACATGTAAAAAATTCCTCATGGTAGAGCATTTGGATTATTACTGCACGTTCCCATTCCAAACAAACCATGGGAGTCAATCTCTATGGATCTTATCACTAGTCTTCCTATCACCATCACATAACAATATGATTTGACTAATTGTTGATAGGTTTAGTAAATATGCATAATTCATTCCTTGTAGAGAAACTTTGTTTGTGCTTCAAGCTGCAAAATTATTATTACATGCATTTTTCCACAACATGGTTTTCCTAAAGCAATGTTATCTGATTGTGATGTTTGATTTTGGAATTATTTTTGGGTTGCCTTATTTCAACATTTTAGCTCTAAAACAGATTTTAGCTTTGCATTTCATTTGGAATGTAATGGAGAAAATGAGGCTAAAAATAGAACTATTCTTTAGTTCTTGCATTGTAATTCATTAGATAGTCCCACTAACTGGGATGAAAAGTTTCCATTGCTTCAATTTGTTTACAATAACACCACACATACCACTACAAATTAAGATCTTGATAACACCGGATGACAAGTTTCCATTGCTTCAATTTGCTTACAATAACACACCACTACAAATTAAGATGTTGATAACACTTTGTTTGACCAATTGACTCTCACATTGAATTGCTTGATTGATAACATCATCCAAGGTATCTCATTTAGGCATGGATAGCAAGAGATACTTCAGTTCATCTTTGAGGACACTTGAAATTGATTACTTAGGTATTCTTCTTGATATGTAGATCCACGAAACAATATCATGAGATGTGAGATATAGCTTGAAATCGATCGATTACCTTTTCGTAATAATCCTTTTAGCACTTGGACATGTCTTATCAAATTCTTTATGGTAGATTGAATCTCTTAGCATATGGAATCCATGGTACTTGGTCTTGATGAAGGTCGTCTTTCTAAAATGTTAGGGGAGCACTAGATTGTGCCCTCTAACTAGATTAGAGAAGGTTTCAGAACTATACTTTTGATTACAAGATCACCCACATACAAAAAATAATGGAGGATATGTGAGTGATACAAGACGTGCCACAACTCGAGACTGATAGGAATGGATAACTAGACTATGCATGATACACGAGATCCCACAATCCAAGATTGTAAGTTTGAAGCAAGTTATCTTGGTTATAAGAAATCCCTTGAGGGAGATGAACTAGATACTAGAAATAAATTTATAGGATCTCATACTATAAGGTTACAAAAGGACAACCTAGGATGTCTAGGATACTAGACTAGACAACACTAGAACAAAGAACAAGAATGGAACTCGAATTTGAGCTTGAAAACTAATTACTTTGAGATCATGACTCCTTGAGCTCCCAATATTGGCATTGGAAAGACTAAGTATCTATGTGGCCAACTCCTCCTTATATAGGTTTTCAATGATAGTTCATCAATCGGGGTTAGGAATTGATAATCTCATTGATGATGTTAGTGATGATGTCATCAATTCTAAACATACACTTTGGATATCTGAATCAAACAAATAGATACTTGATCTTGGGATTTTGGCATGTTTCGAACAATGGAAGCATTCTTTTCTCCGAATTTTGGACCAATCTTGAGATATAGAGACTCTGCTAGTTAGCATGCTACTTTGTTCTAATTAGCATAGAGCTTATTGAAGCAAGCATATTGATTGTGATAGTTAGCATAGTAGTTGTGCTAACCAACATAGCTCCGTGTTACATAATATATAAAATGTGCTTGTTATCATACGTATTTTACTAATTAGGATAAACACTAAGTTAGGTAGCATACTATTTGTGCTAGTTATCATAGTACTTGTGCAAATTAGCAAATTGGTAAATATGCAAAGTGTAAAATCTTGAGCATATCTCAAGATTACTTGAGCTTTTCAGACGAGTTGTATGTATTCACATTTTTCCTTAGTGCTTGCTTTGAGTAAACCTTCAATTTCTTTTCTCTTTGTATAAAGGTTTGAGAACTTAATATCAAGAGCCAATCTCACAGATTCTATTTGAATTAAAAATTAAGTGGTTGGAAAATTGATTGGAAACTTTGGGTAAATTCACTCAAGACCAATCATCTATATTAATGAAAACGTTATTATATAAACTCCCATGAAGGAATCATGTATAAATGATCAAACTTTCACAAAATTCAAGATTTCATGCTGATCTGTCCTCATATCCATAGAAGTCCTACAAAAGCTCCAAAAATTATACTTTACATATCAATACATATCCTTGAAGTTACATCCTCATCTTTGAGCTACTCTATAATGTTGATTGTCCACTCTCCATGTCTACTTACTTCTCAAAGCTACTGGATTTGATATATGGTCTCAAGCTCTTTATGAATGCATGTATCACGAAGGTAACATCCTTTTGAACTTTTATAGGCAATGATTTGATCATTGAAGCTCTATCTGTAGAGATATGAGTCATTCTTTATGACTCTATTATTGAATTTTCTTCTTCGTGAAATGTTGAGATCATACATGTGACTTCTTATGTATATTTTTCTCAACCTAAGTATTTTGAATTCACTCTATACCTTTTTCAAGATAACTTAACTTGCTTTTAGAAGTTTTGAAAATTCCGTTTCTCAATTCATATTAGATTAAGAGCACTCAACATTATTTGGAATGCCTTCTACCATAAATAAAACATTTTCTATTCATGCTCATAACTTGAAAATAGTCTTTATTGGCATAAACTTGAGTAAATTGCTTCAAAGTAATAGCATTTCTAGGCATCATTAGGAAGCTTAGGAAATCTACTAATATTTCCAAGAAAGAACGAGCTACATCTAGAGTAGTTTATCTCAAAGACCACTTATCTCTATACTCTATCATCACCTCCTTAGAGTGCTACCATAGAATCATCACTATGTCTCTAAGGATGGAAGCATATTTGCAAGGAAGGAATCTTCATGGGTACATACTTGGAGATGAGTAGATGCCTAGTCTATGGATCAAAGGATAACCAGCTCAAGAAGACCAAGAGAGATTGAATAGATGGTGTGCAAAAGATGCTTTGGCAAAGTGATACATCTTAGAATCTATCTCTAATATCTCATTTTGAAAGAGACATCGAATGCACTTGAATATTTTTATCTTAGATCACTAAAGCTAGGAAGAACTAGTTATGGATAAAACTAACTTCCCTCAAGAAGCAACCTAAGTTGAATATCACCAAGTTTCTCAGCAAGATAGACATAGTTGATCAATTAGGAAGCATTGAAGAGATATAAACAATTAATCAACGGAATAAAAATAGATCACAAATGGAAAGCCTTCAACATAGAGACGAATGTTTACATGGACATGTAAGTATCTAATACCAACACACTCATGGGAAAAGTCTTTACCCATGAAGCTAATCTTATGAGGAAATGATATACACAGAAATGTAATTTATCCCCCACCCTATACACTGATAAACATAGAACTAAAGAAACTATAGGAAAATGGAAGAAGTTTAATGAGGAAGCAACTACCTTCCAAGCTAACTTTGCAGGTATAGGGAGAAGTTTGAAATGAAGAAGTATAGGAGGTGGACAAGGCATGGGGAGATCCAAAATCTCTTTTTCTAGTGCCATTTTTGGACTATCAGATCATATCAATAAAATTTTCTTTAAGAACCCAAGGAAACATAGCACAAGAGGATGTAGTAGAGGAGCATATGAAGATCGTAGGGGTAGATACAACAAAAACTATGGATACAATGGAAATAAATACATAAACATCAATTATAAAGGAGGGTGCAAAGGAAGGAAACAATATAACAACTACATTGATGATCAACATCATGAGATTTCACTTTTTTGCATGAACATGACTTTGAAGAAGGTAAATCAAACGGAAAATTTATGCTATATTTATTCTCAATCTTCAAAGCATGTAGCAAGGAATGTAGCACTACTTTAGAACATAGAAGACCCCAAGAACAAGCATGATTTGCAAACAAGAGATGACACAAGACATCGTCTATAGAATATTGGAGATGTGAACACCTCAAATGCTAATGAAAGTGCTAAGTAGAGTTCTTTATGTACCTAGAACTACTCAAAATGCTGATAAGTGGGGGATAGACTACAAATAAAGGATTGGATATCAGGTTTACAAAGTATGGAGCTTATTTGGAACATCAATACAAAGGATGCAAGAAGTTTTCCAAATGGGAAAAGATAGGTAGGCTATTCATCTTTAAACTCCAAGATACAAAAACAAAACATTCTTTAACTATTGTACAGTTCTCTATCACAGTTAGAAGTTTTGCACAAAAGGATAGCTCAAATTGAAGAGAGGACCTTAAAAAACATTAGCCAAGATAAAAGTCTACTTGGGCTTCCAAATAGTACAAAACAACACCTGATTTACAAATGCAATGCATGTCAATTTGGCAAGTCTCATAGGTGGGCTTATGCTAGGTAGGGATACACACATCGACACATTTTCTAAGTTTTCTTCACTGATCTTTGGGAACCAAGCAAGGAACCATGAATCTTAGGGTGGAGGTATTATGTATCCTTCATTTATGATTGCAGTAGATAGACCATATTATATTTTATGAAGCATAAAGATGAAATGTATTCCTGTTTCAAAAAATATCTTCAACATGTGGAAAACCAAAGATGTAAAACTTTGAAGGGTAATAGATCTGATAAAGGGGTTCAATACTTCTTCCATGATTCAGAGTGTTTGCTAAAAGAAAGATGGATTAAAAGAGAGATTACAATTAGATATACATCATATCCAAATTGTGCAACAAAAACAAGGAATAGAGCCATTGTAAAAGCAAGTAGGTCAATGCTCAATGACATGAATGCTCCCAATAGATGGAAGATATAAAGCCTATAGGTAAAGCTATGGAAGTAAATTCCAACCCACTATCCATGAAGGAGAAATCATTGAAGATGTAACATGTGATCAAATTCTATTTGGAAGTCTTAACTATGCTACTCTCACAAGAGTAGATATTAGCTATAGTGTGAGTGCTTTGAGCAAATTTATGCACTCACATAGGAAGCCACACATGGAGGCATCCAAAATAATACTCATGTATCTTAACAGGACAATGAATGAAAGATTATTTATCCTATACATCTGATATAGATATGAGGTCTTTTCTTATGCAAATTTAGTAGGAAAAAAATTGATAGAAAAGTACATAAGGATATCTTTAGTTGCAGGTTCAAAATATATTTCTTAGTCATCAAAAAAGCAACCTATATTTGTCTTTCATCTTCAAAAGCTGAACAAAGAGGTTTAGCCAATTCTACTCAATGAACTATGTGGATTAACTTAGATCTATTGCAAGTGTCACAAGTTAGGATCTTTGACTTCCTTCCACATTTGAGGCCACCAAAAATCCCTTGATATGATTTTTATTGTTTTATTCACTCCAAAATTTCTTGCAGCAAGGTTGTCATGATGTTGTTGAAGTACTTGGATCTTGGGAGTTTATGGAGGGACATACAATAGGTTCTTATAAAATAGTAACTCATCCTTTTCTTGGAATGCATTTACTTCTTGAAACTTTCCTTCTTGAGCATTTTGCTTAACGTTACAAAATAATTCATCTCCTGGTAGAGTCTCATGGATCAAATGATTCAAGGCTGAATTTTCATGATAGATTGAAGAGATAGCTGCTAACTGGAGATGTAGAGGCTTCAGTAATACACTTTCCTCTTGATAAAATGACTCTTCACCCTTCTTTGGTGCAAGGTAAGATCTTCTTGAGAAGGCATCTGACTGACATTGTTGATGTCCTGGACGGTATGTGATGACAAAGTCAAATCTAGATAGAAAGTTACTCCATCGAGATTGCCTTCTATTGAGGATGCAGGTGGTCACAAAATACTCTAGGTTCTTGTGATCTATATGCACAGTAAGTTTATGACCTACTCCTTCTAGATGGTGATGCCAGGTATCAAATGCATCCACTATGGCAAGAAGTTCTTTATTATGAATTTCATAATTAATCTCTAGAGGGGAAACATCCTTGATTGATATGCTATTGTATGTAGGTGCCCATCATCTCCATGTTGGGAAAGGATCACCCCTAGGGTGAAGTTGTGCAGAATGAGTTCTCCTATGCACAAAAAAAATGTGTAGTGAACCTTTGTATGTCTAGCACTGGGACAAACAACTTCACCTTTGATAGCTTGCTGCCTTCAATACAAAACTCAAATGGACCTATGCCTATCCACACAAGTATCCTAAAGAATTGAACTTCACTCTCAGACTCATAACTCCTTGAATATATATCCTTTCTGGAAGATATTTGCGATAGAGAAAGTACACACAAATAGCTTTTAGGGATGGTTCCAACTTGCACTTCAAGATCAGCCAAATGCTTTTTAACCCACATTGCTTCACATGTGGCAAATGCTAATCCTCTATATTCAGCCTCCATGGATGAAAGTGCAACAGTAGGTTGTTTCTTTGACCTCTATGTGATAGGTTTGCTTCTTATCATGAACACATAACCGGAGTTTGATCTCCTATCTTCCTTTGAACCTGGCCAATCAACATCACTAAAGTCTTTGACCTGCAATTCTTCATCAAATTTGTAAAACAAAGCATGATTAATTGTATGCTTTATGTATCCCAACAATCTCTTGGTTGAATCTAAATGTTAACTTGTCGGGGCTTGCATAAACTGACAAAGTACGCCAACAACATAAGATAAATGAGGTCTTGTAATGTTTGCAATGATTAATGATCCCACAATGCTTCTGTATGTCATTACATCTTCCAATAGTTCTCCATCATTTGATCAAATCTTTGTATTTGTGTCCATGGGTTGAGTGAGTGGTTTGCATTCACTCATTCCAAATCTGAAAAGAACATTCAAGAAGTACTTCCTTTACATCAAGTAGATGCCACTTTTTCCATAAACAACTTCAATTCCTAAAAAATATTTCAGCTCTCCAAGTTCTGAAATTTTAAGCTCCTTACCAAGCTTCCTTTTGGTATCTTTAATCCCTATAACATCATTTCATGTTATGATGAGGTCATCAACATATATGCAAATATATACCTCTCTACTTTCTTTCTTCTTTATATACAACAAAGAATCTGCACTACTTGGGTTCTATCCACACTTAGTTAGATATTCTACCACTCTCTAATTCCATGATCTTGGTGCCTGTTTCATGCCATAAAGTGTCTTTTTCAACCTGCAAACAAAGTCTGGATGGTTTTCATCTTCAAATCCAACCAGCCGACTCATGTATACCTCTTCTTGTAGTTCTTCATTGAGAAAAACATTTTTGATGTCGAGTTGATATAATGGCCATCCCCTTGAAGCACCAATTGCAATTAATGTTCTGATTGATCCCATCTTTGCAACAGGGCTGAAAACTTCATCGTAATCTAATTCTTGTGTTTGTTTAAATCCTTTGGCAACTAAGGAAGCTTTATATCTAGCAAGTGAACCATCAATATTCCTTTTTACTTTAAACACCCATGTGTTTGGAACAATCTTCATACCTTCTTTCTTTGGTACTAGCTCCCATGTGTGATTATCTTTGAGAGCTTTGATCTCCTCTTTCATAGCTTGCTTACATTCCTTTTGTGTGCAAGATTCTTCACATTTATGAGGCTCTTTGATTTTGATAACCTGCATCATGTATGCAAAATGTTTCGCCACAAAACTATCATAACTCAGCCTTTGAGTTGGATACCTTGTCCATGAAGAGCTTCTTTCATTGCCTTTAGAAAGTTGCTTCTTTAACCTATTCAGATTTACCTTTGGAGTGATTACCTCTTCATATTCTTCTTCACTTGCATCTATCTTGTTGTTGTTAGTATATGATCAATGTCTACCCCTCATGATTGTATGCACATTTTATAAGGCCCCCCTTATGGGGAGAAGCCAAGCGTGCATTACCCAATTGATGAGAATCCCAACTTGCATGTTGGATGAAGGTCATATTGGGTCATGTAAGGTATTGTAAGGAAAGGGAGTTACCAGGGTCCCCAATCGGGGGGATCCGTGGTAGCGGGGAGCAGCCCTAGCTGGGGGGTCCGGGGGCAGCACCCCTAGCACGATGGTAAAGGGAATATTCCATAGAATATTCCCTATCGGAGTCAGAATTCATGTATATATAGGATCATGGGTGGCCTTCCGTGTACGGCTATATATAGGTGGTAGAGTTTCCGAGGCAGCGGGGAGCAGCCCTGGCTGGGGGTCCTAGGGGGTCACCGGGCCCCCTGGTGGGGGTCCGGGGCAGCACCCCCGGCACGATGGTAAAGGGAATACTCCATAGAATATTCCCTATCGGAGTCAGAAATCATTTATATTTGTTAGGTCGGTTTAACCGGTCTAAGCTGTGTATGACAATTACACGGGTGGTGGCCGCCCACGCTCTACCACCCATGTACAGTCGGCTATCCACGGAAGGCCACCCATGATCCTATATATACATGACTTCTGCACTACCTGAGACATCAAGTTGAGCCGGCATACCTCTACCTTGTACCTCCCTATCTAGAGTTGTCTAGATCACCATTTAAGCTCTACATTGAGAGCGCACGGGTGGACAATGCCATCATCTTTGTACTTGCTGTTAGTAGAAAATTGTTGAGATTCTCCTATATATGTTATCTTCTCTACTACTGCTCCTATGTTATATTGCATAACTATTGTCTTACATGATTTCAGAGCCGTAAGGTTCAAATAGCTTGAGAAGTATCACTATTTTAGCCTACTAGCATACTAGAATATCAATAGATTATTCGAGTGATTACATGATGGCTTCATCGTCAAACACTGGCCTTGGTGCTTCAGCTAAAGTTAATGCTACACCTATTCGAATTCGTTCACCTGCATTCACTGAAGGGAAGCTAGATGGATCCAACTATACACTCTGGAAGTTCAAAATTTTTGCAATTTTGGACTCCTATGAATTACTTGACACTGTCATGGGACCGATGGGATTGGATCTAGAGCCTATACCAGTTGAAGATCCAGCTAATTCAAGATTGATGATTAAGCCAGATCCAGATCTTCTACGAGCTTGGAAGAGGCGGAATGGTGATGCATTATGTGCAATTGTCACTAGTGTAAGTGATTATGTGCTTACTTTAGTTCAACATACTACTAAAGCACATGAGGCTTGGGGCATATTGGGTCGAAAAATATGAGACCAAGAACCACACTAGGATACAGAATTTAGAAAATCATTTGGCAAATGAAAAGCATTCTGATTCTGAAAAGGTTGAAGATTTTATCAAACGGATAAAACATCTTCAAGACCAATTGGTTGTAGTTGGTGTTGTTATAATACTAGAAGAGCTGGCTCAAAGATGTGTATGTGTTCTTCCAACAAAGTATGATGGATTAGTAACAGCCCTTAACACTCATGTAAGACCAACTCCCCTCACATTTGAAGAGTTTTGTGCTATGCTTTTAGAAGAAGAGATGTGGTTGAGGAATCGGCAAAGCACAAGTGATGCTGCATTTTCATCAAATGCAAAAGGTAAAGGCTCTCTGATGTATCAAAGAAGAAGCCAAAGAAGAAAAATTTCACAAGAAGTTGCTTCTATTGTGAAAAGAAAGGCCATGCCATCAAGGATTGCAGAATGAAGCAAGTTGATGAACGGAATGGGACTGTAAAGTCATCGTGGAAGAACAAAGAGTCTGCAAACAACACAGAGCTGGAAATTTGGGTAGCTATTGAAGAGGTATGTTCATCTACTCAAGCTCGTGCTGATGAACCATGGATTTTAGATAGTGGAGCTTCTCGCCATATGACCAGTAAAAAGGATTGGTATAGTTCCCTAGTGCCTCTGCGGGAATCCATCAATGTAGTGGTGGGAAATGACTCCAAGTGTTCAGCCGAAGGAACTGGAACCATCTCTTTTATCACTTCTCCAGGAGTTGAGAAAAATCTATCCAATGTTCTCTATGTACCTACACTTAAAAGAAATTTGTTGTTAGTTTCTTCAATAACAGATCGTGGACTCGAAGTTCACTTCAATAAGAGTGGTGCAGAAATCATGGATTCATGAGGTAATGTTGTAGGTAAAGGCATACGACGGGATAAATTGTATGAGTTAAGTGCTTTAACTGCTACAGAAGATAAAGATGTAAGCAGGTTATGGCACCAACAATTTGGGCATCTTGGATTTGCAGTTTTGAAGGAGATGCAAAGAACAGGGATGATTGCTCATTTGCCTGCATTTTCAGAGTTGCAGGAACCTTGTGAAGCTTGTATGATGGGCAAGCAACAACCAAAGACATTTCCAAGAGAGACCAACAATCGATCTCAAGCTCCTCTAGAGTTGGTACATGCTGATCTCTGCGGTAAAATGTCTACACCTGCTTAAGGAGGATCTTTCTACTTTTTGCTGTTAGTCGACAATTATAGTAGAAAGATGTGGGTTTATTTCATTCGAGAGAAGCCTGATGCTTTTGAAAAATTTAAAACGTGGCATAAGTATGTAGAAAATGAATCAGGAAGGAAACTAAAGAAATTTAGAACAGATAGAGGAGGTGAATTCTTGTCAACAGAATTCAACAATTACTGTAAGGAGCATGGTGTGAAAAGGCAACTTACCATAGCTCATACACCTCAACAAAATGGCATTGTTGAGCGTAGGAACATGACAGTGGTTGAAATGGCTTGTTGTATGTTAAAGACTCAAGACATGCGTGATTCATTATGGGCAGAAGCAGTCAATACAGCAGTCTACATCCTCAATCGAGGCTACACAAAAGCACTGAAGGGGATGACTCCTCAAGAAGCATATTCTGGTAAAAAGCCTTCAGTTTTGCATTTCAGAATTTTTGGTTGTTTCTGTTATGCACATATTCCTGATTCAACAAGATCAAAGTTGGATTCAAAAAGCAAAAAGTGTGTCTTCCTAGGATATAGTGAAGAGTTTAAAGCATACAGGTTGTGGGATCCTAAGGCAAGCAAGATTTTTGTCAGCCGAGATGTGGTGTTTGATGAACGGCCACACTTAATAGAAGATAAAGGTAAATCTACCATCTCATCAAACGAAGAAATATCTCACCTTGTGCCTATCAAAAGGCAGGTTAAAGTTGAGGAGGAGGAAACATCTGATGGAGAAATTTCCTCAATAAAAAGCCAACCAGTTGTAGCTGCACAGTGTAAGCCGTGGCACAACAACTATTTGATGATCACAATCCACATGTCGATGTACCAAAATCATCCTCGGATGGATTACGAAGATCAAAGAGAATAGAGGAGCAAAGAAGAGCCTCATAAATTCTTAACATGGGTCTAATGCCAGATATCATGGGCTCAATAAAGGAACCTACCACCATTAAAGAAGCCCTTGATGATCCAGGTTGGAGAGCAGCAATGCAGTCTGAGTATGATAGTATACTCAAAAATGATACATGGGATCTAGTCGACTTGATATCAAAGAAGAAGGTAATAGGTACTAAATGGATTTGGAAAGCTAAGTATAAAGCAGATTGAACATTAGAGAAGTATAAGGCAAGATTAGTTGCACAAGGTTTTTCACAGATTGAAGGATTTGATGTTCAAGAAACTTTTGCACCAACAGCACGCATGACAACTATTCGGAGGGTGCTTGCAGTAGGTGCACAAAAGGCCTGGTCTATTTTCCAGATGGATGTCAAATCTGCATTTTTGAATGGTCACCTCAAGGAGGAGGTATATGTATCTCAACCACTAGGTTTTGAGGTGCCCAATTCAGAAAATAAAGTTTGCAGGTTGAAGAAAGCTTTGAATGGACTTAAGCAAGCTCCACGGGCTTGGTACCAACGGATAGATAATTTTTTCAAAAATATGGGTTTTGAAAGAAGTACTTCTAATGCTAATTTGTATGTAACAAAAAGGGATAGCAAGCTAGTTGTTGTGATTGTCTATGTAGATGATTTGATCTTTACAGGAGATCATCAGGAACTCCTTAATCAAACTCGGATCAGCTTGGGAACTGAGTTTGAAATGACAGACTTAGGTCTACTCCATTTTTGTCTGGGAATTGAAGGAAGGATGGCATTTTCATCTCACAACAAAAATATGCCAAAGAGATTCTCAAGGCATTTTGAATGATGGACTGCAAACCAACTAGCACTTCACAAAACGAGAAGCATTTGTTGAAGATCCAAGTCGAGGATTCAGGGAAACTGCAAAGGGTGAAAAGACAGGTAGATTGTTCACACTTGAATTACAAGACACTAGAAAGATTGCCCTTTTTAATTATGGTAGTCAGACACTCACAGAATTGGAAGTATGGCACAAAAGGTTAGCACATATTGGTGAAAGATCATTAAAGAAAATTTGTAGGGACCAAAGTGTACTTGGACTCCCTGACTTGTCAAAACAACACATGATTTATAAGTGCAGTGCATGTCAATTTGGAAAGTCTCATAGGTTAGCCTTCATGAAGAAAGGATATATGTATGGAGATCTCTTGGATTTGGTTCATACAGATATATGGGGACCTAGCAAGGATGCTTCAATATCTGGATCAAGGTATTATGTCTCCTTCATTGATGATTGCAGTAGGCGGACTATATTATATTTTATGAAACACAAAGATGAAGTCTTTTCATGCTTCAAAAGTTATTTGGCTCTTGTGGAGAGTCAAACAGGTAAGACATTAAAAATGCTAAGGTCAGATGGAGGGGGAGAGTACTTGTCCCATGAATTTGACTCCTTTCTTCAAGAGAGGGGAATCAAAAGAGAGATCAATACAAGGTACACTCCTGAGCAAAATGGAGTGGTAGAAAGAAGGGGGATAATTATTGAAGCTTCAAGGTTGATGCTTGTTAAGTACTTTTCTCTTTATGTGGTCCATCATTTTTTATGAACTAACTCTTGATTGTTAGCTTACTAAGTTAATAAGAGTTCCCCAAAGGAATTAAGTTGATTGCTGCTATGGAAAGACAATTGTTCAAAACACTAGACAAGTGTATGAACATAAATAGCAAGTTTTTTGTTCTTGAATCCACTTCAACTTATTTGTTTTGATTCATCCTTTTGAGAATAATCTTTGAAGGTACATAGGGTTTCTAATACTTCCTATGGCAAGCTAAACGGGTCCACTACATATCCTTGGAGTTTATTTGGCTGGTATAGTGCAACATTTTTGCAGCAGCACTTCTCCAAGTTCAAATCCATCTCTTCACATGAACACCCTATCTCTCAGTGGATCACTCTACTTCTTTCTTTTAGTAGATGACCACTCCCGATACATTTGGGTGTATTTCTTGAAATCAAAGGCATATACTTGTACTAAGTTTTGTGAATGGATCACCCAAGTGGAGAATGAAGCTTCTAGGTCTATTAAGACCATCCAATTAGATAGAGGTGGTGAATTCATAAATCACGACTTTGAGAACTTTCTCAAACAAAAAGGGATAAAAAGACAAGTCAATCAACATCACACTCCATCTTAGAATGGAGTAGATGAGAGGAAAATTCAAAGTGTGATGGAAATGGCAAGAACCATGCTTCACAACAAAGATTTACCCTACAAGTTTTGGGCACAAGCAGTATACACTACCATGCATATTCTGAATCGAGGCTTCAAGAGTGCATTTCAAAACAAGACGCCATTTGAGGCATACTATGGAAGAAAGCCTAATGTGCATTACTTTAGAGTATTTGAAAGTGAAGCATTTGTCCACATGCCAAAAGAAGATCGCAACAAGTTGCAATCCAAGTCTAAGAAGCACATCTTCATAGGGTATAGTGAGCAATCAAACGGGTATTGCTTTTATGATCTTGAAAAACACTCTATCACAATATCTAAGGATGTAATATTCAATGAAGCTTCCACATACTATAGCAAGGATCCAAAAAATCATAGTCCACCCATCTACACTACAGAGGAGGGGTTAATCTTTTCTAAACCCAACTCAAAAGTAAGCACTTCAAGTAAACTGAGAAGATCTCAAAGATTTGTTGACAAGAGATAGTGAGAACAAAGTCATTATGTCAATTATGCCTTGATGCATTAGATTCAACCAATACCAAAACCGTCTACTTACAAAGAATCCCAAGGACAACCTGAGTGGGAAGAAGCTATGCAAGTGGAAATGGATGCAATAGAGAAGAGCAAGACTTGGACTCTTGTCCCTAACCCTTAAAATCATCAAATTATAAGAGTCAAGTGGTTCTACAAGGTCCAATACAAATCAGATGGAACATTAGATAAGTACAAAGCAAGGTTGGTAGCTAAGGGATACAAGCAAAAACATGGCATTGACTATAAAGAAAGCTTAGTGCCTATTGCAAGATTCACAACCATAAGAATCATCTTAGCACTAAGTGCTCACTTTAAGTGGTCCATTTACTAGCAGGACGTCAAAAGTGCATTCGTGAATGGAGATCTTCAAGAAGAAGTATATTTTGAACAACTTGAAGGATTCAAGATCCAAGGAAAGGAAGACCAAGTTTACTTTCAGAAAGCACTTTATGGACTTAAGAAAGCTCCAAGCGCCCGGTATGAAAAGATTTACAAGTTCTTTGAAGCTAAAGGATTTCACAAAAGCAATGCTGATGCTAACCTCTACATCTATCAAAATGAGTCCTTAGTTGCCATCATCATCGTCTATGTAGATGACTTGATCTTGACAGGTGCTATCGGAAATATTTCATCCTTTTACTTGACGTATAGAAAATATATGATATGTATGAACATTTGATTTAGCAATTATATGATTACAATTAATTAATATGTTTTATATTTTATACATTAGCTAATTTATCTTATATTATACTTTTATTATCTATCATAATAGTGTGTGTGTATGTATAATTATTAAGGTATTAAGCATTTTTAAACCTTAGTGTATATCTAAATTAAAAGTATTAAAGAATTATTAAAATCAAAACCAAATAAAGTAAAATGGAAAATTAAAATGAATTACTTTTATGTGGTGTGTGTGTGTGAGTGCTTGTTAAAAGAGTGGTCTGAATGGTTTGTGCATTTAAAGTGAGTAAAGTGAATGGATAAAAGGATGGTATGTGGGTGTGTGTTGTTAAAGATTAGTGCATATGGATTGTGTAATTAAAGTAATTAAAGTGGAAAATTAAATGTGAGGTGTATTTGAAATATGTGAATAAAGTGAGTAAACGTGGGTAAAGAGTGGTGTATGTGTGTGTGCTAAAGTGAGGTCTAGATGAAAAGGAAAGTGTGTGCACTTAGTATATATATGTGTGTGTTTTGTTCTTTTTTCCTAATGTTGTTTTTGCAGGTACTCATTTTCCTTCTTTTTCTTATTTCTTTCTCCCATTGAGTGTGCATAGATAGAGAGCCCAAACTCTAGGAACACCGAAACATAATAGTCAATGAATGCACAGAGTGGTTTTGATTGATGTGTTTAGTGGAGTTTCAGACGAAAGTGGTAGGGCAAGCCCTGCTGGTAGTGTATCAGCTTGCGATTTTTGATGATCTGCAATGATCTATTATCAAGGAGAGGAACTTCGGTTTGCCTACACATTTTTAAAGCTCCTTCACACTAATTAAAGATTTGTTCAATTTTTCCTTTCTTCTCCAAGTGTTATGTAGGTGCACAGAGTTCGACAGGAGAGAGAGAGAGAGAGAGAGAGAGAGAGAGAGAGAGAGAGAGAGAGCTGATTCAAATCAGGGGCTGATCTAGAGAAGGACTCCTCGCAAGCTCTTATGATTCTGATAAAGGGAATAGATTTCTGAGTTTCCTTTTTTACGCTCTATGTTACCACAGGAATGAAATTCTTTAATGGTTTCTATTGAGTACAATGAAAGATATGAATTGGAGTTGTTGAGAGGACTTCAATTCTTGATCTTGATTATATATGCTCTTACGCTATGCCCCTCTCTCATAGATGTCGATGTCCTCTATTAATCCGCTCTACGTATCTTTGTGATAACCCTTTCTTCTCCCATTGTTACTAGCATGCATCACGCATGTGAAGCACTTACGATAGAGAGAGAGAGAAAGAGAAAGACAGAGATATATAGAGAGAGAAAAGAGAGAGAGAGATAGTGACAGAAATATATATATATATATATATATATATATATATATATATATATATATATATATAGAGAGAGAGAGAGAGAGAGAGAGAGAATACATTAAGACTAAGCTCAAACTGGTATGAGCTTATAAGCGTAGGTAGCTTTGATTAAGACCCTTAACAGTGCTGGTTTCATGTTTGTTCAAGCTAATAAGAAGACTTTGAGGCTCTATAGGCATTGATATGTAGACAGGAGGATAAGTGCAAAGATGGCTGAACAAGAAGTATTTAAGGTGATTAAACATAAAGACACATTCACGAACATTGGCATGACTTTATGGTTCTTGGATACACATCACATTGGCGGATTCTATAGCGTCAAGTTCACACACATGACTAAGGCTTATACATTGCATGCTAACTGTTGCAAGGGCTTAAATGTAAAGGTACATGACCTTAGAGAGATTTTAGATTTATGGAAGCAATGGAAGAAGCATCACAGTGTTGAGGAAGGAATTGATCCCCATTTCACGGAGCCTAGGTCTTGTCAGAAGACGAAGCATGCATATGACGATATGAATGCATGAATATGAGGTTCTGAAAGTGAGGTAACATGCATGTAAGCATATGTTAGCATGCATGTATGTGAGAATGAGTGATCACATATGCATGTGCATGAGTGCATCTAAGTGTGAATGCATGTGCATATGAGTACATCTAAATTTGTAATGCATGAGTTTGAAAGATTAATGCATGTGAATGATTAATGCATACATAAGTAAGTGAGAATGTAAATGTGCATGTGCATGATTTGAGTGCATGAGTTTGAAAGATTAATGCATGTGAATGATTAATGCATACATAAGTAAGTGAGAATGTAAATGTGCATGTGCATGATTTTGCATGCATGAACTGAAGATGCATATAGATGTTAGGTGATATATGAGTTTATGAAAGTGTGTGTTACCATGAGTTTATGAAAGTGAGTTAGCATATGTTAAGCATGCATGTAAGTATATGTTAGCATGAACAAATGAATGTGTGTTAGCATATGCGAGAGTGTGTTAGCATATACATGTAGAATGACGTGAACATAGGTATAAGTAAATGAATGTGTATATAATAATGATGGCAGGGTGCATAACAACAATATTTCTTTCATTTCATTATCCATATCCATTTTCTGAGCTTGTAATTGGGAGAATATAGCATCAAACTCATTTAGATGAGCAGCAGCACTATTTGTGTCCTTCATGCGAAGGTCATATAATTTTCTCATCAAATACACTTTATTTGATGCCGTCTCTTTTTCATATGTATTGCATAACTTCTTCCAAAGCTCTCTACACTTTCACAGTCTACTATTGTAAAGTAAACAATCCTAGGAAGTATGTGAGTGAACCTAAGCCAATTATCTTAAACTCTTCTTTCATCTACTCTTTGACTTTCTTGATTCCATTTGCATCATTTCCTATTAGTATAATATTATCCACATACACACACAAATAGATGACTTCAGAATTACTCCTTTTTATGAATAGTGATGGATCTGCCTTGCTAGGTTGAAATCCTTTGTCCTGCAAGAATGAGACAAGCCTGTGATTCCAAGCCCTTGGGGCTTGTTTGAGTCCATGTAAAGCTTTATTAAGTTTACACACATGATCAAGATATATGTGATTCTCAAAACTAGGTGGTTGTGCCATGTATACCTCTTCTGTTATCCATCCACCAAGAAATGCATTTTTTACATCCAATAGAAGTATCTTCCAGTTCTTGGAAGAGGCAATACTATGTTCTTCGCTCACACAAAAGGAACAAAGATTTTCGCATCGAACTGCTCTAATACCAATGAGGTATTTCGATGTTGATGCACCACAATGCGCTCTCCTTCTCGAGAGCTCCACGAAAATATGGTCGGAGTAGAAAACCAAGCTCCTGAGGCCACACGCAGTACCTCGCACAGATGCCACAAAATACACATAAACACAGTACACAGGGAGCATGAAGACAGACTTCTTAGGTCTTATAAATACATTCAAACTTACAGTCTATGATTGATCATGCCACTATATTTTTTATTAAAGAACATATTCAAGGAAGTGTCCGGTGGCCATTTGGCCTTTCACATGGACACTAACGGTAACACTATCTTGACCCCTACTTAATTTTCTTAAACTTATACATATCTTTATCACACACAAAAATGTAATGCATATGTTCTTTCAGAAAGAAAATAGAATTTGAAATTGGAAACATTTCATCTTATTTTTTTAGTTCACCTTTATCACTGTTCAATCCAACTTTTCTTCAATTTTCCTGATTTATTGTTCTTTATCAGCATCACCCTCAGTGTCATCAACATCCTCCAATAGCTCCTACTCAATCTCATAATCTGCACCATTTTTTTCTTGAACAACTTTATCGTCTTTCTTGCAATCAATGATCTCATAGGAGTACCGTCTAATTTGGAAAGCACATACGTTCCATTTTCAAACATTGATGTCACTACATATAGCCCAAACCATCATTTAGTCAGTTTCTTCCTAGCATCCTACTGAGTATCAAATGTACTATCATATACCAACACCCAATCATCTACCACAATCCTATGTGGTCTAAGCCGATGGGTTTTTTCAAAATAGATCTTGTTTTTCAACCTAGATTCCTTTTATCTTCTGGACTACTTCTTTTAATTTTTCATCCGCTTGCTCTAACTACTGAATTCTCAATGCGAAAAGTTCCCCTCTCATCATTCCATCATTCCATGAGCGTGTCAACCACATTAGTATCTGAGTCTGGATGGGGAAGATTGGCTTCCGACAATACATCAATTCAGTTGGCATGAAACCTGTGGACCGAGTATATCTCATCCTATGTGCCCATAGCCTGAATGGAAGAAATCTAGGCCATTGATTTATGTCATCCCTACAGGCCTTAGAGTTTGCCTTCACGATGGAAGGGTGACCTCTCTCCTCAACCACTTTCTCAACATAACCAAATCTTAAAATTAGTTCTTCTAAAAGGAATTTGCATACGTTATAGATCGCCTTCATACACAGAGCTCTACCGTCCACATGGTTGGTCAAGTCCTCTCTGATAAGTACAATATAACTCATCTTATCGATCCCTTTGGGCATGGTTACAAGCTTGACCACCCACTTGTAATGGATACAAGGAAGGTAAGTCAAATGGAATGGATCTCTATGCCTAACTGATAAATGCACCTGGCATGTGGCACATGTGTCTAAAAAATCGCTCACACTCACGTATATCCCTGGCCACTAGTAGGCTTCCCTAATCTTTTCATACATAGCACAAAAACCTTTGTGACATGCCCATAAGGTCTCATGCATTTTTCTCATCATCTTGCTCTGAAGGCTCTTGGAACTCAGTACCCTTTCTGGACTATTTACCTTACCTTTATCATGTCTCCAAATAAGTCCATCCTTCAAGAAAAGGTTGTAAGACTTTTTCTTGGTGGATCTATACTTATTTGAGGACTAGCCTGGGGAAGGTTTCAGTGTACTTAGATATTTCCCTATGTCTCTCCACTCGCCATCATACTCATTCTTATGGAACTGCTCATATACATACACTAATGGATCATATCTCATCATGTGTGTCTCTCTTTCTACCTCATCATCATCATCATCTATATCATCATCAAATTTCACTCTTGAAAGCATATTAGCCATTGTGTTTAACTTCTCAACTATGTGAACCAAAGCAGAATTTATAAACTTTACATACGAGATCCATCTAAGCATAGCAATGTCCGAAGAAGAACAGTTTTCTATCATGCCAATAAGTGGAAGAAAATCGGTCTCAGCTACCCCATTCACCCCAATGAAATATTGTTTATCAGTTTTTAGTCACTAGCCGACATAACTCTTTCTTTATCTATGGATATTTTCTTTGAGTGTTATTCAGAATCTTCGCACCAAAGCGCATTGCATATCTCTTCCCCTTATCATCATCTTGTCTGATGACCGAGCCTATACCAATAGGACTGGTATCAACAATCAAAATGATAGGCCTCTGAACTGAATATCAATGTGTTTCAGTTTTAAAGCTTCAATTAGCAGTTGCTTCAGTCTATGCATCATTCGCACCTCTTTCTCTGTCCAAATGAACTTCTTTTTCCTTCTTAGAAGATCATATAAGGGGTTTGCAATGTGAGAAAAGTGAGGAATCCATATCACATAGAATACAAGGCTCCGAGGGACCTTCTCACCTAACTGACATTATGAAACACCTATGAAATCTTGCTAGTGGGCTCAACTTTATCTCAGTATGACTTGGAGCCATAGTGTCCGCATAGATGTCCTACAATGAGGACGTCATCAACACAAAAAATAGATTTCTCTAGAGAAAGTGTTAGGCCTACCTCTTCAAAATTCTCAAAGATTTTCTTGCAATCAGAGATATGGTCCCTAACAAACCCTCTATAGCCAGGAGTATCTAAACTCTCATCTGGCACTCTTTCCTCACATCCCTTTATCGGAATATCATCAATAAAGGGCATAACCACTAACAATATAAAGTCTTGTACGACCAGGTTCATGGCATTCATCATGTGAGCCACACAATTTGTGGCTCCCCTGCAACAAATTACACATGTGTACAAGGCCCAATGGAGTCTTCATGGTCGTGATATCTTTGCTCTCAATAGCCAACTGAAACTGGTCATACCCTGAATACATATCACCCATGGAGTAGATGGAGTGCCCAGCAAATGCTTTAGCAAAATCATCTACTACAGGTCTTGCTCCTACATTTCTGATTGTGACTTTATTCACAGGCTTGAGATCTTGAATAAAACAAAGTTTCCCATTTTTCTTAGGCACTGTAAACCACCTATTTGAATATGGAGCCCAGGATGGTTCCAATATCTGCATGGATATCTTTTCTTTTAACAACCTCATCATCTTAGGAAAGTGAGCCTTTGGGACTAGTATAGGCTGGATATTCCATGGTATATGTGGCATTGTAAAGATAATCATGGGGGATACTTGTTTCGGATTTGCATAGCTTATCTCATGTGGGAAAAGTGCAAATGCTTTCTTGTGTTTCTTGACGACTTCTATGAATTTCTCTTTTTCTCCATCTCTTAGGAATGGTTTTTCTTCAAACTTAATTTCTTTAATAGTCTCATTAATAAAATGATGCCCTATAAGCTCTCGACATCTCAGCATAGGGTCATCTGACACTTGCAGATATTTCTCATTACTATTTTTTGGCAAAGGTTGTGCCATGGGTTTCACTTTCTTATCAACAGTCGTATACTTCATGTTCACATTCACTTCATGATCTCTCAAGAACTCAATAATCATTTCATACTCTTGGATATAACTAAGAATAATGAGTTTTGATTTTTTGTTTCTCTCAAACGCTTGCTCAAGCTCTTCTAGAGTAGTCAAAATTCTTTCCAATTAGATCACATTTTTCTCATGTAGAGACATGATTCCTAACTCTTTATAATTTCTTTAATGATTTTTTTTAACTTATTTGAAACATTTTCATTTTTTAAACACAACAACTTCAACGCAGATGAATATATAGCGAAACTTTCAAAGCTATGTACAGAGTCTTGCGAGACATCAAACCAACTCCCATTGTTGTCATACTCAAGAGTGGATCCTAACAAAAATTTTGATCAGCAGAAGCCCCATACTCTCCTATGGGTATACAATCATCATGGTCATGAGAGTTAATGGGTCTCTTTCTTATATTCTTTTTGTTTTTTGAATGATTTGGCACATTGTCATTACCAGATCTTGAATGAATCCTAGCATAAGTAGATTTTTCATCCATCACCTTGGTTTCCATTTGCACTTTAGCTATAAAAGGCTACCCAAGGATAGCCTCGTACAAACAATGGTCTTGGACGAAGATTGGAATTCCTCATAAATCCCTCCTATCATTGCACGTACAAAGACACATACCCCAAGCAGAGCTCGAGAGCCATTATCCACTATTCTCATCCTCCATCCATGGTCCTTATCTATTGGCCAGGTAAACTGATCATATAACTTGGTAGAGATCACATTTATTTCTAAACCTAGGTCAATCAAGACCAAAGCAAAACATGAATCCTGATTGCTTCCTAATTTCATCTTCATTTTATGTATCCCTCTTACCCAAAAAGTCCTAGTATACTCACTTTTTATCCTTCGCATCTCATCATCGGGTGTAATAGGACCTACGGATTCCTATGGCACCTTGCAGTCTCATCATCTTCATCATCCAAAGTATCATTCAAGGCTATTGCTTCATTTGTTACTTATGTGTCTTTAGTCACCTCTTCCATTTCCACATCCTCAAGTAAAAGGAATATTTTCCTCTTTATCAGTTTTATAAAGCTATCGTTGAATTCAGCCTTTGCTATATAGAAAACCTACTCCAAGGACATGGTCACTTGGATCTTTATAGAATATCATTCAATATCTCTGTCGTGTCATTGTTCTTTTCTAACTCAAAAATGAATAATACTTTTGGGGTCTTCTTTTTCTTCTTCTTCTTCTCTTTGTCTTTTTCTTGAATATTCTCTTGAGTGTCATCCATCTTTTGAGGAGGTTCTTGTTCTTTCTCCTTCTCTTTACTTGGATCTTGGATTTTGATCACGCCAGCTAGCCTCTTTCCCTCCTTTACTTCTTTCTTTTGTGCCTCTGCTTAAGAAGCAACAAGCTCTTTAAATTGTACTTTCTTTTTCAGGTTCTTTGGCCTTCTCTTTAGCCTCTTTATGTTGCTTCCTTTTCACTCTCCTCTCTGGCTTAACCTCTTTTTGGCTCTCATCCCTCTTCCTCTTTTCCTCTATGTTAGCTATATGGCAGTAGACTAAGAGCTGATCTACAGGAGACTTCTAGGAAGTCTTCTGCATGATCGTGTCCCTAGCTCTCACTAAAGCTTCTATAGAGTAGTTTCTTTGAGGTTGAGGCCTGGTCTCCTCCTCATCCCCTTCTTTTATTGCCTCTATGTTGCAGATGTGCTAGCATTATTACTTGACAAATTCTCATAAATTTTCTTCATTCCTCCCTTCCACCAATTTAGAGGTAGAGGAAGTACGGGTTTTGAAATTGCCGAGTTTCTTATCTATATCTATCACCAACTGATGCTCCATTGCTTGCTTTAGCTCTTCACATGCATAGGAGAAATGTTCCTGTGCATCACACCACACACATCTCTTTGCCTCTCTAAACCCATCAGTTGCTCGTCTCTCAAATGGTCTAGTGTTTCTCTGAAATATGGGCTGAACTGGTGGTGCAAGTGTCTGCTGAGCAAGAGGCTTCACTAGAGGTGCAAGTTGTGGCATTATGTAACATTGCATGTTTAGAATAGGCATAGCATTCCTTTGTATCGAGTCTACATAACTAGTACTCGCCTGAGGAGGAGTGGGGTCCTTATACCCCATAGAATAAACTTTATTATATATGCTAGGCATTTCTCTAGACATAGATGCTTTCATAGTCATAAGGTTTTCTATTTGCCTACTTAGGATCTCAAGTTGTAAATCTACTAGTGAGCACGAAGTGGATGCAAAATTAGAAGAAGCAAATGCTATAGGCACATTCGAAATTGTTGGAAGAGGTGCCTCCCTAGGTAGTTGTGGAGCTATTCTTGCAGGTCTATCATATAATACAGCCTACCATTGCCTCATCAAGGCAACTGCTTCCACTTCTCTCCTAACTGTGGCCGAGTCTTCCATCAATCCAAACCTCTTACCATGCTCTTCTATCCTTCTCTCGACCTTAGTCCTACCTTCAGGACTTAAGATCTTAAGCAAGGAAATGACTAAGTCAAACTTTAATGATTCCAAATTAGCTTGAGGTAATTGGGTGTATCTTCTTAGAAATTCATTTAAGAGGTGACTAAGAGATGCAGTGGGTTTCTAGGAATTTACACACCATAGAAACCCCTCTCTACTCTATTGGGAAAAATCTTCTAGGTAAAATAACTTATGAAGTTCCTTTTACATTCAGCTCAAGCCTTTGCTATATGGATTGAAATAGATGCTAAGATAGATCGTGAAACTACCCGTGTGTAGTAATTGGTAAACGTTTCTTCAAGTAGTCCATAGATCTCTGCTTTGTCCTCAAATACATCTAGGTATTCAGTCACATTAAGTCCCATGAACTTGCCTTTCTCTCTTGAGACCGCTTGGACTACACGAGCCCCCTATTTCTCGATAACTAATTCCTTAATCACTTCCCCTATCTATCTTCTCTCGTCTGTCCGAGAGCGTAGAATGAGATCCAGTGTGAGTGTCTCTACTATCTCTCTTAGCTCATAGTAGAGCTCAAAGAAGAAACTTGGTGGGTCATGAGCCAGGAGGTGGAGGTCAGTCTAAAGCTCTCTATCTAGGTGAAATCTGATCTAACTCACTTAATCTTTCTTTCTCTTCACTTGAATTTTAAACTTGAAGTTCTCACGTGATCTTGATCTTGATTTTCTCTTTGATTTTTTACTTAATTCTCTCTTGATTTCCCTTTCTTGCTCTCTCTTTAATTCCCAAAAGTTTCAATGTGTTTTCCCCTTTTCTATGATAATTTTCTAATCTTGCTAATGTTCTATCTGAGCTACAAAAGTGATAAATCCTTGTCTAAGTAGGAATAAAATGTTACACAAGCATATGGACTAAACTAGTGCAAAACATGGATGCTTAGGCTCGGGCAAACAAATCAATCTTTCTACTTAAACTCCGTGGAGCAATGCAAAAAATTCAAAAAACCTAAAATGCTAGTACCTAGAATATCTAATTTGATGTCGAAGTTCCTCTTTTCTCTTTACAAGGAGTGGATGATGTGTCAAGGATCACCGGGCAACCACCTCGCTTCACGTTGGATTCAAGTGTCGGGAAGATAAGGAGGTCTAGAAGAGGAAGAGTAGTGCGAGGTTGGATCAAGCCCCGCTAGGAGTGCATCCTCCCCTGTCCGACGAGCAACGTCTGCATGTTGGGCGCCTCACCTTGATAGGTGGTTTTCATCTTGTAGGCTTGCACCTCCGAAGAGAAAGTAAAAGAAAACTCAATCCTGTGGAATGACATCATAGGGCATATGGGTTGCAAATGTGGAATGATAAATACAACGCTAAAAACAAAGTCACTAGTACTCAATGTGTCAAATAAATGACCTCTACTCAATGATGGTAATGAATATACAACTGATGTCACCGAGTGACTTTGAATAATACAAGATATTCCACTACAGTGAGGATCACTCAAGTACAAGATAGTCACTCCGCTATAGTGCAAAGGGATGCCCTTCCACTTTTCTTCGGTTTTTGCGGTAGGATCTTCACTTCATGGCAAGATTTTCCCTTCTCTTCTAGTCTATGGTCTATCTAACTCCAAAAGCTTTACTTCAAACAACTCTCTTTATTTCCAATCACACAATAACCTAGAGAGAATCCTGAGCGATATAATAAATAAAACTCTTACTCTTTACTTCATATAATATCTTGGAAAAAAAGATCAACTGGAACCTTCCCAGAGGGATTTCATCCCGACAGCGTGCATGCCAAAGATTTGCATCTAAGATAGCATGAGAGTGTTGAAATCGACATGTTGCTTTCAATCATTCATAGATTTGCATAGTCTATGAGCTTATAAAGTCTATGACATAAAATGATAGAAGCAATAATAACATCACTATATGAGAGGTCATGTATTGTATATCTCTCATAAAACTAATCTAATGTTCATTAATGCTGAAACTCACAATAAATTTTCTTGATCTTTGATAAATACAAAGCATATAACAATGTGAAAGGCCTACCATCAATAGTAGTCATAATGATATTAGCATTTCCCATTATAGGATAAGAGGATTTGTTATCACATGTGATACTATTCCTTATAGGGATAGGCTCAAGTGAATTGAAGAAACTTTGCTACGAGGCAATATGTTTGGTTGCCCCATTATCAAAATATTGAACGTCTCAGTCTACGAAAGACATATATTGCTCATGGAAAGATGGGTCATAGTTTCATATAGTAGTGAATTCCAATTCTTGATTTTGAACAAGATTAGCATACTTTTTTTTAGGTGTAGACACCTTTGTAACAACTATTCTAGCCTCTTTCTTCTTTACCTCTTTTGCAGCCAATTTTACACAACTGTTTATGAAATGATAATTTCCCTTAGGGTATTTGAAACATTATTTCAATGTTTATTATTTCTTCTTTTCTTTGTCTTCATTCTTCAACTATACAGTATTGGCAGATTTCTACTTACTTGTATATGAGATCCATTTACTTTTTCCCTTCTCACCAACTACGAAAGCTTGATCTGGAACAATATAATAGACATGTTCTACTTGGACTAATCTTCCTACAACAAAACATAGACTAGATCCTTGAATTTTAAGGGATTTGGATTGCATTTCATTATCAATCAAAGAGTAGAAGATAAACTCAAATATGAATCTAGAAGACCATTAAGAATAGTCTGCATTAGTGAACTATTTGGCAAGACCTCATCAGCATAAATCAACTCCTCCTTCAAATCTTTGATCTTTGTCAAAAAGCTATCCATGGAATCTCCTTCATTCATATGATCAGTCATCTCAGCTTTCTATGGCTAATTGAAACTGATCATATCTTGAATACTATTCTCCAATTGAATAGATGGAGTGACCGTCAAAAGCCTCCACAAACTCATCTACAATAGGACCCGTTCCCACATTCCTAATAGTGACTTTATTCACAGGTTATAGATCTTGAATAAAGAGTAAGGTTGTAGACCGTGAACCACCTATTGGGATAAGGTGCCAATGATGGTTCCAAAATTTTCATGGCAATCTTCTCCCTTAACAATCTCATTAGATCAAGTAAATGAGAGTTTGGTACTGGTATCGATCGAAGATTCCAAGGAATGTGCGGTACAATAAATATAATCATCGGACCTACAAGCTTTGGAATCAGCACATCCTATTTCATGTGGAAATAAAGAAAACACTTTCCTATGACATACGATCATCTTTGTAAACTGATCTTTTTCTATCTCTAAAAGAAATTCATCTCCAAATTTAATATATTTCTTAGTTTCTTCTGTAAACATATGGCCTATCTTAGATCGATCTCTAAATATAGGATCCTCAGATACTCGTCGAAATATATCATGACTATCCTTAGGTAAGGATTGAGCTACAGGCTTAATTTTCTTTTCTACTATATTATATTTAGTTTCTATGTTAACTTCATGTTCTAGGATGAATTCAGTAATAAACTCATATTCTTGAATACAGTTAAGAATAATCAATTTTTTATTCTAATTTTTCTTGGGAAGTAGTTTCAAGCTCTTCTAACAAGGTAGTACTTTTCGAGAGTTTGATTGTACACTCAATTTTTTCATCAAGTAAAACTAATCCTAATTTTCTAAAATATTTTTCATTTTGTTTTCTGAATGTTTTTGTAAGGTTTTCTTTTGTAATATAATGCAAACTAGTAGTAGGAGTACAAACTAAAAAAATTTCAAATTTATATACATCGTTAGGCGAGACATCAAAAGAATGTCCACTATTCTCCCACTCAATAGGGGAATCTAATAGAAATTTTGGTCATAATATGCTCCATATTCTCTAATAGCCAGTGAGTCTTCGCACACATGACTGCTCGAGTCAATGGGATTTCTCCGTAAATTCTTTCTATTTCTTGAATGATTTGGGCGGACCGTCATGACTTGCAAAGAATCCATCCCAGATTTGGATCGAATTCTTGCATATGTTGACCCATCATTCATTGCTTTTGTTTCCATTCTCATCTCAGCTATAAATGGCTACCTGAGAATTACTTCATAGGAACAATTATCCTGAACAAAAAATGAAATTCTTCTTGAATACCACCTATCATTATAGGCACATGTGCGCATGCATCTGATAAAATTCGAGAGCCATTGTCAATTGTTCTCATCCCCCAGCCATGCTCTTTGTCAATTGGCCATCTAAACTTATCAAAAAAATTCATTGAGATAACGTTTATTCCGACCCCGAGTCTATCAGAGCTAGAGCTAAACAAGAATTTTTTTCATCTCCAATCCTAATTTTCACTTCTGGCATTCCTCGTGCCAAAAAGGTTGTGTTAAATTTACTTTCTTTTTTCAACATTTCCTCATCAAGTTGAATTGGTCCTCAAAAACTTGTATTCACACTCCCAGTCATAAACTCTTCTTCTTCTTCATAATCACTATCACTTAATGTTACATCATCATTCATAGCTAGAGTTTCCTCTGCTACATCTTGCATATCTTCATCTTGCGGTAGTGGAAATCATCTCCTTCTAATAAGTCTAATAAAACTATCCTTGAACTCAGGTTTTGCTATTGAAAACACTTGTTCAAGGGACATTGTTACTTGACTCTTTATATGTATATCATTCAGGATTTCCCTAACATCCTTCTTCTTTTCGAGTTTCGAAACCATTATTGCACGTGGAGCTCTTCTTCCTTTATTTTTCCCTTTCTCTTCACTTTGTTTTTGTTCATCTTTTTGTTCATTTTTAGTATTTTGATTAATTTCATTTTTAGGTTTCTTCTTTTCATCCTTATTAGGGGTATTCTGATTTTCCTGTGATTGCGTATTTCCTCTGTTGGTTTGTAACCTTTTCTAATTATTCTTCTTTTCTCTTCTTAAGATAAGTTTGTATCTTCAAATTGTACCTTTTTGTTATTTTTCTTCTCATTATCTCTTGTCTACCTTCTAGCCACCCTCCTATCTCCCTCGTCTATATCATCCTGTATATCATCTCGTTTTCGTTTCTCATCAACATTGGCAATGTGAGAATACACAGGGGCTTGATCAAGAGGAGATCACCATGCTCTTTTACACAGTGTTTCATCTCGAACCCTCATCAGTGCCTCAATCGAATAAGGATTTTGGCTTGCCGTAGAAAGAGGCCTATCATCTACTGGCTCCAATCTAGCAACCAAGGTATTGGTAGTTGCATTAGAGATCATTAAATTTTCTTACAACTTTTTCATACCTCCTTTGCCCCAGTTAATGGTTAAAGGAAGTCGTGACCTAAAGTCACACAATTTCCTATCAATCTCAACTACTATTTGATTTTCTTTTGCACTCTTTAACTCGTCACAAACATAATTTGCATGTTCCTGGCTATCACACCACTCACACTATTTTCTGCCAATCCCTTTTCTTTTAGTGTTCCTTTGAAAAGTTGGTTGAGTAGCAAACTGAGTACGTGGAGCTGGCCAAAAAACTCGCTGAGGAGGAATATATTGTGGCATAACTGGTTGTATAGGTGTTGCTTGTCATATGCCACTACTACTAGCTCTAGGCCCATTTAAACTCATGGAATATACTTTATTATTTAATTGGGAAACCGCTTTAGAAAGAGATGTCTACATATTCATAACATTTTCCATTTGTTTACATAGAATGTCTAATTGAAATTCAATTGGAGCTTTAGGGGCAACTGTAACGTTAGTCGTAGCCGTAGTCACTGGCATTGGCATATCAGTTTGCCCTGAAGTAGGTATCTCCTTAAGCTGAGAAGAACTAGGTTTTGCATACAAAACAAATTTTCATTGCTTGATTGGGGCTACATCCTCTATTTCTCATTTCACTTTTCCCAGTCATCAGTAAGACCACATCTTTTACCTGGCTCTTCTATTTGTCTCTCTACCTCAGCTCTATCCTCAGGACTCAATATCTTAAGGAAATGAATAATGAGGTCCGGATTTAATGTGTTTCTATCCTCTTCAGGGAGTTGAGAAAATCATCTCATGAATTCACCATGAAGATGAATTAGAGACTCATTGCTCTTTACAGAGTTTACCCATCACAAAAATCCATCACGACTATGCTAGCTAAAATCCTCAAGATAAAACATTTTGTGTAGTTCTTTCCTAAACTCCTCCCAAGGTTTATTAGCATGTACTTGAATGCTTTCTAGTATGGAACTAGAAACTACATGACCAAAATACTTTACTAATACGTCATCAGGTAAACCTTGGATTTGCACTTGCTCTTCAAATGCATCCAAGTACTCTGTGATATTTAAGCCAATAAATTTACCTTTTTCTCTTAAGATGTCTTGACCAGTGTGTGTTCCTTGTTTCACTACCACCATGTTCTTAAACATTTCCTCCATCTTGCATTCTTGATAGCACTTCGAATGGAGTAGTAAGTCTCTAATAGAAGGCTCTAATCTCTCTCTATACTGTCTAAACCTATCCCTAGATGATAAAGCTAGGAATATTGACTCTACTGAATCCTAGGGTTTTTTATCAATAATTTCCTTTATCAATATATTTTCAACTTCTTTACTTTAACCTAAGCT
Organism: Ceratopteris richardii; assembly: GCA_020310875.1. NCBI lineage: Eukaryota > Viridiplantae > Streptophyta > Polypodiopsida > Polypodiales > Pteridaceae > Ceratopteris > Ceratopteris richardii. The sequence continues at coordinate 101,632,011 of CM035413.1, read as the reverse complement.
TAATCTGAGCTTGTAATGACTCTTAACTTAAAATTTTGGTTTTATAATTTGTTTTCTCTTTTTAATTCGAAAGTTTACTTTAATTTTCAATCCCTTGAGTTTTTAATCCAAAGGTTACTCTAATGAAAATAGATGTGTATATAATTTTTATAAGTTTTAAATAAGTTTTCTTAATTTGGATGTATTACATTTTAATGTAGTAGGAAAAATAAGAAATACTACCAATTACTTGAATAAATTTTCTTAAATTTGTTTTTGGATTTTAATGAAGTAGGAAAGAAAGAATAAGAACTTTTTAAATAAAAAACCTAAGCCTATCTATTAAAATAAAACTCTTTTTGTGCAGAAAAGTAAGTGTTAAGCAATTAAAAAATAACTCAATCATTTTGTTTTGAATAAAACCTTTTCATGCAATAAAGTAAATCTTTTCAAGTACTTTATAAAGCCATCCTTTGTTTTCAAATAAAAAATGCTGCAATCTAATATATAGTTGCTTGAAATGCTAAACAAAACTAATCCTTCTTAATGCAATGATGCTTCAATGTCTTGTAAATGCAAGCGTAATGTGACTAATTTCTAGTGCAAATCAAAACAATCCTTCTTATTTTGTGATGTGATTGTAAAAGAACTTGAATAAACGCCTTACCTGAAGTTGCTCGATGCAGAGGATTCTAATGTGCACTGTGATAATTCTTTACAAACGTTTATAGTAAATCAAACCTAAGTACAAACTAAAAGTGATCGCGTATTAATGGTCTTCTTGTATATTGATGGGGGGTATGAAGTGAAGAGGCTCCTCCGTCTTGAATACCCTTCTTCCCATGGAGGCGCTCAGTTCCCTAAGAAACAACCCTCAATAGCCAGGGAAAATAGTAGATAGCAGCACGATCTTCACTTATCGTTGCTTCTTTTTCCTCCACCCACTTGCAAACAAGAAGAAAATAAAGGTTAACTTTTGTAATTAAGACAGAAAACACAACCAAAAACCCTAAGCACACTAGTGTCAGTTTTCATGTCGGATTCACAAAATCTATCAAGGGGTGTGAAAGGAGGCAGACGCTCACCAGAACTGACTCACGTTAGCCTCTCTAAGTGACTACATGATGGGTGCTTCTTTGTGTACTTTAGGAACTAGGCTGTGTTTTCAGTGTGTGGGGACTTATTAGCTATATTTTAAAAATCTATTTAAGTTTATCCTATAAATCTAAGGCCCGTAAGGAAGTGCAGATCTATACCTAGAAACGGCATCTAGATATGATAGAAAGATTAATTATTTGATAATTATTCTATCTTTAATAATTTTAGCTACATCATTTTCCGTTTGTTTAGGATGAACATTTCTATTTAAGGGTGGAGGGAAAAAATCCTCACTATTTTCAGGTTCAAGTAATACGATTGAAATCCATGATAAAAGTCTAGATAAGCAACGATCATATTCTAGAGAGTGTAAAGTTTCATTAATAACACAATCTTTAACTAATTCTTCTACTATTTCATCATTCGTTTTGTTCTCGTTGGATTGAGTAGTAGAATTCTCTATAGGAGCAGGTAAAAGAGTCTCTAAAATAAAAGAGAAATGTATGTTATGTTCACTAGAAGATTTACTTGAAGATGCATTGACAGTATCCATATGAAATAAAGTGCAATGTAATGTTTTGATTAATATTTGAATTTGTTTAGTGATAAAACTAAGATTTCGGAACCAAAATATTCCTATACAAGTCCTTGAGAAAAGTCCTAATATAGATACATTGAAGATACGCCTTTACAAATTTTTATATAAAAAGCCTAATACAAGAATTTATGTTTCAAAATGTGATAAAATGAAACTAAGATAAGTGGTAAAAGTGCAGCTCCAAGCTTGTAAATCTCGTCAAGTCATCACTGCTCAACAATTCCTTCTTCACTTGGTCTACACGAAAAAGCATTAGGAAAAACATAAGTATGTCTTTATAAAACATAAAACACTCATTCATTTTCATACATTCATTATGCTTACGCACTTCATTCATGATTGCCATACATTTATGCACTAAACTTATACTTACTTTCATATGCATTTCATGTTCATATGCACCTATCTCATATGCATGCACACATGCAATTGCATTACACATTTAGATGCATTTATATGCATACAATTATATTTATATACACTCATACATATACATTCAACCTTTATGTATTCTCATTCTCATACGTGCACATGCATTATGCTCCTACACTAATCTTACTTACACATGCACTTTATGCATCTTATGCATACATACATTTATCATGTACATGCATCTATTCTTATCATCATGCACATATACTTTAGCTCACATACACATGCACATACATAATCACATGCATGTACACTCTCACCATTAATTTACATTTATAAACATAACACTCAAAACTTAACATAGCTTAAACTTATGCTAATTCATGCTAATTAACTCTCTTGTTTAATGTAATACACATTCACACTTATACTTTTAATACACATTCACACTTATACTTTTATACATACACAAAATGTATATGTATGCTCATAAATATTAACTCTAGTATACATACAGTTAGACTATCAAGCCTTTATGAATAAGTAAACACATGCTCATACACATGCATTCATGCACACAAACATACTCTCATCATTTTATACATACATGCATTATATCATTCATGCTCACTCATTAACACACATATATATATGCTTCTATTATTACGTATTTAACACGCATCACACTTTTTATGTTCATGCATTATCTTTCTTCATACATTTATACATGCATTCTTGCACATATGTATTAATATTATGCACACATATTAATATTAATATACACATGCATCTAACATATATGCATGCACTTAAAATTAATTAGTTAGGTATTTTGTGCATTCATACATCTAATGCATGCTCTTATTCATGCTAATACACTTCTCATATATACTAATGCACTTTACATGCATGTTCTCATCATACCATTCATGCCCATGCATATTAATCATACACACACTAATACACATGTTTATATATGCTAATATACATCTTCTCTAATATGCACATGCTTTCATCACACATACACATGCACTCATGCATACATACACATGCACTCATGCATACATACACACGTAGTCATGCATACATTCACATGCACTCATGCATACATGCACATGCACTCACGCATACATGCACATGCATTTCATCACACATACACATGCACTCATGCCATATGCTCATCACACATACACATACACATGCACTCATACATACATACACATGCACTCATGCATACATACACATGCACATATGCCTTTGAAGATAGTACCTTGCATCTATTATTCTTAATGATCCCATGTAATCTCTCTCTCTTATTTCTCTCTCTCTCTCCCTCTCTCTCTCTCTCAGTCCCTCTCTATCTCTATCCTCATGCGCTTCTGTAAGGTGGTGGGTGGAAAGACTCCAACTCTCTCTCTCTCTATGTGAATGTTTGCACGTTGCCAGCTCTTTGTGTGTCCACAAACTCGAGCCGACAGGATCTTCTGTGCGCATATAGCCATGGTATACCTCTCTCTTCGAGACTTCCAAACCTTAGATTCCTCTGTGCAGTCCTCTGTCTACACACAGCACCGATCGTGAGTCTCTCTGCCATTTTCTCTGACACGTCACCTGCAGTCAACCCCGCTATAGAGCCTTCTCTCTTTCTCTCTCTCTCTCACCTCGCACACGTACCTGCAGGAAAAAGCATTAGGGAAATATATATATATATATAGTCATAGTAATTCACATGCATACTAACATTTAACTCAACCTATACTAAGACACTCACATGCATATGCCTAATTCATACTAACATTAACTCTCGCTTTTACACACACACGTAATTGCACGTTTGTTTTATTTTGTTTTTGTTTCACTTTTTTACTTAAATTATTTTATTGTTTATTACTTTTCCTTTTGGAATAATGGTTACATATTGTTAATGAGAGGTTCACATGCAGAGATTATTAATGCACAAAATTGGTGTACACATATGCACTCATAATGAAGATGCACATTTATAGTTCAAATAACATGGTTCTATTCACATGATGCACATACATTAAATCTTATAGACCTAATCACATAGGCACACATACAAACATATTAAGACACATGCACATACATGCTCAATTATGGAAAACTAAATACATACTCACATGTAATGATGGTTAGTTAAATTCAAATATATGAACATACAAAAAAGTATTTAACACATATGAGTGTTCATGCTCACACACATATCTCCATATACATGAAATTTAGACACATAATTCATATGTTTAGTTGTACCCACATACATCATGAACCCACATATATATACTCATGCTTAGGTAGATAGAGACGCACAAACACATAGTCATAGGTACACACATACGTATCTCTTAAGTATACATATACAAGCACATACATATAGGCATAAAACTCACATACATTGACATGTAGGCACACTCAAACTCATAGACACATGAGCACATACATAATTAAGTGCACTCACATATATATAGATATACAATCTCATACATAAGCATAGACACATGTACAAATCTATACTTAAGTTCACTACCATTCACACATAGGTATCTTCATATGATCATGGACATGCATAAAACTCACTTAGTGTTCACATAAATATATGAAAGGTCATAAAATGAAGGGTTCAAATGAGGGTTCAATTATTCCTTCATTTGGTATTCAGAACACTTTCTCATCTTCTTTTGCCTGCAGGTACTCAAAAGAAATATTAGTCAAATCAAAGAAATGCATCAGAAAAATTTGAGAGAGATAATACTTAATCAGTCTGGAAACAAAACTTTTTTATTTTTATGAATGTTTATTTGAATGTGGAAATCCCTTCGACAGCGGTAGTGATCAACCCTTGGGATAAAACAATCCAAGTAGTCGAGCACCACTCATGAAGCAAAGAATGCACTTAAATTCCTACCAATGCTTGACTCCTAGGCAATGCATAAACCTACTCATTATCGAGATAGCAAATTGAATATTTGGCCAAGTAGTGCATAAGTAAATCAAGCATCCAACCGCCTGTTGATAGAGAATAGCATCAAATGCATCTCCAGCATCATGAAGACTCAATCTTAAACCTGTTTCCATAGGACTGGTAGTAGGTTTATAGTCCTCAAGGCCACAATGCTACAATAATGTGTCAACATATTTCGTTTGACACAAAGACATTCTACTATCAATGTGCATAAACTAAAAGCCCAAATAATGATGTAAATGCCCCAAATCATACATCTCAAATGAGGCATGCAAATCAGCCTTAAAATGAGCAATATGCTTCTTATGAGGATCAGTGAGCAACATGTCATCAACGTAAACCAAAATGATTAGAAGCACATCATTTGCATGCTTCACATATAAGGTGCTTTTAGTTGGACTGCTCTCAAAACCATGTGCAATCAAATAGGTAGGTATCTTTTCATACCAAGCACGTGGTGCTTGATATAAACCATATAATTCCTTCTTTAACCTGTACACTTTGTTTTCATGTCGTTTCTACACAAAGCCATGGGGCTGAAAAACATACACTTCTTCATGCAAGTAACCATTTAGAAATCTTGTTTTAATGTCCAGATAATGTACGTTTCAACCATGATGAGCTGCAAGTGTAGAGATGCTATGAAGAGTAGTCATTTGGCAAGTAGGAGCAAACGTCTCATCAAAATCAATGCATCTTTCCTAAGCATAACCCTTTGCAACAAGCCTATCCTTATACCTATCAATTGTTCCATCAAGCTTATGCTTCCGCTTGTATACCCACTTAGTGCCAATGGCCTTCTTGCCAAGATGCAAGTCATATAAAGATCAGGTATCGTTTTTCATGATAGCATCATATTTAGATTGCATTGCAGCCATCCAATGTTCAAAATTTTGTGGTTCATCAAACAAAGTAGGCTCAGTCTCAACACAGAGACTACAGGCAGCCATAGCATAGCAATCTGATGCGAAAGAGGCACTATGAGAGCCTAAATGAGTATGTTATGAAAGGGGTGCATCTAATTTGTTACCACGCAAATTTTGCACCAGCCATTTAGGCATAGTTTTTGCCTCCTCAATATCATCTCTTTCATGAATAAATGAATCATGTAAATCTACATCAGAAATAGAATGATTTACATCAACACATGAAACTTGTAAAGGCTGATAATTTGCCTCATTAGGACGAGCACTAGACTATCTACCTATAAAAAGAGGCACCAAAGTATCATACATGTCTTTGGGGCCTATAGATATGTCTTTCGTACATGAAAGTAAAGGCTGAATAGAATATTCCACAAAAACAACATCATGGATAACTAAAATGTGTTTAGTTTGTGGATGATACAACCAGAAGTCTTTGCTTTCAGAACTGTAGCCAATAAATATACATTTTACTACTTTATCATCCAATTTCCTATCATGTTATTCAGACACTAATGCATATCCTAGACAACCAAAAACACACAGATGAGCAATAGATGGCTTGCGATCATGCCAAGCCTCATATGGAGTGATAGAATGCAATGCTTTAGTGGGACACTTGTTATGTACATATGCTATGCACATGATAGCCTCAAGCTAGAAACTCTGGTAATGTGTGACTCTTGACCATACACCTCGCCATCTCCATGAGTGACCTATTCTTTTGTTCAGAAACTCCATTCTCTTGAGGTGTATATGGCACTCTACACTGATAATTTATCCCATGTTCAGCCAGAATGCATGAAAGTCAGAAGACATATATCCCCCCCGATCAAAATGGAGGGTGCCCATTTTACATGCTAATAGATTTTCAGCCAAAACCAAAAACTGTTTAAAGCACATGAAAACTTCGGACTTTGCTTTCAATGGATATACCCATGCATGCGTGGAAAAATAATCAATGAAAGTCGTGAAGTAAAGATAGTTTGCAAAAGAGGGTGTCTGCATAAGACCAGAGACATCATTGTGAACAAGCTACAATTTTTTAGTAGCTCAAACTAAACCATCTTTTGGAAAGAAGGAATGCTACATTTTGCCCAAAATACAGCCTTCACAAACATGTTTTTCAAGTGCCTCAATTTTGGGCAAAGAGGACACCGTCTAAGATTTTTGGAGGCATAGCAAACTAGCAAAATTCAGATGACCAAAGTGTGCATTCCAAAGCTTTGCATCTAACATAGCCTGAGAATCATGTACTGCACATGCTGAATCATTCATTGATTTTTCATAGTATATGAGCTTATACACCCCACCACATAAAATGCCAAAAGCAATAATCATGTCCCCATTTGAAAAATCATGATTTGTACATCTGTCATCAACAAATTTCACAACCAAGCCAATCTTGACTAATGTAGAAACTGATAACAAATTTTTCTTGATCCTTGACACAAATAAAGCATCCGAGAAAGTGAAAGAACTACCATCATCAGTAGTCAAAATGATCTTACCAAATCCCATGATAGGATAAGGGGTGTTGTTGGTGCATGTGACAGTATTCCCGATAGGGGTAGACTCAATTGAAGTGAAGAAAGTGCACTGCGAGGTAATATGTTTGCTTGCCCCACTATCAAAATACCAAACATTTGAGTCTGCTACAGACATACATAGCTCATGAGAAGATTGTTCAAAACTACGAACAGTAGTAAATGCCCATTCTTCATTCTACAAAAGATTTGGATACTCTATTTTTGGTGTAGAGGCCTCTACAACAACCATTCCAGCCTCTTTTTCTTTGCCTCTTTTGTAACTAGTTTTGCACAGTTCTTTGTGATATGATCGTTTCCTTTATAGTATTTACAAAAGAATTTTTAATTTTCTGATTTCTTTTGATCTCTGTCTTCTTTCTTCAAATGTATAGCATTTGCAGATTTTTGTTTTCTAGTAGATGAGCTCCATCTACCTTTGCCCTAGTGAACGGGCCTAGCACCCATGGGACCCCATATCCCACAGAGCAGGGCTACTTATAGAATACTAGAGAATTTTACATAGAAGGTTGATAATGCTCTCGTCTCCCTCATGTGGGGTCACTTTGTTTTGATCTTGTTGTTCTCTAGGAAGAACATTCTATGATGTCTTAAGGGTAGGGGCTTCTTACAATTGGAAATTCTTTTGCCTGAAAGGAAAAGAGATTTTTTGATCCACCATTCTTTAGGGGGGCTTCCAAAGTTTGCACCACACCTCTCTTTCAATATTTTCCATAGAGTCTCCCCTCTTATAGCATTCCAAAGTGCGGAGGAACTTCTGATAGTGTCACCCAGCAGAGCTTGCTTCTTGTTGATTTGTCCCTACAACAACATGATTCGCTCAAGGGTCTGCCAGATTGATATTAATTTGGGGCACAAATAGAAGAGATGCCCCAAGTCCTCCATGCCACAAAGGAATCTTTTACACCATGGGGGTCCTCACAAATTTTGTTACTTTTACATTGGTCCACATTCCACGATGTAGGATTTGCCACATAAGCACAAACATTTTTCTCTCGATGAGGGGGTGCCAAAGGAATTGGAACTTAAAGTCCCACCTCTAGCAAAACCAATCCACATACCTCTTCCTATTGAGCGTGACATGAAATTCCACATCCTTCTTCGATCTTGGAATTTTTTCAAGACTAGTACCATTGTGCCATCTCAGACCCTCATGGTGAGGAGAGTCCTCACCAACGAGGAGGTGAGTCATGAAGCATTCCCAAGCATAGAATCTCTCTGAAATACTACCCACCCATTTCCAATCATCATTGATTTTGATAAACTATTTAACCTTGTTCCAACTCTTCCATAAAGAACAAATCAAGTTTGAGCCTTTGGAGTCATCGAAAATGGGGAGAACAAGATGGTGAGAAGGTCCAGATCCTTCCACGCCAGGAGACCCGCACGGTTAACAGCAAACTTGTTTCTAAAAGTAAGCTTGGCCCAAGAGGCATCATTTTCCATCCATGCTTAAGAAAAGAAAATTGAACATTAATAAAGTTCCAATTGGGTTTTACGAAACTAGATAAACCTCAATTTTTATAAAGTTTATAGTTTTTTGGGACAAAAAATCTTTGAAAGGGAGAAGAAGGTATCATTTACATGAATCTTTGAAGCAAAAAGATGCATTCCTTGATTGTGTAGTGAAGGTTTGGGAGTACATTTGATATCAAATACCTAAGTGTGTTGGAGGATTAAACTAAAAAAAAATTAAGATCCAGATATGCAAGAAAGGAATTCATTGAAGAACTCCAAATTGGTAGTAACCAAAGGCAAGCTAGCCAATTATTTGAAACATATCCAAAGTAAGGTACTTCATAATGGATAAGATGGAAAATTTGCTTAAGACAAAGGAATGACATATAGGTGTTGAGCCCTATAAGAAACATGAACGGATCTCAAAACATCAATAAGATGTTAAAGACTTAAGTAGAATGAGAACTCATGAATGTATGAGTTAAAGATTCCAAACAAATCATATGGGTAAATATTAAACTATGAAGAAGGGAAATAAATGAGCAATAATTGGTCCTATCTCAAGTAAAGTTGGGTAAATGAACTTTGGAAAGCCAAATATTCTATATTAGTCAAAGAGATCAAACCCTTTATAGTTTTATAAATCATGCGAAGAAGGATGATTGTTCATGAAAAAACTTTGACTAGCATAATAATTAGACAACTCAATCCTTGTTCTTATGTATATGAATCCAAAGAATCCAAAGATGGAATTTTTTATCATTTACAATGATTAGAGATCATGAATAGGACAAAGAAAGTGCAAAGATTAAGGATGTAGTTCTAAAGATTGGAGAATGTACTCATTTGTATGGGACAATGGGAACTCACTTCCATTGACAATTTTCTTTGATGGCTAGAGAGAAAAGAGACTCAAGATTCAATAGAAAACATTTAGCTAAGCCTTAAAGATAGGACCATTGAGAATGAGGTCTTAGGTTCATGAAGAGGTGTAAAGGTGTACCTCCTTGAACCAATCACATATATTTACTTCTATTTACAAGAGGGTAAATGGTGTAACATAGCATTTACCTTAGAAAATTCTATCTTTCATCTTCTTAAGAAGATGCATTCTTTTCAATATAATACATATTTAGCTTTAATTTTGTTATCAAATGTTGGAAAGAAGATAGAAAATTTAAGGAGTTTTTTTTTAATTGAACTCCAAAAGTGAGGATCTTGCCTAACGCCAAGCCTATTCAAAATATAAAGCCTTAATTTATAGAATGATTTCTAAAAATTATTATTCTTTGAGTCTTTGGATGATGAGAATAAGTGATTCAAGAACGGTGACTAAGTTCTTCAAAGGCGTTGGGATATGATGCTAAGAAAGATGTATTTTTCTTGCCAGACCTTGGAACTTAAGAAAAATAAAACTTGAATAATTTCACTCCACTCAATAGGTAGAAGATGTATCAAGAAGGTATCTTGATGGCTTGATAAGTATTCTTCCTCAATTAGTTGAGGATTTGAAGGGATTCGTTAAGTAAGAAATGATTTGTTCCCCTTCCTAGAGCATTGGTGAACTTTAAGGTTGGTATATTTAACCATCTCTGATATGAACGAGAGTTGGTTCTAGATATTAAGTACTAATACTTTTTGGAACAACCTACTAAGCTAAGATGAACAAGGAATTTGGGTAGATTCCTAGAATAATGGTGCACCAATTAATTCCAATCCCTAAAAACATAATTTTAGTCCTTGGATTGATGAAATTTTGAAGATTAAATAGTTTTCAAAGATCAAATGGTGTAAGGGTTAATCTAGGGAAAATCAAGGATGAACAAGACAAAGATACATTTTAGAAGAAAATGAGCTTTCAAAATTGGATACATTGTCTATCATTCAGAATACTTGAACATTATGTTTCAAGTTGAATGATTGAAATAAATCCACCGAACTTACTAAGGAATGAAGAGATAGTACTTTTCATCATTTTATTGAGCACATTAAGATAGGGACTTAGTAGACCCACTTTGCTAGGCTCATACTCTTTGTAATGTCCCACCAACTACAAATTAAATATATGTATATTTGAAAGGGATGATGAATGAGTAAGGCATGTACAAAACATCTAAAGATTCCTTTTCTTTCTGCTCAAAGTGGAAAATGAATTGAGTTTCTTGCCCTTTCAGGTTAGAGGTAGGAACTCTGTTGCATACTCCTTAAACTTTGAGCAAAAAATTATGCATACCCTATTGCATAGAGGTAGGAACTCTATTGCATACTTTTCTGCTCAAAGTGGAAAATGAATCAAGTTTGTTGCCCTTTTAGGAACTCTAGGAAGGTACAAAGTGTACAAAAATGTAGACTTTTATGGAGCTCAAGGTACGTTAAAGCCTTCTAAAGTGAAATGATTAAGCTAAGACCACTAAAGAATTACAATCATTCAACTAGACCATACGTCCAAGGCAAGCATGTACATTGAATTGAATTTAGGGAAAGTTAGTTGGAAAGGGATTTTAATTCCTTTCCTTTAGAACTCAAGAAGGTAGTAGCCATTATCTAATTATACGAAATGAATCTAAAGAGATAGATGATAATGATCCATCATAGGTCATGGTGCACATGGGAATACTCCACATATGATACATTTACCCATTTTTGAGGATGAAAATGCTTTAAGGTGTGAAGATGTAGTATAATTTATGGCTTTGTAAGGGCAAATATATGGATTCTAAAGGTTAGAATATGATGTACATTTTTCTTGTTTTACCCTTGATTTACTCTTGGAATATGCTTGAATATTAGGGTTGAGACCTTGGTTTTAGTCCTAGGGAAACACAATCATATGATATCCCAATTGAATGGTTACAAAACGTATTCTTGATTTATCCTAACGTGTGCAAACCTTTGTCTTCGGAGAAGCTTCTGTAGGTGCCACCTTTAGGTATTCCTAAGAGAAGAATCTTCATTTGATTTAGAAGTTATGTGATAGATCTTGGGAGTTTAGAAGGCATGTGACGATCTTTTGGAGAGTGTCCACATGATGGACACTTGTTTGGACACTTGAACAAACCCAAGGGCATGTACGCCCTTGGCCTAGTGCTATATATATGGGTGGAGTTGTATGGGTGAATATGTCCTCTCTCCTACATTTGTGGTCTAGTCTAGTTGAATTTATACTCTTTCTAGGTAGCTTACTAATGAAAAAATGTTGATATCATTACATCTTCCTTCTTTACATTGTCTCAAACCGAGATAGGAAATTTAGTAGTTTCTTTTGGGGAGTATGCTTCAAAAGTTTCAACACTAAACTTAGCCCGTGTATGGCTAATCCTTCACATATAGTTGGACAAAACGAGGAAGTCAACCAAATGCTAGAAGATGTGCTTTGAGCATATGTAAATGGATGGAAATCTGATTGGGAAGAGTTCTTACCTATAGTAGAGTTTGCATATAGCAATGCCAAGAAATCTTCCACTCGGTATAGTCAATTTATGCTTCTGTACGAGTTTCAAATAAGAGATCCTTATGTAGTTGGTTTGAAGTATGAGAAATTCCAAAATAAAAAGGACTCCTTAGAATATATGAATAATGTTCTTAGGCTTGCAAAGGACAACATTAGGAGTTCTCAAGACATTGAGAGTATTATATATGGTACCATATTGTACATTGAAAGAATAATTATTAAAATTTGTTACCATAGTTATCATAACTAGAAAACTTTTAATACACGTATAAATTATATATATTAAATATGTATATTTATATTTATGTGTTTCTATGAGTATCCAAATATCTTCTGCGTATGACCATGTTATGGAGATATAGTTTATGTGCGTATGCATCATATATAGAAAGAGAGATAGGCCAAGAGAGAGAAAGTGAGAGAAATAGAGGATGATATCTATGTGTATGGTTGGGGATCTTTTTGTGTGTGTAGAGAAACTTTTGTGCACGATTCGATTTAGAAGTGTTTGGGGTGAATGTATTGTTCGCTGATGTGTCACATGTTTGTAGACCAAAAGGTCACAAAAGAAGGTAGATATTCATATCTATGTGCCAAACTTTTGAAGATTTAACAAGATATGCTATAGAAGACGTACATAGTGGAATCTTGACGTAGATCTAGTCTAAGTTCATTCAAAATTCAAAGCCCCTCAATAACAAAATCAAGGATAGAGATAGTTAGGAGAGTTTTCCTAGATCCTACCAAAGGACCTTCTAATTCAAGGGAATGCTTATAGTAGTCTTTTCTTAAGAAATGGAAGCTTTTGAGAAGATAATGGAAAATCATTTGTGTTCAAGGAAGTGGTAGAGGAGTTTGAATTCCCATTGGGATTAAAAATAGCTAAAATTTTCGATCCATTAGTGAGTAAATTGAACAACATAGAGTTGACATAGACTAGAAGCTTAAAACATTCACTAAGAAGGAAGCTTTATAAGTTAATGGGACTTTGTACTAGGATGCCTTGTATTCTATACGCTATGATGATTATTACTTCTATTCATAATACGTGAAATATTTTGCTATTTTTTATATTTGATTTGATTTAAGTTTCATATGAAAGTCACCATGATATGTATTCTTGATCAATAGAGCACTACAATGTGTATCTAAACATGCTTCTCTATGAACATATTCCACATACGCATTCATACAAACATCTATAACGCATGAAAGATTATTGGGATTCTTACATAGACATGTAATTATCTTGTGTTTCATGCATCAAATAACATATCATCTTGTGTTTCATATTGGGCAAAAAGACCTGTGATAGACTCCTAATACATTACCTCTTCATCTTTTTCATAATCATTATCTTCATAACCATGCAAAGTCTTCCTATGTGATGGTCTTGATTTAGAGAGTTTACATTGACTTTGAACTTGAATTGAATAATTAGGGTCCACAATTTGAAAAGAGCAATCTATTGAAGTTGAAGGCAACTTTGAATTTCTTAAGTACTTTTGATGACGGGACTCTGATTGATTATTTTTATTTGGTTGATAATTTCAAATAGCCTCATCTTCATGACTAAAATTATGAATCCACTTCATTGATTAAATTTTCTTGAACTTCAGATCCCTCTTTGCCTCTCGTAGATACAATAGATAGCAAAACAAAAGAAAATTGGCACCTTAAACTTTGCATATCTTGATCTCTATTAGATCTTTCATTTGAAATCGATAGCTTACCCTTATACTAGACCTTGAAGTCATATGAGAAATCCTTTTTGATTTTAGAATCTTTCATTGAGTTGACATGCATATTTACTTGGAAAGGAGTTTGAAGATCTTGGAAAGAAGCATGTTGATGCTACTTGTCCAGAATCTCTTTTAATGTTGTCTTACGATAGAAAAAAAACCTCACTAAATCCTCAAAAAATACAAAATCCCTTGACAAAGCATCTTTGAAGCTTACACATCATACCAATTGTGTTCATCTGAGTTGTACTATATAAATTGTTTCATCTATGTTTTGCTCATTAATGAATTATTGGTTGAGGAGAGGCCCTTCTAGTTCCAATATTATTTGCTACTCCACCATTGCCTCCAGAGTCTTATATAGAGATCCACAAGTGGGTATATGAGATCTTTCTAAGGTTTCATAAATTCATGATCATCAATCTTTCCATCTTTAAAAAGAAAATAAAATGCAATTTTACACTTTCTGGCAAACAATGTCTAATAATAGTAGCTCTATTTGCATGTGAAGGGATGCCAAAATTGAGCAAGTTTTCTTTTTTTGCAAGCATGTCACGCGGACTACGTTATGCTTGTTAGGTAGAAGGATTTGGTGTAATTGTATGTGTATGTATGATTAATAATTAACATCTATTGTGATTGTTTGACTCAACATTGATTCTTACTTCATAATAGTATGTGTAACTATATGTGTGTGTATGATTGAGAGTTAAAATCTATTGTTATTGTTTGACTCAACATTGATTCTTAATTCAAAGTAGTATGTGTAAGTATAAGATTGAGTTTAAAATCTATTGTACTTGTTTGAATCAACATTGATTCTTACCTCACAATAGTATGTGTAATTGTATGTGTGTCTATGATTGAGAATTAAAATCTATTGTGATTGTTTGACTCAACTTTGATTTTTACTTCATAATAGTATGTTTAGCTATATGTGTCTGTATGACTGAGAATTAAAACCTATTGTTATTTTTTGACTCAACATTTATTCTTACTTCACAATATTATGTGTAAGTGTATGTGTGTATGATTGAAAATTATAAATTTATTGTAATTGTCTGACTGAACATTGATTTATACTTCACAATAGTATGTGTAGTTGTATGTGTGTGAATGATTGAGAATTAAAATATATTGTGAGTTTTTGACTCAACATTGCACAATATTATGTGTAACTTTATGTGTGTATATGATTGAGAACTTTAATAGATAGAAAATTTAAATATATAGATTAATAGATTTAGAAATTTTAAGAGAGATTCTGAGTAGTTTGTATAAATTTTAAGATATATATTTAGTCGAATGTATGTCTTATTTGATATTGATTTATGTGGTCAAACAATCTCCACATTACAATGCAAATTTTGTGAACATCATTACATAAGAACTGCAACCCATATAAAAGGGCATCTTTTAAGTATCGGTAATAATGTAGAAAGATGCTCTAATCTAGAAAGTGATATATGATTAAACTTTGAAAGTTATACAAAGAAATGTAAATTTCAAGGTATCACATGAAAAAGATATAAAAGCATGAGTATTTCACAACACTTTGGAAGTATTCTAGGTGTAGAGCAAGAACGAGTAGATGTATCAAAGACAATAGAGGATCCCCATGATATTTCTACTCAAGTATCACAATTTACTTTCAAAAATAATCAAGATACATGTTGTCCATTTTCTTGAGCTAAGTCAAGAAAGTGTAAACCCGATGAATGTAGTAAAAATGGTGAATCTAATAATATGTCACCATGCTTTGTCTGTACTAAATAATAGAATACAATACCTATAGCTTTTGGAAAGCAAGATTGTCTTGAGATTCATCTTAAATTGACTCAAGCATTTTTATCATGTGGGATTCCTTTCAATTTTATTCGTAATCTTGTTTTCAAAGATGCTTTGATGTCAGCTGTACCAAAAGGGTTCACCATGCTAGATTACAATAAAATGCAAACAATATGTAGATAAAGTGAAGAAAATTATTGGGGCTATTTTAAAGTGAATAGTGCTTGATTATGTAACCATGTATGGATGCACAATAGCACTAGATGGATTGACAAGTTGTTAGAAGAAGCCATTTATTAATGTCATGGTTATATGTCCAAAGGGAAGCATGTTTTTGGAAGCTGATGATACTTCTCTTAAAGACAAAAGTTTAGCTTTTCTTGTAAAGATATATTAACATGTTATGACACGAGTTGGTGGTCTAAAGAATGTGACTACAATGGTGACTTATAATGCATCTAATTTTCCAAGTGTTGGAATTGCAATGCAAAACAAGTATGAAGGCATTACTGTGTTTCCACATCCAACTCATACATTAAATCTATTATTCAAAGATATAGGTGGATTATCTTTCATTAAAAAAATTCTATTAGATGCAAATCATTTGGTCAAATTTATAAGAGAGAATGAATTTTCAAATTTGCTCTTTCATTCAAGATCTCCCAATAAAGCACTTCATATCTTTTGTGCTACATGATTTGCGACTTCCTATATTGTGCTTAGTGGATTATTGAAAGTCAAGCCAGCTCCTATAGAGATGATTGAAGATTAAAGATAGGAGGCATGGCTAGATAAATATCCTTCTTATCAAGTTGTGGCTTCGAAGTGTATGCCTCTAATACAGTAACAATATTTTTGCTATAATCATGAAAAAATTGTAAGTATCACTAAATCGTTTATGGATTTTTTATGAATTGTTGATATCGATATGTTTGTGATAGGAAAATTTTATTGGATTATGTCAAAAGCTATTCAAAAATTCAAAGGCTTTAATCAATTTTCATTACAAGAAAAAACACAGATTGTATCATTAGTAGAGAAAAGATAGACACAAATCCATACTCATTTACATGGAGCAATGTTTTTCTTGGATCAGCATTTCAACGCAATGGTCAAGCATCAAGCAAAGATGTCATTTTAAAACCACATGTCAGTTATTACTTCCAAGCACAAATGGTTAAGATGCATTCCACTAGAGAGTGGTTTATGTAAATCGAGAAAGATTTTTTGGAGATTTAAGGCAAATTGAAGTGATTCAAAAGCATCCACCTCCTATATGGTGGAAAGAGTACAGAGGTGAAGCAATGGAGTTGCAACATACAACTATGAGAGTGCTTTCAATAACAACTTCAAGCACTAGTTATGAACCTAATTAGAGTGCATATGATTTTCTTCATTCAAAATGAAGAAATCCCTTAACTATATCACATGCGAATGATTTGGTAAAGATCTTTTGTAATATGCATTTGTTACATGCTCCAACAAAGATAGCTTCTATAGTAGCACAAAAAACTTTTTGAGAATTTCAAACTCATGAAAGTTTAACAAATGATTCATGGAGTGATGATGATTTAGATGTAGATCACAATGATGGTTCAGACATGGAAGAAATAGATGACATGGTACCTGTAACAGATGATGATATTCAAAATGAAGAAAATGATTTACTTTGAATATTGTTGTTAGATTCAATTGCAAAAATGATGTCTTTATCATAAATTGATGTCTTTGATTACAAAAAGTGGCTTGTCTATTCAATGTTTTGTTGATTCAATAATTCAATGATAGTCAACCGATCAAAAAATGATGATGCCTCTTATAGTCTTCCATATTTTTTATCATATGCATGGACAGGTATTTGTAATTTTTGCTTGATTTTCTAAATAACCAATTCTCTTTTGTTGATTGTCTATTGTTCTTTGTAATCCAAGAATCATTAATCCTTCATTGTATAATTCTACTCCCTTTGATGTTAAATCATGGATAAGGTTACGAAATTTTGCACTCTTTTAAGGACAACCCAAATCTATACTTGCATTCCTCAGACGACCATCCCAATCTTCATGTCGATGAAAATCAGTCTCTATGTACAAAAAATGACACATGGGAAAGTCTCTAATCTGCCTCTTTTCTCAAGTGGACAATCTACTACTGGTCCAAATGAGGCAATTTATCAAACTTTATAGGTTTCACATAATGATGCAAATCATTCCAATTTTTATGTATACTTAGATTATGCATTTATTGATGAGAGAGCCGATATAGAGGAGGCCAAAACTATGCCTAAACAGCTAACGCAAACTTTGTGAGATAGAAAATTAGATGCGCCTCTCACATCATACACCTTTAGGCTCTCATTGTGCTTCTTGTACATTAGATTCCTATGATATGGTTGCCTCTAGTCTTTGTGATGAGAATGAGCCTATATGGTTTGATGAATCACAACATTCAAGAAATTGGATGGCTTCTATGCAATCAGAATAGGATGCTATTATGAAAAATAGTACCTCTTCTTTATGTGACTTGCCTCTTGGCAAGAAGGCCATTGGCACTAAGTGGGTATAAAAGCTAAAGCATAAGACTGATGGAATAGTAGACAAATATAAGGCTAGGCTTGTTGCAAAAGGTTATGCTCAAGAAAGAGGCATTGATTTGGATGAGACCTTTGCTCCTACATGTTGAATGACTACTATTCATAGCATATGTGCACTTGCAAATCATCCTCATTTAAATGAACATCAGTAGAGGGATGATAGAGACAAGAAGATAGAAAAACAAAAATTGATTTGCAAATATTGTAAAGCAAATGATCATGTCATAAAGAGTTGTCCAAAACTCACTCCAAAAGAGGCAAAGAAGAAAGACGCTTGAATAGTTGTTGTAGAGGCCTCTACAACCAAAATACAATCTACTAATCTTGTGCAAAATGAAGAATGGGCATTTTAATGTTTGCACTTATGACCCATCTTCTCATGTATAGTGTATGTCTACAATAGACTCAGATGTTTGGTACTTTGATAGTGGGAGAAGAAAACATACCACCTCACAATGTAGTTTCTTCACTTAACTTGAGCTCGCCCCTACAAGGAATACTATCACATGCACCAACAAATCCTCTTATCCTATTATGGGGGTTGGTAAGAACATTCTAACCACTGCCAAAAGTAGTTCTTTTACATTGTTGGATGCCTTATTTGTGCCAGGGATAAAGAAAAATTTGTTATCAGTTTCAGCATTAGCCAAGATTGGCTTGGTTGTGAAATTTGATGATGATAGATGTATAATTCATGATCTATCAAATAGGGATTTCATTATTGCTTCTGGCACTTTATGCCATGGGCTGCATAAGCTCATAGATTATGCAAAATTTTTGAATGATTTAGCATGTATAGTTCAAGATTCTTAGGCTATGTGAGATGCAATGCTTCGACATGCATGCTTTGGTCATCTAAATTTTTCTAGGTTGCTATGCCTATAGAAATCTAAAACGGTGTCCTCTTTGAACAAGCTTGAGGCACATAGTAAACACGTATGTGAAGTCTATAATTTGGGCAAGCTTTAGTGTTCTTCCTTTTGAAAATATGGATCAATTCAGGCTAGTCAAAAATTGTAGCTTGTTCATAGTAATGTCTCTGATCCTATGGAGACACCTTCTTTTTTGAAAAACCTTTACTTCCTGACTTTCATTGATGATTTTTCTGAAAGAAAACTCTGAAGTGTTTATATGCTTCAAAAAGTTTCTAATTTTGGCTAAAAATTTATTAGCATATAAAATGGGCACACTTTGTTCTGATCGAGGGAGGAATATATATGTCTTTTTGCTTTAATGCATTTTTGGTTGAACATGGGATAAAACATCAGTGTAAACTTCTATATACACCTTAACGAAATGGAGTTGCTAAAAGGAAGAACATGTTACTCATGGAGATGGCGAGGTGTGTGGTCAAGACTTAGGCTTTACCACATAGTTTTTGGCTTGAGGCTATTATGTGTACAACATACGTTCTTAATTGGTGTCCCACTATATCATTTTTCTGAGATCAAACTATCACATCATACTGCAAGAGTGTTCAAGCAGAAGTGCTGCTTGTAGTGTTTTGCAGTGTTGCAAATTGCTGCAAAAATGGCAAACATAGATGGAATGAGTCAGCTTATGAGCGATATGCTGGACAAGAACAACTTCCATGGTTCGAGATTTAAAATGATGAATTTCCTGATGGGAAAAGGCTGCTCGAAATACGTGGAAGGAGAGAACAATAATGCTCTGGAGTTACTAGAGAGGAATTGGAATGCAAACCAGTTAAGAGCATATGAGGAATGGAATCAAGGAGCATGAAGGGTAATGTATTGGCTATATGGTAGCATACATGATAGCATGATTGGGCACATATAGGATGCCAAGACTCCAAAAGAGGCTTGGAACAGTTTGGTCACATTGTATGAGACTAATACAAAGGCACGGAAATTGAAACTCAAGAACGAGTTGCATACATTGAAGAAGAAGGGCATGCCAATAAGTGACTACACCCTGAAAAGCAAAAGCATATGTGAGTCACTTGCATCTATTGGCATGAATGTGGATGATGATGATAAGATGGAAGTGTGCCTTTGTGGTTTAGGAACTCCATATAAGCAATTCAAAACTTCTATACAAACGAGGGAAAACATTCCGAATTTTGCTGATTTGGTATCTATGCTGATTATTGAAGAAAAGAATCTTGGTGATGATTCAAACTCCCAAGGAAAAACTAGTTTTGAGTAGGTATTCTACTCTAGCATAGGAAGAGGTAGAGGTAGAGGTTTTAGAAGTGGAAGAGGAAATAGTAAACAAGACTAGGGTCAACAAAAAAATCATGCAAGAGGAAGAGAACAATTTCGAGGCAAGGGAGCCAAAGAGGTCGCAAAAATTTCCAAAGAAATGATTCACGTAATGACAGCAAAGGATGTGGGAATTGTGGTAAACCTGGACACTTTAAACGTGATTGCAGGTTGAAGAATCAAAATAATAGAAGGTTGCAAAACAATTATGCCCACAAGTGTAGATGATTCTGAGAAGCTATTCATGGTTCAATATCACATGATGAATACGATGTCTGTTGGTGTTTCAAAATCGAATGATAATCTTTGGTATGTTGATTCAAGTGCTTCAAATCCCATGACCAGTCATGCAGAATGTTTTAGTACTTGGCAGAGATTTCCAGTTCCTAGATATGTTAAAAAAGGTGATGACATATCACATCCTATTGAACATAGAGGAAACATAGCACTATCTATGGAGGATGGAAAGGTAAAACATGTTGCTAATGTGTTGCATGTTCCAAATATAACAAAGAATCTAGTTTCTACTGGACAAATGTTTGACCAAGGATTACAAGTGAGGTTCAATGCTGATGGATTATATGTAGAAGAGTACAAGCAGGATGGATGATTGGTTGCCAAAGGAAACAAAGTGGGTAGGATGTTCACCTTAAATGTGAAGATTCCTTAAATGAATGCAGCCATGGTTGCAAAAGGTGCAGGAGTTATTGCAGATATACAGATGTGGCACAAACGGATTGGACATGCAAACTTGCAAAGGCCAAAATTGATGCAGTCAAAGGAGATTATCCATATCGAATTTCAAAGTTCCAAAAATGCAAAAGGTATGTGCAGCATGTCAATTTGGTAAACAATCAAGAGCATCATTTCCACATGACAAGCATGTTAGTGAGAATGTGCTAGAAATAGTACATACAAATGTTTGGGATCCAACAAAGACCATATCTATGGGCAGTTGCAAGTTTTATGTTACTTTCATTGATGACCATACCTCCAAAGTATGGGTATATTTCATGAAAGAGAAGAGTGAGGTGTTCACTCAATTCCAGAATTTTTTAAAGCTATGGTGGAAAAAGAGACAGGGAAGTAAATTCAAACATTAAGATCTAATGGAGGAGGTGAATACATGACAAATGAGTTCAACGGTTTTCTAAAAAAATCATGGAATTCGGCATCAGTTTTCATGCAGGTACACACCACAATAGAATGACATTGCTGAATGCAAAAATAGACATATTGCAAAAATAGCAAGAGCCTTAATGGTTGAGAAGAATATGCTTCATTCTTATTGGGCAGAACTTGTGCATATTACTGTATACATCATGAACAGAACTTCGATTGTTGCTGTACATCAAGTTACACCTAAAGAGAAGTTTATAGGTAAAAATCCAAACTTATTACATCTAAAATTTTTTGGTTGTATTGCATATGTACATGTTCAAGATGAATTGAGGACAAAGCTTGATCCAAATGTAGAAAAGTGTGTCTTCATTGGATACTCCCTTGAGCAAAAGGGATATAACTATTATAACCCACTCACACGACAGGTCAAGGTGGGCAGAGATGTGGTATTTGATGAAATGGCAAGCTTCTATGCAGATGCCAAAGAAGGACTGAATCTTGAACCAAATGACAAAGAAAATGTTGAAAAATCAGGTGTAAAATCTCAAGTTTTGAGTGGACTGGATGCATCACCAAGCAATAGTTCCAACTCAAATCCATGGAGTGGAAGATTGCATGGAACCTTCAGTCCAACAAATTCATCAAATACATCCAAGAAAGGTAAAGAAAAGCTTTCTGACGGTCATAAAACATGTGCAGATTTTGAAGATGTTGATGGAGATTCAAGCAGTTCAGAAAAGACTCTTGATGTGGAACTTGGATTGCCCTCTATGAAGTCTCTAAGAATACGAAAATCACATGCTGATGGTACAAGGGGAAGTGACCCAGGACCAAGAAGATCTGGGAGGATATGGAATTCAGTGAAATGATTGACATATGATAGTTACATGGCTCGCCATTGTGCCTACATGACGAAGGTAATACAAGATGTTGAACCTTCTTGTTTTTGAAGATGAAATTGGAAATGTAGGTTGGGAAAAAGCCATGGATGAAGAGATGGCTGCACTTTATGGAATTCATACATGGAAGTTGGTTCCATTGCCACAAGGAAAGAAACCCATAGGCTGCAAGTGGGTTTACAAGGTAAAACACAATGTTGATGGTAGCATAAGCAGTTACAAAGCACAACTGGTAGCAAAAGGATATGCACAAAGTTATGGAATTGATTATGAGGAAAAATTCAGCCCTGTAGCAAAAAAGTCTACTATCAAAACACTTGTTGCATTAGCTACAACAAAAGGATGGACTTTGCATCAGATGGATGTGAAGAATGCTTTTCTACATGGTGAGTTACAGGAAGAAGTATACATGGACCAGCCACAAGGATATGAAGATTCAAAGCATCCAGAATATGTTTGCAGGTTGCAAAAGGCTTTGTATGGGCTGAAGTAAGCGCCTCGTGCATGGCATGCAAGAATTGCTTATTACTTAACCACTATTGGGTTTTCTTTGTGTGATGTGGATCATTCACTATATGCAAGGAAGGGTGATGATGGAATCACAATTGTGGCTATCTATGTTGATGACTTGATTGTAGATGGTGACAATGAAGAAAGCATGAAAGAGGTAGAGCAACTTCTTATGTAGGAATTTGACATGAAAGATCTTGGTGTACTGCACTATTTCTTGTGTTGAAAGTTTTTCAAGCTCAAGAGTGTGGGAACATGCCCCAAATTGAACCTTCCACATCATCCACAATCAAAGGAGGCTGATTTCCACGAGTTTGAGGCATCCAATTATGCCCATAATGGAAAGAAGTTGATTAGAGAAGATTTAGCTCACCTCTTGATGTGATTGGACCTCACTTTTGACATGTATATGTTTTTGATTGGTTAAAGAGGTTAGTAGGTGGTCTTTAAAACCTCTAATGAGTTGTATTATGACTTAGAGTCGTGGAAATACGTGCCCAAGCTGCCCCCTTGCTTAAGCACACCCCCTACTAGCTGTTCTCTGCATATTTTGTAGAAATTTCACTTTTACACACTCTATCTATCTAGATGTTTTTGGCAGACCCCCCAGTCTTGTAATTGTTGTTTCTCCTTCATCCGGAATCCATTTGCAATGAGTTTGTCTTGTTGGAAAGCTTATAAGTTCTACTTTGTCTGGTATAAGTCTCAGGTTCAGTGCCTGCACATGTGCAGAGAAATGTCCAGAACAGTGTCTGTCTAGTTAGCTCATACTCTGTGAAGAGATCAAGTTATCTGTTTTGTTGCAGCTGGTTGAGGCATCATCCAGTATCCAAATGGAGTGATTTTACTCTCATTTGAAAGCGCTTAAAGTCTAGTTTATGACTGCAAAATTTCATTTTCAGTCTCTGCATATACTCAGAGAAACTCAGAAAATACAAAACCTATGTCTGAAAAATTTCAGGATCCTAGGAGGGTTCATTTGCTTTTGTTGTGCACATAGGAGTGTTTATCCTCCAACAGTGGTATCAGAGCTATAAGTGGAGTATCAAAGAGAGAAGAAGGAGCTACTGAAGTGAAGTGAAGACTTCATCAAATTTTGAAGGAAGGAAGCAAAGAACGGGCACGTCAACAACAAGGGGAAGCAAATACATCATCAAATCAAAGACGAAGCTTCATCAAGAGGAGTAGCTCTATTTTTTTAAGGTAAAAGCCATCCTTTTCAACTTCATTGCATCAAGGGGGAGGTTCAAAAGAGTTAGGAGGCACCATGGCTGATCTCAATGCTCAGATTGAGAAGCTCGAAAAAGGAAACTACCAACCATGGCGATTTAGAATAAGCAATTTTTTGATGGGGAAAGGTTTGTGGGGACTTGTGAGTGGTGGAGAGCCAAAACCCTACATAGATGAGGTAAGTCCAACCAATGACCAGAGAAGAGCAGTAAGAGAGTGGGATGAAAGGGACAAAAGGGTCATTTTCATTTTATCTCAGCATATTAGCAACTCTATGGTAGGGCATATTCAAGATTTGGATACATCGAAGAAGGTGTGGGAGTGCTTGGAGAGATTGTATTCAACCTCCACAAAAGCTAGAAAAATTCAGCTCAAGAATGAGCTAAATAATCTTAGGAAAAGCCCCTCTCAAGGTGCTAATGATTACATATTAAAGGTTAAAGAGCTTGCAGATGCACTAGGGTCAATCGGTTGTGCCCTAGATGATGACGATCTTGTCGCCCACACCCTAAATGGACTTAGGGATGATGAAAAATGGAGGGCTTTCACAACTTCAGTGTATGTAAGGGACTCTCTTCCTGATTTTGATCAACTAATCACTCTCATGGTGACAGAGGAGATGAACCTTGGTGGTCATAACGCCAAGGATAGCCAAGGGCAATTGTTGTATGCAGGTAGAGGAAGAGGAAGACACAACCGAGGTGCTTCAAGAGGAAGAGGAAGATATCAAAGCAACCAAGGAGGTTAAGGACAACAAGAAAATGCAAGTCAAAGAGGTGGAAGAGCCACAAATAGAGGAAGAGGTGCAATATTTGGTGGAAGAGGACAAGCTACTTCAAATGGATGCTTTGTATGCGTAAGCCCGGTCATTTTGCAAATGAATGCTATCATAGAGCTCAAAGACAAGGGCATCAAAGCAACAACAACAACAATTATAGAGGGCAAGGTAATTATGCAAACACATCATCCAGCCAAGGGAATGATTATTTACTTGCCATGAGGTATGGTGAAGATACAACTCAAGCTAGTGAAGATGTATGGTATGTGGACAGTGGATGTAGCAATCATATGTCATGTCGAAAGGAGTTTTTTAGTAATTTGCAGGTCCCAAAGCATCAAGGGCATGTGGAAACAGGTGATAACTCAGAGCATATCATTCAACATGTGGGAGATATCAATTTGGAAGGAAAACAAAGAGCAAAGTGCTTATCAGAGGTATTACATGTCCCTACTATTACCAAAAACTTGATTTCGGTAGGCCAAATGGTAGAAAAAGGCTATCAAGTTAGGTTCAATGAAAGAGGATGTTTTGTTGAGGATCCAAGGGCAAGTTTCAAGCTCATAGCAAAAGGAAAAAAAGCAAGGGAGAATGTTCACAATGGACATAAATCAGCCACACCATTCAATGTATGTCACATATGGAGACAAGAGGATAGCAGATTTGGATCTATGGCATAAACGAATAGGTCACATCAACCTACAAAAGCTCAAGGACATGCAAAGGAGGAGCTTGGTAAGAGGCCTACCAAATTTTACATCTAAAATGTTGCATGAAATTTGTGTAGCTTGCCAACAAGGAAAACAATCAAGGCTGCCCTTCAAGAAGAGTACCTATGTAAGTGCAAATGTTTTAGACCTCATTCACACGGATGTTTGGGGTCTAACAAGAGAAGCATCCCTTGCTGGAAATAGGTATTTTGTAACCTTCATTGATGACTTTTCAAGGAAAGTGTGGTTGTATTGCATTAGAAACAAATCAGATGTGTTCCACTACTTCAAGAAATTCAAAGCACAGGTGGAGAAGGAATCTGGCAAGTTTATCAAAACTTTGAGATCCGATGGAGGGGGAGAGTACTTCTCCCATGAATTTTCTGAATTTTTGCAGGTCAATGGCATCAAAAGACAATTTACATGCAGGTATACCCCTCAACAAAATGGGGTAGCAGAGAGAAAGAACAGACACATAGCAGAGGTAGCAAGGTGTATGCTCAATGAAATGAATATGCCGCATTGTTATTGGGGAGAGGCTACATATACAGCCACATACATCATGAATAGATGTCCTACATCAGGTATACATCATCTAACCCCTCAAGAAGCATGGAGTGGAAGAAAACCTTGCATTTCACATCTTAGAATCTTTGCTTGTATATGCTATGTACATGTACCTCAAGAGTTGAGGTCAAAGTTAGATGCCAAATCTGAAAGGTGTATTTTTTTTGGGATATTCTATGGAACAAAAGGGGTATAAATGCTATAATCCCATCACCAAGGAGCTGAAGGTAAGTAGGGATGTTGTCTTTGATGAGTTGAAGCCTTGGTATGCATGCACAAGTCCATTGCAGGTTGAAGACATAGGTGAGACAGATTTGAAGAATGATGATAGAGTTCAAGAAAGCATGGATTTGAGTGGTCTAAGCAACTCATGCAACACAAGGACATACTCACCATGGAGTGGAAGGCTTAGGGAAAGAGAGACAAGCTCTGAAGAAAGCAAAGTCAAAGGCAAAGAGAAGATTTCAGTTGAAGAAGGAAGCTATGTGGACGAGAGCATGTTGGAAGATGAAGAGATAGAGGAAGTTCAAACTCCAGGAGTGGCTAAACAAAGAAAGAAGATGGCAACCACACCAAAAGGAAGTGAAAGAAGGTCTTCAAGAGTAAGATATCCAGTACAAAGGTTAACATATGATAATTTCATTGCAAAGCATTATGCATACATGACTCAGGTAATCAAGGACAAAGAACCAACTAGTTATGAAGAAGCTAAGGATTGCAAGGAATGGCAAGAGGCAATGAAGGAAGAGCTCAAAGCACTTGATGAGAACCATACTTGGAGCTTGGTACCAGCTCAAGAAGGCATGAAGGTGATAGGTAATAAGTGGGTTTACAAAATTAAAAGAAATTCAGATGGTTCCATTGTTAGGTACAAAGCAAGGTTGGTGGCGAAAGGCTTCTCCCAAAGCTACGGGATAGATTATGATGAAACTTTCAGCCCCGTAGCCAAGATGCCAACAATTAGGACTTTGATTGCAGTGGCCACATCAAGGAAATGGAGCTTATATCAGTTGGATGTGAAGAATGCCTTCCTCAATGGAGAGCTTGAAGAAGTAGTCTACATGAGCCAACCTCAAGAATTTGCTAGTATGAGGTACCCAAATCATGTTTGCAAGCTAAGGAAAGCACTATATGGACTAAAGCAAGCCCCAAGGGCCTGGAATCAGAGGTTAGTGGATTATTTATCAAGTTGTGGATACAAAGAAAGTGTTGCAGATCCATCACTTTACATGAAGAAGCAAGGAGACAAGACGGTATATATATGCATCTATGTGGACGATTTGATCATCACAGGAAGTGATATTGCAGGTATTAAAGATATCAAATCAAAGCTAGGAAAGGAGTTCAAGATATCTGATCTTGGAACACTAAAATACTTCTTGGGAATAGAGGTAATCTATGCACACAATGGCATCTTCTTGATTCAAAGAAAATACTTGTTGGATGTGCTATACAGGTTTGGTATGAGTGGTTGTAAGCCACTTTCTCAGCCCATGGAGCCCAATACAAAGTTGGTTGCAGGTCAAGGAGAGGCTATACAAGATATTACACTATATAGAAGCATAATTGGTTCATTAATTTATGCTACATTCACTAGACCTGATCTTGCATATGTAGTAGGTGTTCTCTCTCAATTTTTGCATGCACCTACTCATGATCATCTTATGGCGGCAAGAAAGGTGCTTCGTTACATCAAGCACACCATCAACCAAGGTCTATTTTACTCATATGATGCTGATCTAAGTGTCAAAGGATATAGTGATGCTGATTGGGCAGGTAGCAAGGATGATCGAAGGAGTACATCGGGTTATGTTTTCATGATAGGTACAAAAGTGATCTCTTGGAGCTCTAAGAAGCAACCCACTGTTGCTCTTTCATCCACAGAGGCTGAGTACAGAGGTTTAGCATTGGCTACATGTGAGCTATTATGGCTTAAGAAGCTACTTAAGGACTTGGAAGTGGAAGTGCAGGAGTTTCCTCTTTATGGAGACAACATTTCAAGCATCTATCTAGCTAACAATCCCATGTTTCATGCAAGGAGCAAGCACATAGAGGTTCATTACCACTTCGTTAGAGAAAAGGTGATGGCAAAAGAGCTAGATATAAGGTATGTGAACACTAAAATGCAGGTTGCAGACATGATGACAAAGTTTCTTGAAGGTACAAAGCTTGGAGGATTCAAGGAAGCTATCAACATAAGAGACATAGGCTGAAGCAACAAAGGAAAAGACTTGAGCTTGAGGGGGAGTGTTGAAAGTTTTTCAAGCTCAAGAGTGTGGGAACATGCCCCAAATTGAACCTTCCACATCATCCACAATCAAAGGAGGCTGATTTCCACGAGTTTGAGGCATCCAATTATGCCCATAATGGAAAGAAGTTGATTAGAGAAGATTTAGCTCACCTCTTGATGTGATTGGACCTCACTTTTGACATGTATATGTTTTTGATTGGTTAAAGAGGTTAGTAGGTGGTCTTTAAAACCTCTAATGAGTTGTATTATGACTTAGAGTTGTGGAAATACGTGCCCAAGCTGCCCCCTTGCTTAAGCACACCCCCTACTAGCTGTTCTCTGCATATTTTGCAGAAATTTCACTTTTACACACTATCTATCTAGATGTTTTTGGCAGACCCCCCAGTCTTGTAATTGTTGTTTCTCCTTCATCCGGAATCCATTTGCAATGATTTTTGTCTTGTTGGAAAGCTTATAAGTTCTACTTTGTCTGGTATAAGTCTCAGGTTCAGTGCCTGCACATGTGCAGAGAAATGTCCAGAACAGTGTTTGTCTAGTTAGCTCATACTCTGTGAAGAGATCAAGTTATCTGTTTTGTTGCAGCTGGTTGAGGCATCATCCAGTATCCAAATGGAGTGATTTTACTCTCATTTGAAAGCTCTTAAAGTCTAGTTTATGCCTGCAAAATTTCATTTTCAGTCTCTACATATACTCAGAGAAACTCAGAAAATACAGAACCTATGTCTGAAAAATTTCAGGATCCTAGGAGGGTTCATTTGCTTTTGTTGTGCACATAGGAGTGTTTATCCTCCAACATCTTGGGCATTGAGTTTATACATAAAAAAATAGGTATATGGATGTCACAAAGGCAATATGCCTTGAATATGCTGCAAAAGTATGGTATGGCTGATTGCAAGTTGATTTCTATACCATTAGATCAGAATTTGAAGTTGGATACTACATCAAGTGAAGCATTGGAAAATGCTACTATGTACAAGAAAATTGTGGGAAGCTTGATATATCTCACAATTACAAGGCCTAATCTTAGCTACACTATTGGACTTGAAAGTCAATTTATGTAGGTTCCCAGGAAGCCATATTTAGATTCTCTGAGGTGCACTCTACGTTATGTGAGTGCTACTTTGAATTATGCATTGTTTTATGAAGCTGTTGTAGACTTCCAGGTTCATGGATACACCGATGCAGATTAGGTTAGTAGTACTTGAGATGGAAGATCTACTAGTGGATTTCTATTCTCACTTGGAGGTGCAACTATTACATGGAGCAGAAAGAAGCAACCCACTGTTTCTTTGTCGAGTACAGAGGTTGAGTATAGAGGTGTTGCAACGGTAGCATGTGAGGCATCATGGCTGGAAATGCTACTTGCACATTTAGGTGTGGAAGTGCAAAAGCCTATCACTATCTATTGTGATAAGCTTAGCAGTATAAAGCTAGCATGGAACCGTGTTTTTCATGCTAGAACAAAGCATATTGAGGTACATTATCACTTCATCAAAGAAAAGGTATTAGCAGGTGATATTGATTTTGTTTATGTGAGAATAGATGAGGAGGTTGCTAACATTTTCACTAAAGCACTTGGAGCAAAGAAGCTGAATAAGTTGGAGAAGATTGTTGGATTCGAGGACATGGCATTGACCTTGAGGGGGAGTGTTGAGATATCAAGCTCAACATGTGATGATCTAGAATGACATGTATCACTTCTTCATTTCTCTGACATGTATAGTGGTCACACCGGTATATGTCAGGGACACTTGATTGAGCTTTATTAGATTTATTTACTAAGAGTAATGGAACATTTGTTTTCTTGCCAGCTCACTCATTCATGCACATTATGTTTTTTCCTTATGTACTATTTTTTATATATTGCAGTAGTTTTATTCTCGTTTTTAGGTCATTCTTGTACATTCCTTCTTATGTAATATAAGAAGAAGAAGAAGAAGAAGATCATTCTTCCTTTGCCTCAATCTAAGTGTTTGCTTCTCTTTGATTGTGAGTGTGTGTGAGTGTGAACTCTCTTCCTTATCTCCTTCCTCGTGACAAGAATCTCCTTCATTCATGTGCTCATTCTCCAACTTTATTTGGACATAAGCAATATGAGCCTTATTTCTTGCATGTTATAAAGTGGTAAGTGTATCCCAAGCATTCTTTGTTGTTTTGCACGAGTGAATGTGAGGAATAATGGAACATTTGCTAGGCAATGCTATCAATGCACGTGCCTGAGCATCTCCGCCATCCAAACCAAGTTTCTCTATAGTAGGTGCAAGAGCAACCGCAACACGAACGAAAACCTAAAGAATATCACCATCTTCATCACCTTTTGCAATTGTGTTCATAGGTGTAATAGGATGCTTTTCAACACCCTGCACAATTTTCCATAGTCCTTTTGCAACAAAAATATGATGCATCAAATAAGACCATAATGGGTAGTTGGTACCATCCAACTTATGCTCAATAGCCAACATACAAAATACATCACTACTTTCAGCCATGGCCACTCACTAAAATACCTTGATGCAGAAAAATGAATGTATCTCAAAACTTTGCACAGAAGTACCCTCTCAAGTTCTGTTAAACCTCTAGTAGGCTTCAAGGTGCCTATATTGGAAAATTAAAACTTGTATATATATTTGGCACAAAAAGATGAAATTTTCTACACAAGCACTATGATAGTGCATCCTGAGGCTCAAACGAGCTCATATCGCAATTTCAACATCACATAGTGGAGCTATTTTGAACTACTAATTGCCCTAAGTGTGATCATCAATTATTGTGTGATTCTAAGACTATGACGGGAGGGGTGTTGATGACATCATAAATGAAGGGGTGACCTGCTTTGATACCAATTGTTGGAGTTTGAGGTCTATGGAAGCACGTGAACAACACAAGGAAGAAGAAAAAGAAGAAGCTTGGAGCACAACACACAATACTAAATGTATTACCAAGAGAATGTACAAAGATAAGTGACCCATTAGGGTTATAGGTGTATATAAAAGCCGAGGGAAAAAAAACCTCCTAAAGAGGGAAAAATGTACCACGATGGTCCTAATTTGTTCATTCAAATCATTACCTAAATATATCAACAAAACAGATATCTAAAAATTAATTAAAAGAATGATTAATGAAAATTGGAAAACTAACCCACTAATAATCAATATTTACTTACACTATGATGGAAAATATATGGTTTGATTTTTGAGCACAGCATCTTTTGACATGAAAGCATTTTTGAATTTGAAAAACCATTTATGCTTCTTAACTTTAAATTTAAGGATAAGACCCTTCCACTATTTGTTTGAATCATATCTTCTAGTCGGATTGTTTTTTTGTGCACCTTTCAATGAAGGTAACATAGTCACTAATTATTATGATGCATAGAAAAAGGTTTCCAATGGAAATTTTCTCTATGATAATATCCTCACATGAACTAATACATTTAGAAGGATGACACAAGACATGGGACACAATAGCTTCTTTGATAATATGATGAGAGAAAGAAGAATGAAGCTACGGATTTTGAATGATGCAAACTAGTACACTTCAAGTTCAAGATATATATACATGGAAAATCCACATAGTAATAGCACGAACCAAATTTAATGTAAAATTTTCATGTATAATTTCAAGGTGGAAAAATGGCAAGCTTTGAATTTGATAGTCCATTGAGTTTGATGAAGACTTATATCTTCAAAATATCTTGAGGATTTTATTCTAAATTTTCTTTATGTAACTAAAAACATCGTCTTGTTGATTGTGTTACAAAATCTTTCTTGCTCAAAGATGAAAAATACAACACAACTTTAACTACCAAATCCAAAATATTTCTCATGAAATTTTACTAATTAGAATACCATTTTGAGTGACTAAGAGATAACTCAATATCAAATATTTGTACACGTGGAAACATATTATTTGACTATTTTATTATCAATGATTAGCAAATAGCTCAGTTTCTATCTTTTTCTTTGGTTCTATTCTCTTGATCCAAGCTTTCCTTTATTTTCATCTTTTCTTGTCTTTTTAAGGGATTATGAATAAATCATATTTTCCCTCTCTATCTCTTCATGTTTTTCTGCTCAAGCCAC
This sequence comes from Ceratopteris richardii, assembly GCA_020310875.1. Classification (NCBI taxonomy): domain Eukaryota; kingdom Viridiplantae; phylum Streptophyta; class Polypodiopsida; order Polypodiales; family Pteridaceae; genus Ceratopteris; species Ceratopteris richardii. The sequence continues at coordinate 101,599,105 of CM035413.1, read as the reverse complement.
AATGCTTGAAAGCTCCTCAATTTGCACCACTATAGTTCTATATAAGTGCACATATGCTTGTTTTGCTTCCTAGTTTTGACAATTAAGTTTTATCATATGTAAGGGATAGGAGTTACCTTGCATGTTGGTGGAGGTAATTGCCTTTGGATAATGCTTCGTGTAGTGGCTCTTTGCTTCTAGGCAATTTTTACATGGTGAGGACTATAAGGATGGAAAACATCATTTGAATATGTCCATCTTCATTATACCGTTAACACACTATAGGCTATGTTTATGAGGTTTTTCCCCCAATTTGTGACACATTGTCACACTCCTTTAGATAGAAATTGGAAGTGATTTGGAGAGAAGGATGTTCTCAGAGTGAGGGATGGTTTGTCCCTAACCATCACCTCCCGCCCCCCCTCCATTTTCCACAAAATTGGAAAACAACTCACCTTGGAAACTTTTGGAGAAATTGGCCTTGACTAGCACCAAGAATCCACCATTAATTCATATGTACCTCGTTTTGAGCCTTTAGCTCCTCCAGATCTTGGTTTATGTGCACCAACTCATTGAAGTCTAACTTTACTATAGCTTTTTCTTCTACTAACACCTTTTGCAATTTGAAATTCTCTAGCTATCTCACAAATGTGAGATAGAATCCTCATTTAAAGAGGCGTTTCTGATTTGGGATGTTATGAAATGGACTTTGGATTCTTCAATCCTTGTAGCAAGAGGCTCAAAATCTTTAAAGTTAGCATTGGGTTGAAGGATCTGTTGGAGCTCTTGTTGAAAAATGTTTTTGTTGAAAAAATCTTGGGAGATCCATTTCGACCCGTTTCTTGATCATTTATGAAAATTGAAGGAAGAAATGATAGCCTTTTAATTTGCTATTAGTTTCTCGACTTTGAACATTACTTTTAAAATGAAATGTAGAATTAAAATTCATTCTTTATCCTACATTTTTGAAGACAAAATGCAAAAAAAGTGATTAAAAAAAAAACGAAATATGATGATCTTACAAATAAAACTTAGGAAAGCCATGATATTGAAATTCATATTTGATAAAAAGGTTTAGAATATTCATGTGAAAAAAATTATTCTTTTACAAGGAAATAAAATATGCATATTTACTAGATCTATCTACTATTGTCTAAATCATATCATGAATGTAAGTAATTCATAGGAAGAATAGTAAAAAAATCCACACAAAGGAATGCTTCATGGACCTTATATGGATCCCTAGTTTTTAGGGATTAAGTATAATTATTTTCTTCTTTAAGGGAAAAAAGTGCATTTAATATAGAAATTGTTAGTCGGCTAGAGTATACTTTCTTTAAGTGTTCTAAGGCTCCTCTCTCTCTTCTTCTAGAGAAATAGTAAGAGAATCTGCTTTCCACATCATCAAACTTGGGCATGTATGTGAATAAAAATACAAACTTTTAAAAAATCTCATTTTCAATGTATGTTTACTTAAAAAGGCACATTTTTAATATATATTTTAGAGGATTCTCTTTTATCTCATTTTATTAAGTTTCTTTTATAAGAAGCTATATTTTTGAAATCAGTCCAAAAGTAAAATGGCACACCATCAAATTCCTAACTATGCTTTCCCAAAAAAGTGATTTTTTTCAAATTTCATCATTTCCATCAATAGTTCATGGAAAACACTTTGACCCATCCATATCCAAGAAAGCACATTACCCTTGCAAATCACATGCTCTCTAGTCCCTCTTAGAAAGATTTTCACTTTGTTTTTCATATTCTTGTAGTTGTTGGCAAGACAGTGTTGACACTTACTACAAACCTCACACTAAGACATCCTCATGCTCATGCATAAAGAATATCCATGTTGATGTGCCTAGATAATTTTCTCTAAATACACAATGCACCAACGATGTGATCTCAAATTAAACCTCATGCAACTGAAAAAAAAAGAGTATTGTCTTTTGCATTCATGGTTCATTATATCCCCATAATCGAGTCTCTTCTTACCATCCAAAATTTGATAGTCTCTAAACTTTACTTCAGTTCATTGGTGCAAAGGTGAAGCTATAGTAATAGGTTATTGCACGTGATTATCTATACATTCAATTGCTACTACTAAGAATTGGATGCAACAATATCAACTCCATCATGTGTAGGTGGTCTAGAAAGCACAAACATATTTTTACACAAAAAGCTTAAAGATTTTGAAAAGCTTATGGAAGAAAAGGAGAGCACCATCAAAATGTTAGAGGTCACTCTTTGAAATTTGGAAGAGATTGTGCTTGGTATGCAATATAGAAAATGACCATTAACATCCTTTGATGTTCTTTCAATTGGTGGTGTAGCATGCAAATTATGGTTTTTTGCAATCAAGTTTTTCAATCACTTATTTATTTTTTATGAGAATTTCATATTAATTTTTGTTTTGTGTTGGTCATTCATTGAAGATGTTAGTGCTTCATAAAAAATAAAGGATCTATTCAAGGTACTAACTCTTCTCTGAAGCAAGAAGCATATGTTTAATATTTTGGGGTCACCAATAGGAATCCTTATCAAGATGCAAGTGATTAAATATTTTATAGGCAGATTACTATATATTATCACTCCTAGAGATGTGAAAATGGTATGTGATTAAGCAGCTATAAAACTAGAAGATAGAGTGCCTTCTACAATCTTTTGATATGTGATTAAGCAGGTATGAAACTAGAAGATAGAGTGCCTTCTACAATCTTTTGAAGCATGTGCTACAAAAAAAAACTTGCTCTTTGCATAATATTTTTGATGCCCTTACAAGGTATTTATAACGATGATGATCGCCAATGAGGATGGATAGTAATCTTGGACCCTAATTAAATGTAAAAGGCATTATGCCCATGTCCATTCATCATTCATTTTCATCCAAAAAGGAGTTGAAAAACTCATTCAGAAATGGATTCCCTTACAAAAGTACAACAATATATTTGTCAATTTGGGGATGCTTCAAGAAGCAATGGTTCAATTCTACAAATCTGCCATATAATATATGTCCAATTTTTAAAAAATACATTGATTATATATCAACGTTATATAAATTTGGGTATTTAATGTAGATTCTAATACCAAATTGAGGTTGATATTGAAGATAGAAAAGTTCCAAATCATAAAGTGTAGGTGAATGGATAGATTGAGTGTGAAACTCATGAAGCAAGCTATGAAACATGAAATTTGTGATGAAAGTACTAAATGTAGATCTAATTTTAGATATAGTGTTTAATTTGAGAAAGATATATGGTGGTTAGACTCTATTGAAGTACCTAAGGAATCTAGTGATGTTCATGGATTTTTCGTAGAACCCCGTGAATCACTAAGGCCATATCTTCTCAAATTCATGGTGCAAAACTCAATGTACTAGACTTATGTGATTTTGAGATAGAATGGCACTTGGATGGGGATTTAAAGATGATCGATTGCATGTTGGGTTACACACAAAGTGCATCTATTCTTTATCTTTGTCCATATTGCACACGAGATTATAAAGTAACAAAGAGACATCAAAGGATAATATATGATTGTTATAAATACACATATGCATCTACTTCTAAGGAAGGGGATATATCTTTATCAAAGTGACCCATGTTACAAAAACTAATTTTAACACATCAGATATATGATCCCATTATTCTATTTCCATTTGTTAATGTTCACTTGCACATTTCATGCCTTTAGGAGAATTTTTTAGAGATTATTGAAGCTCCACATAGGAATTGTATTTTCCAGAAATCTAGTTGATAAATGTACACAAGCTATTAAAATATTTTAGGAGTTTCTTAATTCAACTGGTTTTCATGGTGGGAACATAACTATAGCATTGAAAAAATGTGGTGAACCCCAATATAATTTGCAAGACGTATTGCTGAGAGGGAAGAAGGCAAGATTAATTTTTATGAAAGGTATCCATAGTAAAAATAATGGGTCTTTAGGTCTATTTCAATACCTATGCAGGATCATTATAGCTAATGATTCTCAAATTGACCTTATTAATAGGCAAAAGAATTTTTATTTGTAAAGAAGAAGCATGGGACTCTCCGGATGTGTGTAGACTATGGTGGATTCAATAAAGTCATTATAAAGAACAGATACCCATTACCACTTGTATCAGAGCTCTTAGAACACCTTGGAAAAGAAAAATTCTTCACAAAGATCAATCTTCGAGGGGCTTACAACCTTGTTTGTATCACAAAAGGAGACGAATGGAAGACATCATTTCAAACAAGGTATGGCCATTTTGAATATGTAGTTATGCCATTTGGTCTTACAAATGCTCCAACTGTCTTCCAACATATGATGAATGATATCTTTCAAGAATATTTAGATGATTTTGTTGTAATATACCTTGATGATATCTTGATATTCTCCAAAAATCTAGAGGATCATGAATGTCATGTAAAGATAGTCCTAGAGAAACTAAGAGAAAAAGGATTATATGAGAAATTGGAGAAGTTCTATTTCCATAAGGCAGAAGTGGAATTCTTAGGGTACATTGTATTAGATAAAGGAATTTTTATGGACCCTAAGAAGATTCAGACAATCCTTGATTGGCAACCCCCTTCATGTGTTCGAGATGTACAATGTTTTCTAGGGTCCAAGATAGTGACACCTCTTACCAAGCTTACAGGGAACTCCAAATGCTCATGGATCGAAGAAGCAGAAAAAGCATTTCAGACCTTGAAATCAACATTCACTACTGCTCCAATTCTAGTTCATCGTGATTCTCGTAAGCCCTTCTTCCTAGAGATAGATGCATCAAACTTTGCCCTAGGGGCCATTCCTTCCCAATATGGATATGATGGACACCTACATCTAGTTGCATATCATTAAAGGAAATTTTCTCCTCTAGAAATTAATTATGAAATTCATGACAAAGAACTTCTTGCCATAGTGGACGCCTTTGATACTTGGCGCCACCATCTAGAAGGAGCAGCTCATAAAGTTATCATGTATACAGACCACAAGAACCTAGAGTATTTTATGACCACCTGTATCCTCAACAAAAGGCAATCTTGATTGAGTAACTTTTTATCGAGGTTCAAGTTTGTCATCACATATCGTCCAAGACGGCAATAGTGTCAGTCAGATGGCTTGTCAAGAAGATCTTACCTTGCACCAAAGAAGGGTGAAGAGGCCTTTGATCATCAATAGGAGAGGGTATTACTCAAGCCTGAGCATCTCCAGTTAGCAGCTATCTCTTCAAGCCATCATGAAGATTCAGCCTTGAATCATTTGATCCGTGAGACTCTACCACGAGATAAATTGTTTTGTAACGTTAAGCAAAAAACTCAAGAAGGAAGAAATCAAGAAGTAAATGAATTCCACAAAAAAGATGGGTTACTATTTTATAAGAACCTATTGTATGTCCCTCCAGGAACTCCCAGGATCCAAGTACTTCAACAACATCATGACAACCTTGCACCAGGATATTTTGGGTGAATAAAACAATAGAACTTATATCAAGGGATATTTGGTGGCCTCAAATGTGGAAGGAAGTCAAAGAATATATCCAAACCTGTGACACTTGCAATAGATCTAAAGTACCACGACATAAATCTCATGGCCTCTTGCAGCCTTTGCCTATTCTAGAAAGACTATGGGCTTCATTGTCTATGGAATTCATCATAGACCTACCAAAGTCAGACAAGTATGATGCCATTCTTGTTATAGTGGATAGATTTACAAAGATGGCACACTTCATTCAACTACCAAGGCAATCACAGGTGTACCCACTGCTAGGCTTTTCCTGAGATACATCTTTAGGCTTCATGGATTGCCCGATGATATTGTCAGTGATCGAGGTTCGCAGTTCATATCTAGCTTTTGGAATAGTCTTTGCAAGCTCCTTGGTGTTCAAGTTAAACTATCTACAGCCAATCATCCACAGACCGATGGACAAAGAGAACGGGTAAATCAAGTCCTAGAACAATATCTCCATTGCACCATCAACTATCATCAGAATGATTAGTTTGAGTTGTTACCCTTTTTAGAGTTTGCCCATAACAATAGTGTTCATATATCTACCAAGCAGACTCCCTTCTTTGCAAATTATGGACAACATCCAAGGATGGACATACAACTTGCAAATCATGTCAAGAACCCAGTTGCTAGAGACAAGGCTCAGTACCTCATGGAAATTCACAAAGAACTCAAGGAAGAGATCCATAAAGCTCAAGAACATTATAAGTACTATGCAGATCAACATCATGTTCAGAATCCATCGTATCAAATTGGGGATAAAGTATGGTTACTCAAAAACAATTTACAAACTTCAAGGCCCTGTGCAAAGTTGGATCATCAAAGATTTGGTCCACTCACCATCTTGGCCAAGATCAATCCAGTCACCTTCAAGCTCCAGCTACCAAGCACCATGAGAATACATCCAGTTTTCCATGTATCCATGTTGGAACCATATCAAATTTCGACATTGAGGGGGGAGAGACCTAGTCCTTCACTGCCTTTTGAGATTGATGATCATGAAGAATTTGAGGTCGAGCATGTACTAGATTCTAGAATATCCGGAGGAAGATTGGAATACCTTATTCATTGGAAAGGGTATGACATCAGTGGTCATACTTGGGAACCTGCAGAAAACCTTTAGAGAGCACCAATCAAGGTTCAAGAATTCCATAGGAGAATCCAATGAAGCTGAGACTAGATAACATGACCGCTCCTCGTGGAACTCGTCGCTTGAGGGGGAGGTGATGTCATGGACAAAGGAAACCATCTTGAACCGTAGATTCCATGTGAATCCTATATCTCATGATTGGTTCCAAATTGCAAGAAACCAATGCTTCCACTGCCTCCGGAACGTGCCAAAACCTTAAGATCGATTGTCTATTTGCTAAATTTTGACATTCGAAGGTCTTGTTCGGTTTGATGACATCGTTGATGACATCATCAAGTCGTAACCGCCTTTGGTAACCGCTCTTCAAAAGCTATATAAGGAGGGGTTGGCCACATTCATTCTAAGTCTTGCCAATATCACTCTTGGGAGCTCAAGGAGTATTGACCGCCAAGTACTCTCCAACTTCCAATTCTTGTTCTCATCTTGTTACTTGTTCCATTCCTGTCTAGTCTTGTATCCTGGACATCTTGTCCTATCCTCTTGTAATCTCATGGTACGAGATCTTGTCGAGTTATTTCTTGTATCTAGTTCATCTCCCCAAAGGGAGTTCTTGTAATCTAGAGATCTTCTTTCATACTTACGATCCTGGGTTGTGGGATCTCCTGTATCATCTCTAGTTGAGTTGTTCATACCTATCAGTCCCGGGTTGTGGGACATCTTATTTCAGTCACGTATTCTTATATCATTTCCCCTTCATGGGTGATCTTGGGATTAGAAGTGTAGTTCTGAAATCTTGTCTATTGTAGTCAGAGAGCACAATCTAGTGCTCCCCTGATAGTTTGTATTACCCCTACACATTTGATTTGAATGTAAAGCTATTCAGTGATGCAGATTTTGTAGGTTCCAAATGTTGGAGTTTATTGACCTCCAAAATATAGTAGGAAGTAGCTGGAACGCCCTAGGAACAAGTTGACTTTCTCACAAACTTCATCACAGAAAACTAGTCATGCTTGTAGAGCTTACTATTCTCTATTGGATTAGAATTTTCTAAACTTGTTTTAACCACATATACTAGAGACCAAGAGCTTTCCAATGAGCCAAAGAACACTCAATTTGGATAAATACACAAGGAGATATGACCTCTGCAAGTTTGAGGTTTAATGGAGACCTTTAGCAGGGATAAAACCAGAGAACACACACTACTTGCAGAGAGTACTGCTCTCAGCTCACAACTCCAATGATTATGAAACTTTACAGGAAGAAAGTAGACAGTAAGAGATTTCAAATGAGCTATCAAACATGTAATTTGGATATATAATGAGGGAGATACAAGCTCTGCAATCTCTGCATTAAAAAAAACTACAACAGCATAGAGATACACATATGCCTCTCTTGGACTTCCCACAAGATCACGACTTTTCTCCTCTTTTTATAGCATGGGAAACTAATCTAAAACCTTCCTAATACATCTAAATTCGTGGTAGACACTTGGGTGGAGGTATTCATGACTCAAGTGCTCAAATAAGCAAAGTATTGATGGACTTTGAGAACTAGCCACATCGACCTTCCACTAGGACACCACTGTAGCTCCCTTGTGACTCACTAATTTGACTCACCATGTTCTAAAACTCACGTGGTATTTTTGCTATCTTTTATGAATAATATGAGCCTTCTTGAAGTATTTGAAGCCTTCATAAAGGTATTTACATTATTTGAAACTTGTACCCTACATAAAACAAATGTTTGCAACATTCTCCCCCTCAAGTTTCAAAGGGTATTTCCTTCATGCCAAGAATATAGTTGAACCTTTGAAGCTTTGGTCCATCCAAGGCTTTGGTGAAGATATCTGCAACTTGATCCTTTGTTCCCACAAAAGAAACTTGTACTTCATTGTTTATGGCCTTCTCTCGAACATAATGATAGTGAACCTCTATATGCTTTGTTCTAGCATGAAAGATAGGATTTGAGGTCATACAAATGCTGCTCAAGTTATCCCCATATATTAGTGGTACATCAACCTGCACATTCAAGTCATGAAACAACTTTTTAAACCACATAACCTCAGTAGTAGCCAATGCTAAACCTCTATACTCAGCCTCTGTAGAAGATAAAGCAACTGTAGGCTGTTTCTTTGAACTCCATGTTAATGTCTTGTTCCCTGCTATTACTACATATCCACTTGTGGATCTTCTGTCATCTTTGCTTCCAGCCCAATCTGCATCACTAAAGACTTTAAGAGTTAGATCAGCATCATGATTATAAAATAATCCTTCGTTCATGGTACCTTTCAAATACCTAAGCACTCTTTTTGTTGCATGCATATGAGGTACTCTAGGTTCATGCATAAATTGTGACAATACTCCCACTGCATAGCATATATCAGGTCTAGTTTTTGTTGCATAAATCAAAGATCCTACCATGGATCTATATGCATTCATATCATGCAACTCATCACCTTCCTTTGCACTCAAATTTACATTACATTCCATTGGAGTAGAAACAAATTTACATTCCTGCATACCAAACCTTTTCAGCATATCACATATATACTTTCTCTGTATCAACCACATACCTTCATCGCCATACACAATTTCAATCCCAAGAAAGTATCTAAGCAAACCAAGATCTGAAATTTTAAATTCCTTTCCCAAATTACCTTTTATCTCATCAATTGCTTTTGCATCATTCCCTGTAATCAACGTCATCCACATAAATGCATACATAGACACACATGTCATCTACGTGTTTTACATAAAGTGAAGGATCAGCATGACTCGTTGTGTATCCTTGCAGCATAAGATACTTTACCAACCTTGCATTCCATGCCCTTGGTGCCTGTTTAAGACCATACAATGCCTTCTTTAACCTGCATACATGATTAGGACATTTTGCATCCACATAACTATCTGGTTGTGACATATACACTTCTTCATTTAACTCACCATTAAGAAAGGCATTCTTTATATCGAGTTGATATATATTCCACCTTTTACTTGCAGCTAAAGCCAACAAAGTTCTCACCGTTGCCATGTTTGCTATTGGACTGAATGTTTCTTCATAGTCCAATCCTTGAGTTTGATTATATCCTTTTGCTACAAGTCTAGCCTTATATCTTGACACACTACCATCACTATTTCTTTTAATCTTAAAAAACCACTTGCAACCAATTACCTTTTGTTTTGGTGTCTTTGGAACTAAATTCCAAGTCTTATTATCCTGTAGTGCTCCCATTTCTTCTCTCATTGCTTTCTCCCACTTTTCATCTCCTTTTGCCTCATCATAACATGAGGGTTCATTTTCCTGCTCAACTTTTGTCATAAAAGCATAATGAGTATTCATGAAAGATTCATACGTATACCTTTGAGGTTGCTTACTCACTCTTGAAGTTCTTCTTACCTCTAATGTAGATGCTCTTCCTTTCTTATTAGGAACCTTTGATGATTCTCCATACTCACATACATCACTAATTTCCTCTCCTTCATCATTCACTTCAACAAGTTTGAGTTTACCTTTACCTTTAACACTTGGAGGTGACTCTTGCTTTAATCTTCCATTGAAAGGTAGCTCTCTTTCTTCATCCAAACCACTTTTCTCATCACTTGAACTTCTTGTGGGTTGAGGTAAGCACTCATCTCCTTCACCTGTATCTTCTTCATCTCCATTTATGACCTGCAAACTTTTCTTATCTACATACCATGAAAATGATTCATCAAAATTTACATCCCTTGAAACAACCACCTTATAGGTATGAGGATTATAACATCTATATCCTCTTTGAGTATTTGCATAACCAATAAATATACACTTTTCTGATTTCACATCAAGTTTTGATCTCACTTCACTAGGTACATGTACATAACATACACAACCAAATACTTTATGACTTACACTTGGTTTCCTTCCATGACATACCTCATATGGTGTCAAATGATGAACTCCAGCAATAGGTACTCTATTCATAATGTACACACTTGTGCTAACAGCTTCAACCCAAAAAGAATTAGGCAAACACAGATCATTTAGCATGCTTCTAGATGCTTCTGCTATGATTCTGTTTCTTCTTTCCGCGACTCCATTTTGTTGTTGAGTATACCTGCATGTAACTTCTTTTTTGATACCTTCATAATACAAAAAATCAATAAAAGCTTGAGAGAAATACTCTCCCCCTCCATCGGATCTTAGCTTCTTAACATATCTTCCTGTTTGCCTCTCGACAAATGATTTAAAATTTTTGAAACAATCAAAGACTTCACTCTTATGTTTAATGAAATACACAAATGTCATTCTACTATGATTATCAATGAATGATACATAGTACTTATTACCAGCCAAGGATGCCTCTTTAGTAGGACCCCATACGTCCGTGTGTATAAGATTTAGCAATCCACTGCTTACATAGCTTGAATGCTTGAAAGGTTGTCTACTCTGCTTACCCATTTGACATGCTTCACAAAGATGCACCATATGTTGCTTAGTAAGATCAGGTAATCCTTCAACAATCCTCTTCTTTGATAGCTCCTTTAACCTGTCTACATTCATGTGTCCAATCCTTTTGTGCCATAGATCAAGCTATGCTATTCGATGCATACCATAAGAGAAATAGTTTGTATGATTTGGGTTTACCTTGAATGTAAACAATCTACCTTGTTTTTTACCTCTAGCAATTAACCTCCTTTGCTTTGGATCCTCAATGAAGCAACCTGCATGATTAAATCTTATTTGCAAACCTTTTTCTACCATTTGACCAACTGACATCAAATACTTAGTAATCGTTGGTACATAAAGTACATCCTTCAAGCAATTTGTCTTGCTCTTATCCTGCATAACAACATCTCCAACCTGCATAATCTTATGTATTGTATCATCTCCTGTTTCAACATGACCTTTACATGAAGGATTATGCATATTAGAAAACCATGAAGCATCATGTGACATATGGTTAGAGCAACCACTATCTACATACCATACATCACTATTGCAATTCATCTTAGTTTCTACATTCATCATAAGAAGAGAATCATTATCTTCACTTTTACCTTCAACTGCATAATTTCCTTGTTGTTTACCTCTTCTTGAATAGCCTCCTCTTCGATTACCACCTTGATTATTTTCATTTTGATAGCAATCTTTGGCATAGTGTCCATACCTTCCACATATATAGCAATTGTTGTTATCTTCACTCCTTTGTCTTTGATTGTAGTTGTAGTTGCCTCTCGTACCTCTCACGCTTGATCTTCCTCTTCCTCTTGTGTTGAAGAAGCCACTTGAAGTCCCTTGATCATCGCTCCTTCTTCCTCGACCTCTATTTGAACCTCTTCTTCCTCTGTTTCCACCTCTTGATGATCCTACATAAAGAGCTTGTCCTTGAGATCCTTTTTGATTTGAAGTAGAGCCATTTAGATTCATCTCCTCCGTGACCATGAGAGCAACAATCTGATCAAAGTCTGGTAATTCTCCAGAGTCTAACATAAACTGAAGTAATGAATGGTTTCCATCTCTCATCATCCTTGAGGCCGTTGAGAGTATGTGCAACCAAGTCCTCGTCCTCCACATGAGCTTGAATTGATCCTAGTTGATCTGCAATCTCTTTAACCTTCAACAAGTAATCATTGACCGATGTCCTTGTATCTTTCTTTATGTTATTCAACTCATTTTTTAGTTGAATCTTCCTTGCTCTTGTACCTATAGCATACAACCTTTCCAATGCAAGCCAAACATCTCTGCTTGTGTCTAGATCTTGTATGTGTCCTACCATTGAATCTTGAATATTTTGTGATAAAATGAATATAACCCTTTTGTCTCTTTCATTCCAAAGTCTAAACTCCCTCAAGTGTTGTTGATTTGGATCCTCTGGTAATATAGGTTTGATATCTGCTCCATCAATCAAACCATACAAGCCTCTACCTTGCAAGTATGCTGTGATTCTAAATCGCCATGCTTGATAGTTGTTCTTATCAAGCTTCTCTATTTGTGCATGTTGATCGCCCATTGTGTAAATACTAAACTTCCTCCTTTAACCCTCCTTTTGCATGTATGTGATAAGAAGAAGTATGAGATTTACCTTTGTAATAAATTCTATGCACTTTTCTTTGCTTGGATGTTGCTTGAGATGCTTCCTTGCTATCTCCTTCTACCTTTGTGTAGTGTCGATGATGAACCTCTTCTCCAATAGCTTCAATTCTTCATCAACGTATTATAACCTTCTCCAAGCTTCAATTCCTTGCTCTGATACCAATGTTGGAGTTTATTGAACTCCGAAATATAGCAGGAAGTAGGTGGAACCCCCTAGGAACAAGTTGACCTTCTCACAAACTTCATCACAGAAAACCAATCATGCTTGCAGAGCTTACTATTCTCTATTGGATTAGAATTTTCTAAAAATGTTTTAATCACATATACTAGGGACCAAGAGCTTTCCAATGAGCCAAAGAAAACTCAATTTGGATACAAGCACAAGGAGATATAACCTCTGCAAGTTTGAGGTTTAATGGAGACCTTCAGCAGGGATAAAACCAGAAAACACATACTACTTGCAGAGAGTACTGCTCTCAGCTCACAACTCCAATGATTATGAAAATTTACAAGACGAAATTAGATAGTAAGACTTTCAAATGAGCTATGAAACATGTAATTTGGATACATAATGAGGGAGATACAAGCTCTGCAATCTCTGCATAAAAAAAACTAGAGCAGCATAGAGATACACATATGCCTCTCTTGGACTTCCCACAAGATCACGACTTTCCTCCTCTTTTTATAGCATGGAAAACTAATCTAAAAACCTTCCTAATACATCTAAATTCGTGGTAGACACTTGGGTGGAGGTATTACATGACTCAAGTGCTCAAATAAGCAAAGTATTGATGGACTTTGAGAACTAGCCACATTGACCTTCCACTAGGACACCACTGTAGCTCCCTTGTGACTCACTAATTTGACTCACCATGTTCTAGAACTCACGTGGTATTTTTGCTATCTTTTATGAATAATATGAGCCTTCTTGAAGTATTTGAAGACTTCCCAAAGGTATTTACATAATTTGAAACTTGTACCCTACATAAAACAAATGTTCGCAACACCAAAGATAATAGAAGAAGCACATTAGAATATCTCTCATTTGCAAGTACGAATCTCATATCTTGGTCTTCAAAGAAGCAACCTACAATTGCTCTCTTCTCAACTAAGGCGGAATACACAACATTAGCAAATGCAACACAAGAAGCTATGTGGATCAAGACCCTAGACACAAATATAGGGTTGGATTTTAGCACTCCATACATATTTGGAGATAATATGAGTTCACTTCATCTAGCTGCTATTGCCATCTTTCATGCCACAACAATATTTATAGAATTCCATTATCATTTTCTCAGGGAAAAGATTGTGAGTAAGGAGATACAACTCTCCTATGTATCTACTCATATGCAATGTGCATATGTGATGACCAAGTCATTGGATGGAAGCAAACTAAATAGGTTCAAATCTATGATTGGATTGCAGAAGATACTCGAGGATTGATGAATCAAGCATCCTAGTCTTGAGGGGGAGGTATTGGTAGATTTGGCAAGCCTATATGCTAGACCAAAGGATAAGGACTTCTCACATATTCATTTGGATCACGTATGAAGTGCATATGAATACTTCTTGTAAAATTCATGGACTTTACCTCAATGGATAAAAGTAAACAGAAATGAGTTGAGGGAATCTCATGATGTTAAAATCCAAGAACCATGACTAATTGGTAGTTGGAATCAAATCGATCAATGCCTAAAGTGTAGGAACACCTTTAGGTAAGTGATATTCAAATTTTAAATTCTCTCTATGTGTATAAACAGAGGCGACTTTTAGTCATGAGACATGACAGGGAAGAGAGAGCCATTGAGCATCATGGTTGAGCATACATTAAGCTCACATATGTATGAGTAATTCCACTACATCTCCTTTGTATCATACATTCATTATCACACACAATTTAAGTCATTAGTTCATGATAATCTCTGTCTACTCTTCTCTTTTGCAACCTCTTCATTTCAATGATTTTGTTTTGGTTGAGTTCTCTATGGGTATTTGATCATTTGACTTGCGTTAAATTGATGTAAGTAGAGTAATCAGTCTAGTTGGTACATTTCTATTTTCATTATATTTGGTTCACAACATCTTGAGTTATGAATCATACAAGCCACCTGTGTCTGCACATTGTCTTCCTCCTAAAAAGTTGAGATTATACACCTAAGTTCGTAAACTCATTCCACAGTGTATACTCACTCTACATCAGTAAAATAACTTGGAATAGTTAGCTAATCTCTTGACTAGATGGGCCTAAAAGGTCTTGGGTCGATTGGTATCAAAGAGTGAGAATTAAACATTTTTCTAAGAGGTTCAAGCCCATACATAGCAAGTTTTTCATAGGGTCTTTATGTGCAAGTTATTTGTTTTGGTACAAACATTTGGCAATGATGATCCAAAGTACATAGTGGGTCTAAATGCACATTTGGGAAGCTAATGGGTCTATTAAGGTTCCATGAAGTCACATTGGCATGTGTAGATCAGGATTATTGCAACACCAACTCATCTCTAGATTGTATACAACCATCTCCTCACATTCTTTATATATTTTACTGGTTGTATTCTTGTATTAGGTCTTCTTGTATATTATCTTTATATAATAGAAGAAGTAGAAGAACATAATTCTTCTTTCACTTCAACATATCAGGAACATACCGACATTGCATATACCAACGGTCACTCGCGGCATTGGTATAAATGTTGGAAAAGCCCACTTAAAGATATCGACGATCAAGTGACCGTCGATATGGCAATTTAAAACGGATCGTCCGGATGTCTCGTGACTGGCGGTATGAGTTTCGGTATATGCACTGGTATATACATCGGTATGGGCATCGGTATAAGCATCGGAAATTTTGAGTAAATTACCGATGCTTATACCAACACCCATACCAATGCATATACCGAGGGCATGTTTTAAACATACCGAGAACCAGAGAGCAAAACTGAATATTTTGCGCATGTTTGAGTACTGGTTGTCTTCTGTCAAACTTGCACTCGTGAACCGAATTGCAACCTACATCGTCGTGTGCACACACACACACAGATCTCTCTCTACACACACACACTCTCTCTCTCTCTGTTTAGATCTCACATCTTGGTAAGTGGTGTGTTTACTCTTAACCTTTGTCTTTCTCTATGCTTTAGGCCTTATAATTTCTCTTCTCTTTGATTTTGCAAAAACTCTTTGGCATCAATTCTTTGGAATTCGACAAGAGATGACATACATTACGCTTTGACGACAACGATCCAAAAGAAGGACATACTTGTAAGTGATTGTTTTATTCTCTATTGATAGAGAGAGAGAGAGATGAGAGAGAGATATAGAGAGAAAGAGAGAGAGAAAAGAGAGAGAGAGAGAGAGAGAGAGAGAGAGAAAGAGAGAGAGACAGAGATAGAGACAGAGAGAGAGAGAGAAAGAGAGAGAGAGAGAGAGAGAGAGAGAAAGAGAGATAGAGAGATAGAGAGAGAGAGAGTGAGAGATGAAAGAGAGGAAGATAGAGATAGGAAGATAGAGCATACATACACACACACACATCTACACATGCATACATACATACATGTACACACATGCATACATAGACAAATATACACACATGCATGATTACATACACACACATATACAAACATGCATGCATACACACACATACAAATATACACACATGCATACACACATACATACACACACATATATACACATATGCATACAAACACATACACATACATGCATACACACATACACATACACACACATATACACACATACATACACACACACATACATACACACATATACACACATGCATGCATACATACATATACACAAATGCATACATACACACACACATGCATACACACATACATACACACACACATATACACATATGCATACACACATACATACACACATATACACACATGCATGCATACATACACACACATACACATATACACACATGCATGCATACATACACACACATACACATATACATACATGCATACATACACACACACATGTACACACATGCATACATACACACACATATTTACACACATGTATACATACACACATATACACACATGCATGCATACATACACACACATATACACACATGCATGCATACACTCACACGCACACACACACACAAACATACACACATGCATGCACACACACACACATGAATGCATACACACACATGCATACATACACACACATACACACATACTCACAAATGCATACATAGTGACACATATACATATACACACATGCATACATTCACACGCACACATACATACACACATGCACACATATACACACACATAAGCTAGTGTTATAATTAAATATATAGAATTTTGATTTTAAAGTTTTTTTTTACATCAAATATATAAAAATAGATTAGGGTTTTTCGGCTATTTACACATACATACACATATACTTATACACATATACACACACACACACATATATATATATACATATATATATACACATATATATACACATACCCATATATATACACATGCATACACATATATACATGTTTTAGGTCTAGGGCTTTCTGATTGGGGTTTTAAGGTTTTAACACCTACATAACATATATACACACATACACATACACATATAATACATATATACATGTATATACACATGCATATAGAAATATACATATTTTAGGTCTAGATCTTTAAGATTAGGGTCTTAGGGTTTAGGCATACATATAACTCAACTAAATTTACATAAAGAGAAAATATAGAAAAAAATTAAGGGAAAAAACTGAATATATAGATAAATTTATACATAAAATAGGATAATTATATAGATAAATAAATATAAACATAACTAGTGTTTTAAATAATTTAATTAAATATATATCAATAAATATATATAATTAAATATATAAAAATAGGATTAATTAAGAAAAAATCTGAATATATAAATAAATATATAGAAAAAATAGGATAATTATATAGATAAATAAATATGAAAAGAACTAGTGTTTTAAATAAATTAATTAAATATATATAATTAAATATATAAAAATAGGTTTAATTTTAAGGATTTTAATCAGAGTAAATATATATACACATACACATACACACATATACTTATACACATATCTATATACACATATATATACACATGCATACACATATATACATGTTTTAGGTCTAGGTCTTTCTTACTAGGGTTTTAGGGTTTTAACACCTACATAACATATATAGACACATAGAAATACACATACACATATAATACGTATATACATGTATATACACATGTGTACAGAAATATACATATTTTAGGTCTAGATCTTTAAGATTAGGGTTTTAGGGTTTAGGCATACATATAACTCAATTAAATTTATATAAAGAGAAAATAGAAAAACATTATGGAAAAAATCTGAATATATATATATATATATATATATATATATATATATATATATATATATATATATATATATATATATATATATATATATATATATATATATATATATATATATATATATATATATATATATATATATATATATAAGATAATTATATAGATGAATAAATATAAAAAGAAGTAATTTTTTAAATAATCTAATTAAATATGTATAATTAAATATATAAAAATAGGATTAATTAAGAAACAAATCTAAAAATATAAATAAATATATATATATAATAACATAATTATATAGATAAATAAATATGAAAAGAACTAGTGTTTTAAATAAATTAATTAAATATATATAATTAAAGATAAAAAAATAGGTTTAATTTTAAGGATTTTAATCAAAGTAAATATATATACACATACACATACACACATATACTTATACACATATCTATATACACATATATATACACACACACATGTATACACACATGCATACACATATATACATGTTTTAGGTCTAGGTCTTTCTGATTAGGGTTTTAGGATTTTAACACCTACATAACATATATACACACATACACATACACATATAATACATATATACATGTATATACACATGCATACAAAAATATACATTTTTATGTCTAGATCTTTAAGATTAGGGTTTTAGGTTTTAGACATACATATAACTCAATTAAATTTATATAAAGAGAAAATATAGAAAAAATTTAAGGAAAAATCTGATTATATAAATAAATATATATATATATATATATATATATATATATATATATATATATATATATATATATATATATATATATATATATATATATATATATATATATAATAGGATAATTATATGGATAAATAAATATAAAAAGAACTAGTTGTTTAAATAATTTAACTAAATATATATAATTAAATATATAAAGAAAGGATTAATTAAGAAAAAAATATGAATATATAAATAAAAAATATATAAAATTGGATAATTTATATAGATAAATGAATATGAAAAGAACTAGTGTTTTAAATAAATTAATTAATTATATATAATTAACTATATAAAAATAGGATTTTAATTATATAAGCAATAGAAATATATATAATACATATAACACATATACACATATATAGGTCTTTAGTATTAGGGTTTTAGGATTAGGGTTTTAGGTTTTTTAGGTGTTTAAGTATTTAGGTTTTAGTATTTTAGGTTTAAGTCTTTAGAAGTATGATTTTTAGGTTTAATAAAAAATCAAATATTCTAAAATGTCCATATTGTATCAGATGGCTACTTTGGATCCGGAGGAGATAATGGAATGTCCTTGCACTCAATGCAAGTATCAAATTTATCAAAAACGATGGATTTGTACTGCACATGTTAGAGAGTATGGATCCTTTGATAAAAGTCAACTAGAAAACCTACACTACCATTCGCATGGTCCCCCAAGTGAGGAGATGGACCCAAATGACATTGCATTGGTAACCTCTCATGGACAAAAGAGAACAAAAAAGGAGTTAGAAGTACAAGCAAGTACTAATAGCATTACATAGAATGAACGTATGGAAGAGATGCTTGAAGCATTTTATGAGATGGACGAAGATCATGATGGTGGAGAATATGTCGAGAGTTTCATGGACACAACAGAATTTTCTCGATCAGAAGTCGATGAAGAATATGAAAGCATGCAAAGACTAGCTCGTTTACCACTTTACAATGGAGCAAAGATATATGTACTATGTACGTCACTCGCGATGCTCAATCTGCAATCCATTTATGGATGGTCAGATAGTAGTGTCACCGAATTGTTCAGGTAAGTGGACATAAATAAGCTTTCATTGTTGTATCAAAATAACTTTATTTACTAATATCGTTTTAATTGCTTATTGCAGGCTTCTTAAAGATCAATTTTTGCCAGAGGGCAATGACATGCCTCCAACACCTAGACATGCAAAAAAACTTTTACAGTCCATTGGAATGGATTATTCTAAGATTCATGCTTGTCCGAATGATTGCATCCTGTTTCGGAATGAGTATGAGCATCTCCACGTATGTCCAAAGTGTGGAGCAAATAGATTTAGAGAAGACCTTGTAGGCGAAGCAATCCCCGCAAAGGTTCTTTTCCACTTTCCTATCATTCCACGAATTAAGAACATGTTTAGATGCAAATCTATAGCTAAGTTAATGTCATGGCATACAAAGAGCAGGTCTACAGATGGTGTAATGCGAGTGCCTGCTGACATTGATGCTTGGAAGCACATAGATAGTAAGTGTCCACCGTTTGTTAGTGAGCCTTGATCCATACGTCTAGGCCTAGCTATGGATGGAGTGAATCCATTTGGATTACGCAGCTCTTCATGGAGCACATGGCCTGTATGTTTGGTCAATTATAACATCCCACCATGGTTGGCCACAAAGAAAGCTCATTTATTATTAGCTCTTATTCTACCAGGTAAGTATAAGGTAAAAAACATGGATGTATATCTTGCACCACTTGTGGAAGAACTACGCATTTTATGGGATGGAATTACTGTGTGTGACATGTCTCAACCTATAAGAAGACGAGACATGTGAGTGCAAGGCATACTTGTGTGGATGATGCATGGTTGGCTTGGCTATGGTGAATGTTCAGGTTTATTGATTTCGGGTTACCATGCTTGTCCCTTATGCGGACCACGACTCGAAGCACACTATTCCAAAGCACTACATGAAAATGTATATGAAGGACACCATAGATATTTGCCTGATGGACATGTTTTACGTGAAGGACAAATTGGTTGACAAGTGCAATGCCAAATGAAAGCTAGCGATTGGAGATTCAGAAAATCCAGTCGCTCGCATGAAATGGTTGTCCATTTTTCATGAACTCCCTTATTGAAGTGAATTATTGATCAATCATTTGGTTGACCTGATGCATATATTTAAGAATGTGGGAGAGATTCTTTGGAAGACTTTGATCAAAAAGAAAGAACGCAAAGCACAAAGGGAGAACTTAGAAGAGCTAGGTCATATGCGAGAGTTTTGGGCAATTACTAAGCGCAACGGAACAGTGTGGTTACCAAGAGCTCCTTGGGTGCTTCGCAGGATGGAAGAGCAACAAGTGAAGAAAACAATTTCAGAGTTTCAGACACCTACTAGATGCATGAGGTGTCTAAAGACTGCTTTCACACAAAACGATAATCTTGGAGGGCTCAAGTCTCATGACTGGCACAAGTTTTTACAGTTTGTGCTCCTTGTAGCCTTAAAGATTATCTTTCGGAGGATGTACGAAGAACCATTTATAAAATTAGTTCTTTAGTATGGTGGATCTCTTCTAAAGAGATAAATAGAGATAGCATAGAGTTCGAAACTCAATGCTATTGAGGTTGTTTGTATGGTAGAGAAATACTTTCCCACAAGTATACTTCATTTACTGGTTCATGTGGTAGATGAAGTTGCAATAGCAAGAACTATCCATAGTCGATGGATGTTCTTCTTAGAGTGCTTTATGAAGGCATTAAAAGGGTTTGTTCGATGGAGGGCACGTCCAGAGGGTAGCATGGTAGAGGGATGTCTTGTACAAGAGTCTCTTGTATTCATAACTATTTTTCTATGTGTGTCGGATCCCGAAATGCCTCGCTTATAGAGTGATGATGAAGATGTTCATCTCGTAGGCGATGAACCACAAGGTAAAGGATTGCAAAGAAAAATGGATGCAGCTTTCAGAGAGAAGGCAATGAAGTTTTGCATAGTTAACTCTGAGCCTATGCAGAAGTGGTTAGAAAAGTATGAGCTTGCCAAGGAGACCAACGCAAAGGAAAGAGTTGAGTTTCGAAGGAATCGTTCCACTCGATTTTTACCTCTTCCAAAAAGTCTTTGAGCTCTTCCACCTTTTCCAATGAGTAGATGGCTAGATACAATGGTTTCACAAGAAAAGGCAGCGAATGAAGATATCTCTGAAGAAGAAGAAGAACTCGCAAAGGGATGTGATTGGGATTATACTAAATATGGTGCACTATAGTCTCATGGACGACACTTTTGGATTGCACGAATCGATAAAAATAGGTCTACTTTTGATAGCGGGGTGATGGTGAACTTTTTGCAAAAAACTAGAGCGAGTGCAAGAGATGATAATGCTCAAGAAGGCCAAATAGATTATTGTGGTGTGATTCAAGATATCTTGAAACTATCTTTTAGGAAGTTTGATTACTTTGTTTTTTATGTGAAATGGTTCAAAGTAGTCACCTCTGGAAGAAATGCAATAGTGAGGCAGGATAAAAGCGGTTTGCTTCAAGTCAACTCCACAAAATTATGGACGGATGAAAGAGATACATTTGTACTTC
Organism: Ceratopteris richardii; assembly: GCA_020310875.1. Classification (NCBI taxonomy): domain Eukaryota; kingdom Viridiplantae; phylum Streptophyta; class Polypodiopsida; order Polypodiales; family Pteridaceae; genus Ceratopteris; species Ceratopteris richardii. Next base: position 101,576,765 of record CM035413.1, on the reverse strand, counting down.
TCGAACACTATGAGCAAGTTGTTTTTATACCAGATTCAAAAGAACCTGAGTGGCTATTTGTTTTACAAGTCACCCCATGTAGTAGAAAAATTTGTGAGAACATAGATGTAGAAGAAAGTCCATCTGTAGTGGACTCAGAGATTCATTCAATAGTCGAGGAGGAAGAGATCATTGTTCGAGAAGAAGAGGTCATTGAAGAAGATGAAATACAAGATGAAGCAATAGATGATGATCAGGAAGAAACCAGCATAGCAAGCGATTTAGAAGTCATCAATATAGAGATAGATATTCTCGGTGCATCGAATCTCCAAGAGGATGCTCTACTAGAGGACTTTTGAATCAAACACTTGTACGTACTAATTTTTGTTTATTTTTTTGGCTAGTTTTTTTTGTACACTACCATTTCTCTATATTACCTTTTTTATCACATGCTAATTATTTGAGTTCTTTTGTTACAAAGAACGATGGGAGACAGTCCTCTAGTCACTCCACATTCCATGATAGAGGAGTAGTTCTTAGAGTTCATCTCTTAGGTACCTCCCCTGTATATGGCCACTGAGTCATAGTATTGGATCGCTCGTGGTAGCACTTCTCCCAGCCTCACTCCTGGAGGCCTCACTCCTGCAGGCCTCACTCTCATCGATGTCACTCCTACCGGCATCACTCCTAAAAGTGGTGCTACTCCCAACGGAGGTATATCTCCAAGCTTTATGACTCCACCACGACCATGTTTTCAGCCATCCCCTACTGGCTCTAGTAGTAGACATGTGCATTCAACACCTCAGCGCGATAGAGGTTCTAGCCCGTCTCATAGGTCGAGGTCACGCTCTAGGGCAGGAGGTTTTAGGAGTGGATCTACAGATAGGTCTGGAGAAGGTGGCTGTTGTGGAGGCACTATGACGGATGTTGTGTCACCCACTTCTACTCCTAGGACGTGTAGGTATGCCACATGGTACACCATGTGGAACACCACATACACCTTGGGATGCTCATGACCATGATGACTCTAAGGTGTACAGTATCCGAGATGGAGCTCCGGTGATGGATGCGACTAGCAAAGCAATGCATGCACATATACGTAAGCTTTGCTCCATACAGTTTGGACACTCTATCATGTTGAAATGGAGTGAACAAGATAAAGATCGGAAGAATTATATCACACAAACAATTTATCAGGAGTTTCGACGAGCCGATGGATAGCCTCTTGTCAGTTGAGAGTGGATTCTGCACAATGCACATGAAGTTATGTCCATCGATGATCTAAGGCTCGTGATTCTTTCAATGCATGCTTACCAAAGTCCGTATGGTTAGATGCTGAGGAGTGGGATATGATTCGCGACGAGCAACAGCAGACTCCTGACCAATATCCCCAGCAACGAGATGCCGCAGCCACACGTTTAGATACAATTGGACCGTCACATTTGGGCGGTGGCGGATATGACATGATGCGTCACGAGTTTGTAAGTACCATTTGATTTATTGAATTTTCTTGTGTTAAGCTTCTCATGCATGTTCCTCTAATGTTTTGTATATTTGTTGCACGAGCTGGCAATGGGTCATCTGCCAACACGAACGGAGGAGGCTTATGGATATTCTCATAGATTGACTGCACTATTGGAGGACTTGGAGGGATGCGGTGCGATCGTTTCATGGGAGCGTTTGCGATGAGGTGATAAATTTATAAACCTGGTTTTTAGTTGTTGTTTGTAAATTTTATGTGAATTTATCTCATTTCATTAATGTTCTTTGTTGCAAGACTATTGGTATGGAAGGTTCTTTGCATGTGTATGGCAATGGCACACCAAAATTTTATATTTGATTTTTTATATGGCAATGCAATGCTTTGCCACATTTTCTAAAAGCCTCATATATGATAGTGGTTTGCCACACTCTTGTACATGCTTTATTTATGAAATATTATAACTCTTTTTGTACATGGTTCATGGTTCATGGTTCATGGTTCATGGTCCATGGTTCATTCTGATTATCTCTTTTGTGTCCAATAATATTATGTTTTATGAAATCATATTTCAGTTGACATTAGAGTACACATCATATGTACTCGGTTGTTTTTGGGCAAAGTGTATTGTCTTTTGCTAAGCAACATCATGGTAATGTTGTTGTGGCAAAAGACAACACACTCTACCCAAAAAAAAAAATTGTAGATATGGTCATCGGTATAAGTGACGGTAGTCCTAGTAATGTCATCGGAATAAGAGTCACGACACCCAACGAGCACCGATATACACAATGGTACACTCGGCAGAGGCACCAGTATGGGCCTTGGTATGAACGTTTGTAATACGGATGTTTATACCACTGCCTATACCAGCGCACATACCGATGTGCATATCAACACCTACATCGACATCGGGGCAAAAATATGCACGTTCATTTCCCTCGATAAAAACCTCGGTATACGACCGATCTGTTGTAGTGCTTGCCTCAATTCGTGTGTGCTCCTCCCTTCATGGATGAGAGTCATTCTCCTTATCTCCTTTCTCTTGACATGTTATCAAAGCCATTGTGGCTATAGAGAGCTCATGAAGAAGGCTGGCCATGAAGAGTCCGCGAGAAGGCATGGAGAATGTGCGGTTCACAAAAAAATGTCATGTTTCTATGAATGTGATGTGAAAGTAGAAGGCGAAGAATAATTTCAAGAGTTGTCCCTTTAGGGTCACTTGTTTTCCACATATTTTAGTTTCAAAGCCATTTTGACCTCCATTTTGAGCCTAGAAGGTGGGGCCCACAAAAAAGACATCAATCTGCAAAACTCTAACTTGCACTTTTGGCATGTTGTAGATATTGAGGTCAAAAAATCCAAGCAATTCTGTGGATTGTAGAGACACGGAAACTGTATTTTGTTGAGATTGAACTATCAAGTCATAGTGTGATATTATTCAAGCAGATTTATTGTTTCAATTGTTTTGTAGTACTATAAATTCCCACTAAAATGGCAAATGTTGATGTAACGAGTCAAGATTATGAGTGATAAGTTGGACAAGAACAACTTTAATGCTTGGAAATTCACAATGCCAAACTTCTTAATGGGAAAAGGCTATTAGAAGTACATCAAAGGGGACCACGAAAATTTTTAGCAGTTACTAGGAATGAGACTACAATCAAGATAAGGAAATATGAAGACTGGAATCAAGAAGCATGGAAGGTAATGTATTGGGTGTGTGTTAGCATACAAGATAACATGATTGGGCACATACAAGATGCCAAAGTCCAAAAGAATCTTGGAAGAGTTTGGTCACATTGTATAAACCCATACAAGGGTACAAAAATTATACTAGAGAAAAGTTCATGTCGATAAGTGACTACACCTTAAGAATCAAAAGCATATGTGACTTTGTTGCATTTATGTTGATGTATAGTTTGACGATAAAGTTGAAATGTGCCTTTGTGGTTTAGGAGCTACATATAAGCAATTCATAGCTTTTATTTATGTTAGGAAGAATACTCTAAAAAGTTTTTATCTTGTGTCCATGCTGATAAGAGACCAAGGTAGAGGCTTCACAAGTGGAAGAGGAAATAATAACCAACAACAAGGTCAAGAATGTACTAATGAAGGATGTAGGGGAACGTTTTGAGACAAGGAGATCCAAAGAGGCCACAAAAATTTTGAAACAAATTATCGAGGTAATGAAAATAAGGGATGTTGAAATTTCAATGAACATAGTTAGTTTGAATGTGATCAAAAGTTGAAGAATCATAAAAACAGAAGCAAGAAAACAATTATGCATTCACAAGTGTCAATGATTCGGAGAAGTTGTTCATGGTCCAAAATCACATGATGAATACAATGTCCACTCATGTTTCAAAATCAAATGGTAATGTTAGATATGTTGATTTTGGTATTCAAATCACATGACTAGCCATGTAGAATGGTTTAGTAGTTTGGAAAAATGTCCTTGGAGTTTATGAAACAAGCAATGATACATGACATCCTATCAAGCATACAAGAAGCATGACACTATACATGGAGGATGTGAAGGTAAAACGTCTTTTTGATGTACTGCATGTTCCGGATATATTAACAAAGAAATTTTTTGTCAGACAAACCGTTGACAGGGATTAGAAGCCTGGTTCAATGTTTATGGTTTATATGTAGAAAAGTACCAACAAAATGGAAGGTTGATCACCAAAGGGAACAAAGTGTGTACGATGGTCACCTTGAATGTTTGCTAACATAACGATTTGGCAGAAGTGAATTGGACATGCAAATTTGTAGAGGTTGAAAGTTGAGGCAATCAAAGGAGCTTATCAATGAACTACCTAATCTCAAGGTTGCAGAGATTCAAAAGGTATATGAAGCATGTCAATTTGGTAAAAAGTCAAGGCCATCATTTTTTACTGACAATCATGGTAGTGAGCATGGGATGGAAATAGTACATACAGATGTTTAGGGTCCTCTAAGATCACATCTATGAGAGGTTTCAAATTTTATGTCACTTTCATTGATCATCATACATGAAAATTATGGGTATACTTCAAGAAGGAAAAGGTAGGTGTTTATTTAGTTTAAGAATTTCAAGGTTATGGTGAAAAAGCATACATGAAAGTATAATCAAACAATAAGATATGATGGATGAGGTGAATACATACCAAATGAGTTCATTAGTTATCCAAAAATTCATGGAATTCAAAGGTAGTCTTTATTCAGATCCACACTACAACGTAATGGCTTTTTTGGGCACAAAAATAGACATACTACAAAAATAGCAAGAGCCTTGATTGTTGAGAAAATTCGTCCTTAATTTATTGGGTAGAAATTGTGCACACTATAGTATACATAAACAATAGATCTCCAACTATTTTTTTACTTCAAGTTATAGCTGAAGAGAGCTTTACAAGTGAAAATCCAAACTTATTGCATATGAAAGAATTGGATTGTATTGCATATGTACATGTTGTAGATGACTTGAGGATGAAACTTGACCCAAATTCCGAAAATGTATCTTCGTTGGGTATTTCCTTAATTAATAGGGATATCATTAATAGAAACCAATCACACGATAGGTGAAGGTGTGCAAAGATATGGACTTTGATGAAATTTCAAGCTTCTATGTTGATGCCAAAGAAGGACTTAATCTTGACTCAAATGATAAAGGGAATATTAAGAACTCAATTGGAAATGTCAAGTCACTAGTGGACTTGATATGTCATCTAGCAATAGTTCAAACACAAACCCATGTAGTAGACGATTGCATGGAAATTTTAGTACAGCAAGTTCATCGACTACATTCAAGAAAGTGAAAGAAAATATTTCTTTTGATAATAAAACACCTAAAGGTTTTGAAGATATTCATGGAGAATCAACAGAGAAGATCCTTGATGAGGAACTTTTATTGTCCTCTATGAAGACTCTATGAGTAAGAAAGGCATACACAAAGGCTACAACAAAAGGAAGTGACACAAGACCAAGAAGATGTGGAAGGATGAGAAATCAGTGAATAGTTAACAAATCATAGCTACATAGCTTGTAATTGTGCCTAGATGATCAAGGTAATACAAAATGCTAAAACTTGTTGTTTCGAAGATGCAATTAGAAATTTAGATTGGAAGAAAGCAATGGATGAGGATATGATTGCACTTTATGGAATTGAAACATGGAAGCTGATTCCATTGTTGCAAGGAAGGAAAACCATGTCTTGCAAGTAGGTTTTAAAGGAAAATCATAATGTTGAACATACCAAAAGTAGCTATAAAGCATGATTGGTAGAAAAAGATATGCACAAACATACGGAATCAATTATGAGTAACCTTTCAACCTTGTAGCTAAAATGGCACTATTAGATAAGGTGTTGCATTGGCTACAACAAAAGGAAGGATTTTGCATCAGATAGATGTGCAGAATGCTTTCTTACATGGTGAGTTGTAGGGAGCAGTAATCATGGACCAACCGCAAGGACATGATGATTCAAAGCATCCAGAATATATTTTTAGGTTGAAAATTGCTTTTTTGCACTTAAACAAGCCCCTCGTACTTCGCATGGAAGGATTGCAAATTACTTAATCTCCATTGGAGTTTCTATATGTAATGCAAATCGCTCATTTTACTCAAGTAAGGGTGATCATGGCATCCTGCATGTGGCTTTTTATGTGGATGGCTTGATATGTGGTGATAATAAAGAAATCATTGAAAAGGTAACTCAAGTCCTTATGTACAAATTTGAAATGAAAGATATTGGTGTGTTGTGCTATTTTTGGGGCATCAGGTTTATACATACAAAAAGTGGTATATGGTACCTCTCACAATTACAAGGATCAATCTAAGCTAAAATCTAGGGCTTGAAAGTCAATTTATTCACATTCCTAGGAAGCCACATGTAGAGGCTTTGGGACACACTCTACCTTATGTAAGTGCTACGTAGGATTATGCATTGTTTCGTGAAGTTGGTGCATAATTGAAGGTTCATGAATACACCGACATAGACTAGGCTAGTTGTGTTCCATACAAAATATCTACTTGTGGCTTCTATTCTCACTTGGAAGTGTTGTTGTTACATGGATCAATAAGAGGAAACGAATTGTTTCTTTGTCAAGTAGAGAGTCCGAGTGTAGGGGTGCGACGATGGCACCATGTGAAGTATCATGGCTAGAGATGCAACTTGTCAATCTAGGTTTGGAACTATAAAAGCCTATCATTATTAATTGTGATCATCTTAGCAGCAATTAGTTAGCATGAAAACCTATTGTTCATGCTAGAACAAAGCATATTGATGTACATTATCACTTCATCAAGGAAAAGGTATTCACAGTAGATATTGATTTTGTTTATGTGAGGATAGATGAGAAGTTTGCTAATATTTTCACCCTAAAGCACATGGATTCTAAGAAGATGCTTAGATTATAGGAAATGAGGATGATCTTGAGGGGGAGTTTTGATATATCAAGCTCAACATGTGATGATCAAGGATGGCATGCACCACTTCTTCATCTCTTTGACATGTATAGTGGTTATGTCCATATATGTCAAGCATAATTTTTATGATTTTTACCTGATTTATCAAGAAAGTGTGATGGCACATCTATTTTTTGCAAACTCACTGGTTTGCACACATTAGAGTTTCTTTATGTATTTTTCTTTGTATATTGTACTGGTTGTATTTTTGTATTAGCTCATTCTTGTGTAGTCTCCTTATGTAGAAGAAGAAGATCTTTCTTCCATGCTTCAATATATGTTTGCTCCTCTCTGTGTGTGAGAGTGTGTGAGATCTCTCTTCCTTGTCACCTTTGTATTGACATCTATCACCCAAGAAATCATCACAAGAATGGATGAAGGAATGTACTAGGAGAAAGGTAATTTATTCAAACCCTTTCGACAAGCCTTCAAAGGATGATTCATGGCAATATAGAATTACTCCACTAGCTTTAGAGGAAACAACTCAGAAGAATCAGATAGATTCACGATGTGTAAACCAAGAGATACCATCGTATCATAGGTTGAACATAGTTTGCAAGAGACTAACAATGAATTGAGAGCCATACCTAATGATGGAGAGAGAGATAGAAGGAGGAAAGCTAACATAAAAAATTAAATCAAAGAGAAAAAACAAGAGATGTGCAATGTAAAAAGAAGTTCTTCAAACTTGGTCATCGACCACGACAACCAAGACGACAACAAAATGTCAAACAAAGACATCTAGCATGAGAAACAAGAGCACCACTACAAAAAACAAGATATACGTGAACATTTGCAAATATTAGACACTATCACACAATTATTTATCTTTTGATACCTAGAAGAGCTTTCACAAAGGTGGTTTAATAGGAGTTACAAAGATATTGTGTAGGATTAAGGATCCAATATCTAACTTTAGAATCAATACAAGAGGCAAGAGAAGTATATTTATATTAATGCTCTAGGATTCTAACCTATGTTCCATCCATTGTAAGAGGGTTACTATACAACTAAAAGACATACAGTTAACTGGGAGGATTAGGGGTTAGTTGTGCAAAATGTATCCCATGATGATGGAAAGGTGCATAACATCAATAGTGCTTTCATTTCATTATCCATATCCATTTTTTTGAGCCTAGGGAAAATATAGCATCAAACTCATTTAGATGAGCAGCAACACTATCTATGTCCTTCATGCAAAGTTCATGTAATTTTCTCATCAGATACACTTTATTTGATCCCGTCTCTTTTTCATATGTATTGCATAAGTTCTTCTGAAGCTCCTCTGCACTTTCACAGTCTAATAATGTAAAGTAAACATTATCTGCCAGGTGCAAGTGAATGGTAGACTTGGACATTTCATCTAAATCATCCCAATCGTCTTCATCCATGTCATCAGGCTTCTTTGGAATCCCATTTACTAGCTTCTATTGCCTCCTTTGAATCAATACATCTTTAATCTGATTCTTCCATAGAGCAAAGTTTGTGCCATCAAATTTTTGGATCTCAAAATGGTCTTTTCCCTACAAGTTATAGCTCCTCCTTGGAACACTAGCACTAGACCATGATCCCTTTCTCTTTTGAGGGGCAAGCCCACAAAGTACGATATGACCACCATACCAAGGGCAAGGCCCCCAGTTTTCAAACACCGCTCGCCTAATGGGGAGAACAACCCACATTTAGTGGGGCCTGATCCAACCCCGCACTGCTCTTCCCTCTAGACCTCCTTCACTCTCTAATAGTGGGGAGTAAGTACTTGAAAATAAAGGCATCATTCAGAGATTGTACTAAAGATGTATTTCTAATTTGTGTCAAAGCTCTATTTCTAGCTTGATTTAAATTTGCATTTCTCTCTCAAACTGAACTCCTTCGAGATGATGTCTCTACTTCCTCTCAAAAATTCCTCTCCATGGTTGAGTCAAAGTTCTTTATTTCTTTCTACAGTTTCACCCACAATGAAAGACACATTAGAAATGATGATGCATGTAATCTTTATTTATGTACATTAACATGCATTCATGTTCTTAGTGATTTTTATTATTCAATGTACACTCTTACCTTTGCACATGCATATTAGTTCATATCGAGTTATTCTTCTTATTTATTTACACTTTTAACATTTACATGCATATATATATATAAAAATTCTTTGGTTTCCATTTTTACTTATCTCTCTTCTCCATCTTGAACATCTTCAGCAAGTCCCTAATCTTCTTCATCTTTGTTGGCAGTAGCCAAGGGCATAGAAGACGTGGAAGCATGTAGTCGGGAGCCAATCGGATCATTTTTTCAAAAAAATATGCTTTAAAATACTCTTCAAAAATCTCCAATAGTGATTTTCATCACTCATGTACCATATGTAACATAGAAAAACCCCTTTTTTGTAAATCATATGCTCCATTTTGTGCAAGCTGAGGAGTCTTCAAGCTTGAGGAGCTTAGGTAGAACGAGCCCACCAATTTTGGCTATTTTTAAACACAGTTTACCCTTTCAAATAGCACATAGAACCTATTTTTTAACTATGCCGGTCAGTAGATGTGAAACAGGTCAAAACTAGTCCAAAAACTATAAAAAGAGCTAGAGAACTCATTTTTGAGGTTAGCCAGTGCAGACTTGTATGAGCTAGAGTGAGCTTGAGCTTGTAAGAGTGTTCTTGAGTAATAGAGTTGATTTCCTACCTTCCATTGTGTCTTGCTTGTCTCTTCATTGTGTGTGTGTATGTGTGTGCATCTCTATGCTTCTCACCATCACTCTCACTTCATCTCACATTCACGATCTTCATATCACTCCTATCTCTTACGCGGATTGACATTAAGGAGGTGAAGCTTCTTAACGTGGCTCTCACCATTCTGCTAGAGCAACACCAAATTTGGCGCCGTTGTCGGGGATCGAGTCTAGGACGAATGTGTGATGGTAAGAGTATAGCAAGAAGTGGCATTGGAAGGTAAAAAAATTCAGTTTTTGTTGTTGTTTTTCATTAGTTTTTGGTGTTTTTCACCTCCCCCACACTCCATCTTCATCACCGCATCATCTTCTTCCACTTCGAAAAAATCAGAAAATTCACCATATCCAGCCATTCTCCTCATTTCCCCTCATTTGTGCATGTGAGAGAGAGAGAGCTTTTGTGCCTGTATGTGCTTTTGTGTTTTTGAGTTTTCTTGCAGGTATAGTGCTCCAGAGCATCAGGAAAGCTGCAAAAAGGTAAGAAAATCACTTTCTGTCAGAAAATGCCAACTGTGTCAGACCATCGCGATGGTCTGCCAAGTTCGGACTTTGAGGTAAGCGAGTTCACCACGCTGTAGAGCATCCTTGCGCATATAGGAATCCATACTTGCATTTTGGTTGACCATCGTGATTGGCTCACGCCATCCCGATTGTGTCACACCATCGGGATTGGCTCACGCCATCGCGACGGCTCGGCCGGACCATCGCGACAGTCTCACGCCATCGCGACGGTTCACTTGAACCATCGCAACAGTCCTTGACCATCGTGACGATCCTGTCGACCCCATGCTATCGCGATTGGGTCATCGCACTGCGCCGATGCTGCCACATGGCAAGCTAGACCATCACGACGATACCCTCAGACCATCGCGATGCCTCGAAATTCAAACCATCGTGATTGGCTCAAGCCATCGTGCCTCGTGACCATCGCGACGCGCTCATGCCATCGTGATTGTCATGTTGACCGTTGACCGACACCATCACGATTGCTCGTCGATTAGACGATCGCGACGGTTCATTTATGCCATCGCGATCATTCGCTTCAGACCATCGCGACAGTTCATGCCTTCGGACCATCGCGATTGTGCCATGCCATCGCGACAGTTCACTTGGACCATCACGATGGTCCCAGACCATCGCGATTACCTCAAACCATCGGGATTGTCCACCCCAAATGCAATTTTTAGGGTTTAATTTTTTGGGCAAATTTGGGGCTATTTTTTGAAATTTTTTTGGTGATTAGACTCATAGGAGACCCCTTAGCTCATATTTGGAGAAAAACCTGGTTGTTAGTTTTCACCCCCGAGGGCCTGAATCTACCTAGGCCAAATAAAGTAAAAGAAGTACAGGCACTTATGGGTCATTAAAGGTTATTACAAACGATTCATACACATGTATGCAATCATAGCCAAGCCTCTGTACTCTCTTCTAACCAAGTTTGAATGGACAGATGAGTGTGAGAGTTCATTCAATGAACTTAAATGACATTTGTGCTCAGCACCTATATTGACAACCCCGGATCGGAGCAAGCCATTCCATGTACATGTGGATGCATCCAACTATGCCATAGGATGTGCGTTAGCACAACCCACGAATGAAGGTAATATAGATGTCCCCATAGCTTACGTGAGCACACAATTGAATGCAGCACAAAGAAATTACACCACTACGGAACGAGAGGATTAGGAATGATCTACGCAGTAAAGAAATTCAGACATTATTTGTTGGCAAACAAGTTCAAATTCTTTACAGATCAAATTCTTTACTTAGTCAATAAGCCATGTAACACAGGACGGTTAATATGTTGGTTTCTATCGCTCATGGAGTATGACTTTGAAGCAGAAGTCAGGAAAGGAAAGACACATCTGAGAGCTGACCACCTCTTGAGATTAACCACAGGAGAAGCTCCTTAAGGGATAGCAGATGAATTACCCCATGCATATTTGTTTAACCTTAAGATAGCACCAGAATGGGCTAAGCCGATAGTCCCTATTCTCACATATGGACCCAAGAATCCTAGGATAAGGATCAAGGAAGGAGAGATTACCAAGTCTCAAAGATATCAAAAAATAGCAAGAAGTATATATAAATAGGATAATCAAAAGTTTCTTGCTTGTTGTGTAGATGAATCAGAACATGCGAATTGGTTGCAATTAGCACATGTAGGTGCACTAAAGCAACATTATTCTAAACATCGTACATTGCAGACTCTGCATAGACTAGGAGTCTATTGGCCTTCTATGGAAGCACACGTCTACAAGTTTTGTAAAGAATGCCTTGTTTGTTGTAAAAGACCACCAGTAGAACATGCTACATTATATCACGTGTCTCTCACACCATAATGGAGTGAACCTTTAGTGACATACTTGATGACAAAAACATTCCCTCAAGGAATGACCTTAGCATGACAACGAAGTCTAGAGGAGGAAGCTCAGGACTATTCACTTATCGGCGACAATCTATACAAACGAGGATGAGATGGATACCTAAGACAATGTGTTCATGAAAGCGATTATTTGAGTGTACTAGAGACTGCACACCAAGGTGTCGCAGGAGGTCATTTTGGTCCCGATAGGATCATCAAATCCATCCTCTTTGAAGGATTGTGGTGGCCCCCTCTTCACATGGATGCAGATACATATGTAAAGAGATGTGATGTGTGCCAAAGAACTCAATTTCCTACTTGCAGAGATGAAATGCCATTGAAACCCATGATGGGAGGACGTGCATTTTCTAAGTGGGGTATAGACTTTGTAGGACCCAGTAACCCCCCTGCAAAAGGTACACATGTTGAATACATTATTATTGTGATAGATTATCTTACCAAATAGGTAGAGGCCAAAGCCACAAAAAAGAATGATGCACACATGAGTGCAAAATTCTTATTTGAAAATGTCTTTACAAGATATGGATTACCTATAGAGCTAGTGAGCGATCGAGGAACACACTTTCTAAACCAAGTCATTGCATATTTGTTACACGATTTTATGGTGATTCAAAAGAAATATGCACCATATCATCCTCAGGCCAATGGTCACGCTGAAAGCACTAACAAGATCCTTTATAACGTACTAACAAAACTCGTGAACAACGAACGTTCAAATTGGGACAAACAGTTACACCACGCTGTTTGGGCATATTGAGTGGCCTACAAGACTGTACTCAATAACAAATCCCTTTCAGATGGTTTTTGGTCAGAATGTTGTGCTTCCTTTGGACTTCTTAATACTGACACTTAAGGTTGCGCAAGAACATCAGTGGACCGGCCATGAATTATCAGCGAGAATAATGGACTTGGAACAATTAGGAGAAACCAGGCTGAAAGTAGCAGTAGGTATATATGCGGCAAAGAAACGATAGAAAGCATATTTTGATGCGCATGTGAAAGATAAAGGCTTAAAAGAAGGAGATTTATTCCTAGTATATACGCTAAAACAACACGCACGGAAACTAGAAAAGTGAGGTTATGGACCTATGATCATTAACAAACTCTCAACAAGTGGAGCAGTACAATTAGCCACCTTAGAAGGAGACATAATGTCTAATTACATTAGTGGTTGTAGAGTCAAGTTATATTAGGAACCTCTTACTGAGGATATGCTTAGACGACTCACGTTGCCAAAGAAGCGTAAGGAGGAAGAAAATAGGATATGTGGTGAAGCTCAGGCAGAAGCTATAGAACGCTTTAAGCACATGAAGCTTAGAAGACAAGGACTAGGGAGAGAACATCATAACCAGCCGGAAACAACACCTAGATACCCCATGGCCATGTGTGAAGTAAAGTCAAGTACTTATCCTAACATAGTGGATAGGAGACCATTCATTACAGTCAGGCTAAAGCAAGGCAACCCTTGCCATGAGCTCAGGGCTTTAATTGACTCAGGTGTTGGGACTAGTGTGATTAGATGTCCCACTATAAGGACTTAGGAATAGAAATGCGGTCAATTGAGGCATACCTTATAGGGCTAGGAGGCATGGAAACCCCTTGCATGGGTGAGGTGGATCTTCCTATCCTCATACACGATGTGAACATGAGAGTAAAACTACTAGTGTGCCATGATGATGACCTAATAGAACCCCTAATCCTTGGCCAAGATTGGCTATACGATCACTCAGTGGACCTAAATCTTAATCAAGGATCCTTGCAGATTGGAACCTTAGATCAGCAGCGAGTGATAGCGCTTGACTTCCCTAACAACACTCCGCCTACGGTATGTAACCCTAGACCCTATGAAACGCTTGCAACAGAGGACCGAAAGATATTTGGCCAAATCCTTCGGCTAAGCATGCTCCCTGCAAACTCAACCCATGAGAGCTTGGCGATGGATTGTTACCAAATAAAAGATCGTCAGGAGATTTTCCCCCAGTCTTCTAGCGACGGACAAATGGGGACCATTGCAGGTCAGGTGGACTGCATCAGCAGCCACATGGGCAAAACACCCTGTGGTGCCCATCCTTCCACACTTATTGTAGATTGGCCTAGATTAATAGTACAAAACGGAGCACTTCCTAATGGGCAGGTTTCGCAAGTGTTGGACCTCCCTTCTTTTCCAAAGCAGAGTGTCTGTCCGACCTCTCAACCTAAACCACAAAGGAGTCATCCACAACGGAGGAACCCAAGACGACGACAATGTCAGACGACACAAGGAGGAAAGCAGAATCAGTATCACAAGGCAAGCGGCACGAGACAAATATGGGTGCCAAAAGGACAGAAACCACCGACAGATTTCACCAATGCAGACAAGGATAAGAAGAAGTTAAAGACAAATCAGAGGCAGTATCCCACGTCTACTCGACCTTCTTCTACGAATATGAACAGTAGACAAATTTGGATCGCCAAGAAGTACCTCATGAATCGACCCACACCCATGTAGATATGGGTACCCAAACAATGTATCGTAGCTCAACCCTCCAACCATTTGATATATACCCCGTAGAAATCTTTTCACCCCTCAATACCACCACATCCGATACCACCTTCTGTCCCTCAGCAGAACCATATCACCCGCTCAGAAACTCTCAGGAAATGGATACCGAAACGTATCCAGATTTCTCCTCATGTACCGATGTTTAAAAATTCTCCCACCCTAACTAAACACTACCCTTGTAATAATTCACCCACACCTAAACCTTGTACAAATCCACACACTATAATCCACCATCACTTGTAATAACATCTCATCAAGAAATGTATGCATCATCTGAAGCATGTAGGTGTCTAGAGACCTGCATTAGTTCGACAACAATCATCCCATACACCACATTACAACACTCGGCTACATGAATTACACATCGGTCATGGAAAGGGATTGTGGTCTCACTTTAATGGGATCATGATTCATTTCCATACTAATGTGTTAATCTTTTGTAGTAGATCTGCTACACACTCGCATCATTCATCATGCAAGCAGAAGGACCATCTGAAGCTGGCCCAAGTGTACCCATGGCAAATATTGGTGAATTACTAGCTGAACCACATCCTACGGCTCAACCACCAGAATTTCAGGGATTTCCACGACCTATGCCAATTGACAATCCTCCTAGGGGATATACTGAAAAAATCCATCGCAACTCTCATTGGTTCCAAGGTTTAGTAGGCCCACTGGTGGATGCAGATTTCCTTTTTGAGGCCAATTTGACTTTTGATACCCATAAGTGGGGCAAGTACCAGTTTTTCTCAAGAGAGTTTGAAGCACTACAGAACACAGAAGACCTGAAGCATGTTTAAGCAAGAGCTGGCTTCACTAAATACTTCAGTGATCCATTACCTAAACCAGATTTCTATAGATGCTATTACCTAGTAACCTTGACGGCGTCAAAAAACAAGGATTTGTCGGGCACATTCATTTTGCCGTCCTTGGTAAATGACCCGCCCTTTAAGAATTTTTATATTTCTAAAGACCTGATTAGAGCTGCAATCAAGATACATGGAACGCACACTCTGACAGAGAGAGAGGTTGGTTCCCGAGGCAATGAAACGTGGAGATGTCATCAAGTGGGAAGATATTTCAGCGATCACACTTGAGCTCTCTAAACCCTTAAGGATATGTATGCAACATTTTGCATTCCCCGCTCAGGATCAATTCACCATGCCCCACAAATGCATCTATTTTGGACTATATTTGTCTTGTATTGGACCGCAGACAGTTGATCTTGCAAGCTGGGTGATTGATCAGTTATACTTAGCACAACATAGATGGGAAAGAAAGAAGGTAATACATGGATGCTGCGCTCTCACAAGGATTGTGTATGTGTTTGGCATATGACTTGCCAATAGAGCATGCGATGACAAGTGATGAGTTAAAGGCATTCAAAGGGATAGCAAAGAAAGCTAGAAAGGCTAGCAAAGGACGAGCAGGAAAGTGCATGAGAACAACCATACCATGCCTACAAGTCCCGGAATCACCGTCACCGCAACCCTCTCGAGAACAGTCTCCGACGGAAGCCCCTCTAACTGTACAACCTATTTGCATACGACTATCATGACCTATCATTACAAAAGTCACTACTAGTGCGATTACCTCGCAACCCACATTAGTTCAGGAACCTACCACCACTGTAGCAAAAGTTCCCACCACTATTGGTCCGAAAGCATTTTCTTTTCCGATACCTATCTGGAAGCGGAACCCATAGATACAACGTTTGATTTTGAAATGCCGGATGCTTTCTCAAATGAATTTCAGTTTTCTAAAGGCCAAATTTTTTCTCAGGAATATGAACAACCAAGCTACTCGACCACTCCACCGGATCAATAGCAAGAACAAGTAGTGCCCAGAAAGAATAGAAACAGATGATGACGAGGGTGATGATGAAGCCAGCCAGGGCACTCATGACTCCCATGAGAATGTGCAGACAGATGAACAAGGACAGCAAACCGACACCCAAGGTGACACCAGCACGCACGAAGATGAAACATTTGAAGCAGCGGCATACACCTTGGCAATCAAAAAGCTATATCGCACCATGGAAAAAGTTTGGGTGCATAAGAAGTTAACTGAGGAAGAGAGCCAAGCACTCATAGAACAAGAACTTGTCACAGGCGGTTTCGAAGAAGTATACATCAAAGGCTTTAGGGAACTTGTTAAATCAGTGGGATCTAACAAAACATTAAGATATTTGCAGAGAAAACCACTTCCACAATTTGATCCCCGATGAATATGACTCTTATCAAAACTTGGTGAATACATTCATGTACAGACAGGTGCTCAGTCATCCCAACAGGCTAGGGAAGCACGCCTAATTCCTGAATGATTTGAGGCCGAAGAAGCTATCCTCGTCGACTCCCCACCCCACACTACTATTGTACATACCACCACTATGACCGAAGTACCCACCACCCCAACCGCTCCTCTCTCACCTCCCATCCATCCAGTCTCTCCCATACACCCTCCTTCTCCCAGAACATTCACCTCCTTCTACGGCGAAGTAGCAAAAGCCTTTCTCACCTCCATTCCTCCCACACTTCCCGCACCACCCAACCTGGTTTTCCTCCTCGGACATCCACCTTTCTATCCAGTCCAATCCTCCCTCCATCCTTCCCTTCCTTCCCCACACCTCCAAGACACCTTTTCCCATTCCCACCTCCATTGACCTTTTCCCCCATCTCACCTCCCCGACCCATCACATTTCCTCTTTCTCCTCTCCACCAAGCAGTCCAAGAGAACCCCTCTGTAAATTATTCTGCCACCTTTGTAAACCGTATATTTACATCCACGCACACACCCACTGTCACCCCACTATTCACAGTCACCGCACTTGATACCACATCCAGTGACATGGATATATCACCGCCCACTGCACCACCGCTCACTTCCTTCATGATACCACCATATTTAGGCCCCCCAATGTTTTCCACAATCACCACTGCATCCACATTTCCCTCCCCATTTCCCTTACCCCCTACATCAACACCCACACCCACCGCATCTTCATTTAGCACACCATTAATATTATCACCCACTATAGACACTGCACTTCGTCAGATGTTCACCTGCATGACTCAAGCAAGAGATGAGTTTGCATCTCTTGGAACCAGTTACCAGACACTGCAGAAGACAACCAACAAATTATAGTCGCAGCTAAATTCATTGTCTATCGAGAATGCCTCACTAAACACCCGATACCAAGAGCTACAAGAGACATACAATAAACTTGAACTAGAAAGTGAAGAAAGGACAAAAGAGGCCATCACTAACATAGACAACTTGCTAAGGGCTCAGACTATTCGCAACGCAACACTTACTAGGAACATGGGACTGCTCAGATGCCACTTGGCAGCAGTTAAAGAAGAAAATCAATGTCTACAGGAACATAACAGAGAGAATTTGGAAGCTGCTCTAGATCAACCAAACCAACCGTTGAGCCCCAGTCGCTTTAAAGTTGTTCCTTCAGAATCTATGAAAATGTTACTCGATGATCATGTCAGATTGCTAGATGAATACGACATCATGAATGAGGAGTTCTAGAAGCTCAAAGAAGATCACAAATTGCTCCAATTAAGAGCACCTATAGAGCAAGGACTACTAGCTCCTGTGGACCCTTCTCCTCATATCCTAGAGGAACTCAATGCATTACGAGCCCAGGTGTCAACTCTTCAATCACGGATAGCAGTATATGAAGCACCCCCAAGGCAAGACTCCCCATCAGAACTACTAGTAGAGGAAGAAACAGTGACTATTCCGATGGAAGAAACTTTTTAAGAAGCATATGAACCCCAACCCATCCCAGGCGGACGAGTCACGGCCGAAGGCCAGATGACTTTTGAACTTCCCACTCCCGCATGGATAAAGACGATTGAAGAACTTGGAATAACCCACTCAGCACGGGTCGAAGCACAGTTACATGCAATGGCAATGATTGAAGAACGAATTTTATAATCCCCATACTTTGCTCATTTGGCCCCTCACAGGTATATATCTGGGCATGAGCTATAATACAAGCCGTATTTTATGTTAATGGCAGAGTATCAGCTGGCCATAGAAAAAGAAACAGGCAAGAAACCCTCCCACGCAACCCAGTTTGAGCCTGACGATTTGCCACTAGATGCACAACGAGGAGAAATCTATCAACCAGATTGGCACAAAGATTTATTACAGGCATATCCCGAGATGATGAGCACTTGGGCCAAGGCACCACTACACTTAAAGTACAACCCATGTTGGGGACTAGTGCCATGTTGCTGCTCCTGGAAGGCATTCACCATTAAAGTACAGAACAACAAGCAATGCGAGGATTGGCTCAATTACCGGTACTTCACTCCACCTCGCGGACCACCAACAATTGGATACATGATGGCAACGATTTGTCACTAGCTCCCTCACATATGGATGATGTAGCAATGCATATGACTATCAAAATCTTTGACATGATATAAATGGTATTCAAAGTCTTCCGTCGCGTCAAGGCACCACATGTGAACACCTCGGGTTTCGAGCATGGCAACCAAGATCTAGCATATGACATGAGCACGACACCATCACTCCGGGTGTGCTATGCCTAGCATTGTCAAATCAAATACTTATCGGCGTGCTATAAGCAGTCCTTCGAAGAAATGATCACCACCAGTTTTTAGGAATATCACTCAAAAGTGTTCATCAGCAGGCCCACACATTTGCTTCAATTATTTACCTCTAAACAGATGGTATATTCCATGCACTAAAAACTCCCGCCATCAGATGAACCATAACCAATCAATTGGGAGAAACTCGAGTCAGATCTGGTCCGAGGAATTTGCATATCAGAGCACACCCTCGCTCAAGAACTACTACAGAATTATATCCGACAAACCTCACAACAAGGTTCTGTCGAGGATGACAAAAGCAAGAGGGAGGGGGGTGTTGGCAGTAGCCAGAGGCATAGAAGATGCGGACACATGTAGCTGGGAGCTAGTCGGATCATTTTTTCAAACAAATATGCTTTAAAATACAAAAATCTCCAATAGTGATTTTCATCACTCATGTACCATATGTAACATAGAAAAACCCCTTTTTGTAAATCATATGCTCCATTTTGTGCAAGCCGAGGAGTCCTCGAGCTTGAGGAGCTTAGGTAGAATGAGCCCACGAATTTTGGCTATTTTTAGACACCGTTTACCCTTTCAAATAGCACATAGAACCTATTTTCTAACTATGGCGACCACTAGATGTGAAACCGGTCAAAACTAGTCCAAAAACTATAAAAAGAGCTAGAGAGCTCATTTTTTAGGTTAGCTAGTGTAGACTTGTATGAGCTAGAGTGAGCTTGAGCTTGTAAGAGTGTTCTTGAGTAATAAAGTTGATTTCCTACCTTCGATTATTTCTTGCTTGTCTCTTTGTTGTTGTTGTGTGTGTGTGTGTGTGTGCATCTCTATGCTTCTCACCATCACTCTCACTTCATCTCACATTCACGATCTTCATATCACTCCTATATCTTCCGCGGATTGACATTAAGGAGGTGAATCTTCTTAACATGGTTCTCACCATTGTGCTAGAGTAACAATCTTCTTCCTCCTCTTCATCTACCAATGTCTCATATTCTTCATTCTCCATTCTTTTAAAAAGCTTAACTCTTTTCCCAACAATCAGTTCCTTTAACTTTGTTCCATCTAGTTCCCTAAGAGAGTATGAACTATTTTCAAACACTTCACATATCACATAGGGACCAAACCATCTCTTCACCAATTTTCTTCCGCCTTCGTATTGTGTATCCAATGAGCTATCATAGACAAGTACCCAGTTTCCTTCATTCAACATTTTTGGGTCTTAGTCTATGGCACTTGTCAAACACAATCTTATTTCTTTCTCTAGATACTTTGAGCTTAATGGCACTTTTTTCTATTAATTTTCTTCCTCTTTCTAATTGAAGAATCTGAACTGCTAGAAGATCTCCTCTCAACATCTCATCTTCCTAAGGCAGTGAAGTCCATGCTACAGCATGTGACTCCATAGGTAATATAGGTTTTTGACAATACATTAGTTCTGCTAGCATGTATCTAGTAGTCCTAGTGCATGTCACCCTATCTGCCCATAGGGCAAAGGGAAGATATGTTGGCTAGTTCTTTATTTTTCCCTCACAAGCCTTAGCCAAAGTTTTAAAAATCAGAGGATGTTCACACTCATTTTCCCACTGGTTTTAGGATTGTAAGCACTGGTGAGTGATAGTCGAATTCCATATTTTTCAAAGTAGTCTTTGACTTCCTGAGGATTGAGCTCACCTCTATCAACAACTATTTTCTCAACATAGCCAAATCTACTAAACACATCTTCGAGTAGAATCTTACATACATTGCTCATATTTTTTGTCCTCAAAGCTCTTCCGTCAACATGATTTGTTAGGTCTTCTCTTGGCAGCACAATATATCTCATGTGTTGTAACCCTAATGGCATTATAACTAGATTGACAACCCACATATAGTGGATGTTTAGAGGATATGTCGGGTGCAACGCATCTCTGTGTTTTACATTTGAGAAAACCTGGCATGTCTTACAAGTGGCCATATATTTTTGGACATCTACATACATCCTGGTCCACCAATATCTTTCCTTTATTTTTTTCATAATTCCCTTGAAAGCCTTTATGTCGAGCCCATAGTGAACTATGCATTTCACTCATAATCTTGCCTCTCTCTTCCTTACAACACACATCTCGCGTATCTTGCTTATTCCAATCCTTTGCTTCCAAAGTAATCCACCTTTTAGAAAATAATTGTTTGAATTCGTTCAAATGACACGGAACCTTTCTTTGCTCCAACTTGGATCAGGAGACTTAATGCTTAAGTATCTTCTGATCTCCTTCCACGCATTTTCATATTCATCTTCATTGAATCTTTTGTTATTCCTACTTGAACATCATAAATTTTCTCTTCTTTTATCTAATCTCCTTTCCCGCTTCCTTAGCTCCTTTCAATTCCTCTTCTCGAAGGCTCAACACTAGCCTCAGGCTTGTCGATTTGATGAGTAGACTCTCTTCTATTCATTCTTATCGATGCTTCATCTAAGCTTGAAGTATGTACATGCGAAGCATAAAAATCCAAACCTATCTCTTCATCATTAGAGATCATGGAATCTTCATTTTCATATATAGCTCGTGCTAGCATATCAGCTACCACATTATTTCTCTTGGCTATATGAACAACCTTGAGGTTTAGGGACTTGATATATGCTATCCACCTTAACATGGAGATATCTACAATGGAACAGTTTACGATCATTCCCAAGTAAAAAGTTTGTTTCCACCACTACATTCACCCCGATCAAATATTCTTTATCACTCTTTAATTTGTCACTATTCCCCAAAGCTCTCACTTAATTTGAGGGTAGCCTCTTTGAAGAACATTTAGTACCTTAGCTCCAAATCGAATTGCATACCTTTTTCCCTCATCATCTTGCAAATTGCCCAGCCTACATGTGTCGGGTTGGTATCTATGGTAATGTAGATTTGCTTATTATCACTCGATTCAGATTTTCTAAGGAGCAGAGCTTCTAGAAGTACCTTCTTTAATTTCCTCACAGCTTGAGTATGAATATCCTTCCATTGAAATCTATGCCCTTTTCAAAGCAACTGATAGATTGGGTCTACAACATGGGCAAATTGAGGAATCCATACAACATAGACAACACATGCCCTAAGAAATCTCCTCACCTCACTGATTGAGGAGCAGACTTCTCTCATGTGTTGAACTAAGCGCTCCCCCTCCCTCTCCAAGGTGTCAGTAAGTGTACAACCTTTTCAAGTTCATTTTTACAAGCTTTCAAACTCATTTCCAAGTTTAACAATGTCAAAGAAAGAAGCAATTTTGTCATCCATGACAAGTTATTTACTTTCCTTTTCACTGATGTCTATGCCTAAGGAGGGACATCTAGATGGTTGGAACTATAATCTATGGAAAGATATCATGCACACATACTTGTACATGAATCTTCTCCATGAAGTTGTAGATGGCTCAAAATATGAATCAAATAGGGTCAAAGATATAGATTCTTGGAGTATTTGGAACGTCAAGGAGCAACGAGGGTTAGGTCAAATCCTTCTATCATGTGATGAATAGAGAAAGGGTCATATCACTACCTCTAAGACTTCAAAGAATCTTTGGACACATTAGCAAGTCTATATGAAGGTAAAAATCCTTCAAATATTTATTCTTTAGAGGGTGAGTTCCACAATCTCTCTATTCATCCTCAAGAAACCATGGCAAAGGTGATAGCACATTTTGAAGATTATCAAATAAATGTAGCACTTTGTGGATGAAAGATCTCGAGTGAAGAAGTGTCCATTAGAATTTTTAACAAGCTTCCTAGGTCCTACAAAAATTTTGTGACCACTCTTTACATCAGAGGTCAAGAACTCACTTGGGAAGACCTAAGAAGACTTTTGCTTCTCCATGACACTAGGCAAAAGAATCAAGCTACACAAGAAACAACTATGAAGGTGACAGCTACTTTCAACAAGAATAATGATAGACAAGGCACTCAAGTTTCTAAGGGAAAGGGTAAGAAAAAGTTCACCTGCAACTTTTTTGGTAAGCAAAAACACATACAAAAGTATTGCTTGAAGAAGTAAAACAAGAACAAGTCCAAGTCTACTCCAAAGACAGAGCATCAATTTCACTACACAAGTGAAGAAGAACTTTTTCTTACAATTGGACACAAGGCACTTGTTGCATGTGCTTCTAGCAACAAAAATGTTTTTGACAATGGGGCTTCATTGCACAGGTGCAATGACAAAGAAGTCTTTCATGAGTTTTAAGAGAAGAAATGCCAAGTTTATATTGGAGATAACAAGTGTGATGAGATCCAAGGAAGAGGCAAAGTTCAGGTCACAAAATCAGAAGATGAGACCCAATTCACTTAAAGATGTTCTTTATGTACAAAGCCTATACCATGTAGAGAGCACACATGCAAAAGCAAAACAAAAAGAAGAGTCTACTCACAAAATGAAAGATTGTGAGCCTCAAAAGTGAGTAGACCATAAAATGGAAAAAATCACATGGATTAGAGTGAGTTTGCAAAGAGCATGGAGAAGGCTACTCAAGCTTCTAACATAGTACAAAGTGGAGGATAGGCCCTCCTTATATAGAGTTGAAGGGCACTCTCCAAAGTACATCATATGTGGGATAATTCCCTTGAAGGAGAATGAATACGTTGATAGAAGAAAATGGAAAGGTACCCAAATACAATGAGATACAATATCAAAAGGAAAAGAAATCAAAATGGAATGTCTCCTAGATACAAAATGGAGGGTGCACTCTCATATTCTCAACATTTTATTACATTGAAAATAGAGAATACAATGCGGGTGGCATTTCAAAAAGTAGACATGAAAGTAGAAAGTTTATCTATTATACGTAGAACCTTATCTTTTACTTAGAAAAATCCCAATCTATAGTGATTGTTATCTTTGACCACTATTTTTATGAACTTCTAGAGCCCATCCACTCCCTCACAAACCTTCAACTACTATATCAAAACACAAAACACATTAATATCTCAATAATAAAATCCAATATTCCAATCACTCCATAAGTGATAACTATTGGAGTTTGAGGTCTACACAAGCAGAAGAACAATATAAGGAAGAACAAGAAGCTTGGAGCACAACAGAACCTTGAATGCATTACCTAGAGAATGTACAAGAATAAGTTACCCATTAGGGTTATAGGCATATATAAACACCAAGGGACAAAACCTTGTAAAGAGGAAAAAAAGTGCCCCAATGGTCCTAAGTATGATCATACACACCACTATCAAAATATATCAACAAATCCCCCTTGAAGTGATGTAGTGAACATGCAGTTTGCACTCATGTATAATGAAGCTATTTGGATATAGATCAATCAACAAAAGGGAGCAAGCCCAAAGTTGTGCGAAAAGGTCTAGAATGTTATCTTGTGTGGGCACATATGCCAAATGTGTCTCTCTAGTAGAGAACCTCTGCCTGATATAATGATATATTACCTCAATGTGCTTTGTGCGAGCATGGACACAGGGTTCCTTGCAATTGCCAATGCGATCTGATTGTTAGTGAAGATGATGGTTGCATAAGACTAACCAACACTCAAATCATCCAAAAGGAATCTGAGCCACACACACTTAAGAGTCATTGTGAAAGGTGCCCTTTACTGAGTCTCACAACTAGAAGAGTCTAGAGTAGGCATTTTCTTGCTCAAAAAAGATATGCATGAGCTGCCAAGCATGAAGCAAAAACTACTAGTGGACACACGAGTGTCATAGCAAATAGTGTTGAAGGAGATGGTGGATACTCTTCAGAGATGAAGTGGTATTGCTAAAACCTACTTCACACCAACCAAGAACAAGTGATGGAGATGTAGTGGGCCTCTTTAGCTTGCTAATGATCATAAATACACACCTATGTCCTTTGGAACATGATCCACTAATCAATGGATCAAAACAAATGAGTAGGAAAATTAATCCAAGGTCAAAGACTTGATATTTAAGTCTTCACACTTGTTCAGTATAATGAACAATGCTCTGAGTGTGGTAGCAATTAGCCTAATTCCTTTTAATGGTGTTTAATTAACTAAGAAAACTACCAATCATGAGTGATTTCAATAAAAAAAATGAACGACACACTGAGAATGATGTTTAGCAAATCATAGGACTTTCCTGACATTTTCGGGATGCATCAAAGTACATACTAGAGAGTAAAGATATGACGATATCTCACAATTTAGAGAACCAATGATAATGAGATTTTGTAGCTATAAACTAAATATTATTTTGAATCTATGATCCCTTAAATCATGATAAATGATGAATCATACACTCAGAACAAACTCTGAGAAGATCATTGTACTAATGTAGTCATAACAAAGAAGTGAAGTGGAGATATAATCCAAATGTATGTAATAGATCACAGTTAAATACGATATCATTGGCATCAATCTATTGCACAATGTGAGGACGGTGATTGAGTTATGGAGTGAGCTCTCAAATCACATAGGATTCCTCTCTATTGGTCTCCAAAAGGCAAGGTTGTCACGTAAGTCTTTGGATCCACCTTTATAGTTGAGTTTGGAGCCAACCTTCAATTCAAATTTAAATGTTCACCTAAACGTAAATCCTAAACTATAGGATATATTCTCTCATCAATCATCTACCAAAGAAATCTAGGTTTGATGCTTCCTAACTCCACGTGGAATTAGGATACTTTCACCTAGGTAAAAGATAATAGATTTTACAGGGGATTGATCATATATGACTCCACGAGATATATGCTAATCATCCAAGTATGTGGACTTGGAGTCTCTTGCACCAACATCTCCCCCTCAAGCCTAACATGCTTGACCTTTTATTCCTCCTTGATTACCTACAAACCAATCATCAATTCGAACTTGTTCATCTTAGTTCTATCTAAAGACTTTGTGATTATATCTACACATTGCAATTGAGTTGATACATAGGACAATTGAATGCCCTTGCTAAGCAATTTATCCCTTACATAATGATAGTGCACTTCAATTTTCTTATTCCTTGCATGATATACAGGAGTGAACTAGTGTTGTCTCCAAAAATCGTTGGACTGTAAGAATGTGGCCCCAAATCTATGTAGAGTTTCTTGAGCCACATAGCCTCATGTTGCATTTGCTAAATCTCTATATTCTGCCACTCTAGATGACAAAGCCACAATTGGTTTCTTTTTAGATGACCATGATATTAGCTTTGAACTTGCAAAAGACAAGTATCCTGAGGTGCTCCTCCTATCATCCTTGGAGCCAACCCAATCTACATCAAAAAACATCTTTATGTCCAAGTGAGAAGTGAATGGGTAAAACAACCCTTCATTTATGGTACCCTTTAGATACTTTAGCACCCTCTTGGTAGCT
The DNA here is from genome assembly GCA_020310875.1 of Ceratopteris richardii. Classification (NCBI taxonomy): domain Eukaryota; kingdom Viridiplantae; phylum Streptophyta; class Polypodiopsida; order Polypodiales; family Pteridaceae; genus Ceratopteris; species Ceratopteris richardii. Next base: position 101,550,312 of record CM035413.1, on the reverse strand, counting down.
TCCATGTGAGGCTTTCTTGGTGCATGCATAAATTGTCTTAATGTACTTACTCCATAAGCAATGTCTACTCTTGTTAGGGTTTCATAGTGGAGACTCCCAACAAGTTTTTGGTAACCTGTAACATCCTCGAAAAGTTCTCCTTCATGAGAACTACGCTTCTGATCGAGTTCCATGGGTGTACCTACAACTTTGGGATTTTCCATATTGAATTTTCTCAAAATATCATGAGTATACTTTCTCTCATTAATGAACACACCAGAATCTATATATACAAGTTCTAAGCTAGGAAAGTATGTTAACAAACCAAGATCACTGATTTTAAACTCTTCCATTAGTTGAGTTTTAACCTGCTTGATGCCATTAGCATTATTCCCTATAATGATAATGGCATCCACGTAGGCACATAAGTAAATGACTTTTGAGTTTGTCTTCTTTATGAATAAAGAAGAGTTTGCTTTGCTAGCAAAAAATCCTTGATCCTGTGAATAAGTAACAAGCCTATGGTTTCAAGCTCTAGGAGCTTACTTTAGGACATAGGGTGCCTTCCATAGCTTGCATACAGAACCTGGTTTATCCTTATCTTCATACCTTGGTGGTTGCGCCATAGATACTTCTTCTGAGATCCATCCATTTAGGAATGCATTCTTAACATCTAACTGAAATAAGTTCCAATTTTTGGAAGCAGCAACACTTACCAAAACTCTAATGGTTTGCATCTTAGCCACGTGTGAAAAAGTTTCTTCATAGTCCACTCCATGGGTTTGAGCAAACCCCTTCGCCACTAACCTTTCCTTGTACCTCTTTATAGAACCATCTGAACTTTTCTTTATTTTATATCACCTGGATCCTATTACCTTCATGCTTGTCTTCTTAGGAACCAAATCCCAAGTATTTTTGACCCAAAGTGCTTCAACTTCCTCTTGCATGGCTTGTCTCCATTCTTTCTTTGCATTAGCTTCTTCAAAAGTGGAAAATTCTTCTGTCATAGAGTCTTTAGTGATGTACACAGAATGTTTGGTGACTAGTGATGTTTCATAGCCATACCTTATTGGTTTTTTACTCTCCCTTTGAGACCTTCTAAGTTCTTGATTGGAGGAATCTAGAACGTTTTCCAATTGTTTGAACTTGGTCTTGCCCCTTGACTTCCAAGCCTTGAAGTCAATCTCCTCTCCATCCTCTGAATTGACCTCCTTTGGTACTTGTTCATCTTCTTGAGTGAGAATCAAAAAGTCACTCTCAAAATCATAAGGTAACTTGATCTTCCTGCAATCATCTTCAAACCATGAATTATTTTCATCAAATACTACATGCCTAATAACTATAAATCATTTGTTAGTGGGATTGTATAGCCTATATCCCTTTTGGTTTTGGTCATAGCCAATGAAAATACACTTTTTAGCTTTAGGATCAAGCTTTCCTTTAATCTGTGAGGATATATGTGTATAAGCAATGCACCCAAAGATTTTGCAATGCTCTAATGAGGATCTCCTTCCATTCCATGCCTCATAGGGTGTCATTCCATCCAAGGATTTGGATGGGATCCTGTTAACCAAGTATGTGGCTATGGAAACAGCCTCTGCCTATATGTAATTGGGTAGTTTCTTCACATTCAACATTGATCTTGGAGCTTCTACTATCAATCTATTCCTCCTCTCTACTACTCTATTCAGTTTTGTATGTCTTGTTGTGAACGCTCTCTTTATACCTCTATCCTGTAGGAATGGATCAAATTCATGTGAAAAGCACTCACCACCTCCATCACATCTGATCCTCTTCAAGCTTCTACCTATTTCGTTCTCAGCCACTGCCATACTTTTTGAAACATGTAAATACTTCATCCTTATGATAACTAGTTCATCATTCAAATTTTAATTTGAATTCAAATTTGTCTTCACCTAAAAGTGTTCCACTAAGTTAGGAATGATTCTCCTAAATGAGATTCATAGCTTTTAGTTCTCCAAACTCCATGAAATGAATGGGATTACAATATTCTCTCTAGGATTTATCTTTTACAAGAAGTAAATGATCAAGCTTTACGAGCATTGGATCATGTGACTCATCACATGTTTCTTCATATGATTCTTCAAGTGAAGCCAAATGTGAAGGCTTGTCCAATTTGCTCCAATAGCTCCCCCTCAAGCCAAAACATCTTGGCTTATTCTTCTTCATGAGACCTCTTAAATGTCTTGTAATCCAATCATAGCTTTAAACCTGAAAATTTTAGTCCATCAAGTGCTTTGGTCAATAAATTTGCACATTGCATATTTGTGGATACATATGCAAGTTGAATCTCCTTGCTCAATAGCTTCTCCCTAACATAATGATAGTGAACTTCTATATTTTTGGATTTTGCATGATAGATAGGATTGGTTGCAAGATGCAAAGAGCTTGTATTATCACTAAAGATCATAGGTGACTGAGTGTGAATCCCCAAATTTGAGTAGAGCAATCTAATCCATATGGCCTCTTTTGTAGCATTGGCTAATTTCCTATATTCAGCCTTTGTTGAAGATAAAGCAACAGTAGGTTGCTCCTTCGTGAAATGGGCTTATCACCTCCACAAGAAAGATAACCGGAGGTACTCCTCCTATCATCTTTACAACCTTCCCAATCTGCATTTGAGTATAGCTTGATGTCCAAATCTGATGTGTATGGAAAGTATAATCCTTGGTTTTGAGTACCCTTGAGATACTTCAAAATCCTTTTGGAGGCTTCCAAGTGAGGTGCTCTAGGTTTATGCATGAACTCACTTAAAACACTTACTCGATAAGCTATCAATCCTTGTCAAGGTTGCATGGTTTAGACTTCCAACTAATCTTTGATATCCTGTAGTGTCTTGAAAGATCTTCCCCTACCTTGCTTACCTCCTCTGCTCCTTCCTCTTGAGTTCCTACCTCTTCCTACATAGTTAGCTTGAGAAGTAGTTCCTTCATCCTCTACTTTCTTTCTTTTTCCTTTCTCTTTAGTCTTGTCTTTATCTATGTATAGGTCAGAAGAGTTATTACCTCTTGATGGTTTTCCATTTTTTGTTGAGCTTCGCTTCATGGGTAAAGAGTTGTCCCATGAGTGTGGTAAGATCTGGAATCTACATATACATGTATAAGTCCATGGCAGTTGTGAAGGCTTCCCACTTGTCATCTGCCTTGATGCCATTGATTACGTGTCTCACTATTTGCTCCTCTTCAATCTCCTCTCCTATGCTTTCCAATTGATCAACCACATCTTTGACTTTGGTCACATACTCTTAAACACTTTGCTTAGGTTGCTTCCTTTGAGTGGTAAACTGAATCCACAATTGATTCTTTCTTGATCTTGTATTAGAAGAAAAATATGAAGACAATGTATCCCAAGTCTCTTGGGATGTTTTACAATTCCTAATGTGTGGAAGAAGGAATTCAGAGATAGAGTTAAGTAGATATGACCTTGCTAATGCATCTTTGGCACACCATGAGTTATCTTTCAATCTCCTCTCTTGTAGGTTGTCCTTCGCTTTGGGCATCTCCTCATCTCCTGCTATGTATCCATAGAGACTCCTTCCTTGTAAGTATTTCTTCATCCTCAAGGACCCTTCTTAGTAGTTGTTCCAGTCCAATTTATCAATAAAAGAAGGGAAAACATCTCCCATTTTACCGCAAATTGCTCTGATACCACCGTTGGGATAGATGGATGGATACCACAAGAGGGCAAGTTGGTACTGCAAATCCTTGCTTTGAACCTGCCCTCTTTTACTTCAGAGATGTGTTGTAGGCCCCTTTATGTTTCTAATGACACTAAATAAGTGCCTATGTACTTTGGAGATGATGCTTCAAACAACTAGATCAAAACAAGTAACTTTGTGAAGAGCTAGTAAACAAAAACTTGTTATTTTGGTCTTGACACCTATTGGATATTTTGCTCAGCGCTCATAGTACAGTAGCAATTATGAAACTTCCTTTTGGGAGTATCTAATTAGCTTAGATATCTAGTGCTTCCAAGTGGCATCACTTAAAATGATATAGTATAAATTGAGCAATGTGTTTAGCAAGTAGATGCTTACCCTCGACTTTTTAGGGAATGTGTAGAGAATGATTGGAGACCACTTCAACGTGAATTTCTCCAAATTGGCTGAATCAAATTGCTTCAAATTTTTGAAATTTTAAACTAGACTTTGAACTGGTTCCAATAGGCTATAGATAATGGAAAATGATGAATAAGAACTCATAGAGATATGAGCATCACGACTTCACTATTATGAGTAGACATAGCAGAGAAGGAGATGAACATGATCAATGATGTAGTATATTATATATCAATGTTGTGCATGATCATTGGCATAGATATGAAGCTCAATAATAGTAAGGAGAGTAGGCTATCATGTAAGCCACTCAACCTCTAAACATGAACACCAATAAGCTCTAGAATGAAGGCCCCAATAGCCGTGAGATTACAGGTACCTTTTATAATGAGTTCGTCATTCAAAATTGAATTTGAATTCAAATTTATCTTCCCCTAAAAGTGTTCCTCTAAGTTAGGAATGATTCTCCTAAATGAGAATCATAGCTTTTAGTTCTCCGAACTCCACGAAATGAATGGGATTACAATATTCTCTCTAGGATTTATCTTTTACAAGAAGTAAATGATCTAGCTTTACAAGCATTGGGTCATGTGACTCATCACATGTTTCTTCATATGATTCTTCAAGTGAAGCCAAATGTGAAGGCTTTTCCAATTTTCTCCAACATCTTCAATCTTAAATGTAAAGAGTCTACCAGATTTCTCACCTTTTGCAATCTTCTTGAAGCCTTGTTGAGGATCTTCCGCATATGCTCTATGTCTTGTGAATCTGATTTGTAAGCCTTTCTCAACAATCTATCCAACACTAATTAGGTTTTTTTTCTATAGTTGGCACATAAAAAACCTTACTTAAGAGGTTCATGTTACCATCAGAGGCCTTGACATTTCCAATTTTCTTAACAGAGTGTCTAGTGTCATCACCTGTCTACACTTCATGCTTCCCTTTGGGTTCTTCAAGGTTAGATATCAATGCTACATTTCCAACCACATGATTCAGACAACAAGAACCAATATAGAAAAGATGTTGATCATCTTTACCTTGCTTGGATGTCATGTTCATGATGTGCAGAGAATCCTTTTGGTCTTCTATGTAGTTTTTATGATCTCTTATTCCTCTGAAACCTCCTTGATAATTGTTATTGTTGTAGCCTTGGTTGTAATTGTGATTGTAATTACTTCCTTCATTATTGAACTTGCCTCTAGATTGTCCATAGCTCCCTCTATGGAAGCTTCTTCCCCTTTGATTCATTATGTTCTTGAAGCATTCTTCTCTGGTGTGGTTGGTTAGGCCACAAACGTTGCAAGGTGGAGTGTTGTAGGATCTCCTTGTGCCTTGCTTTCCTCCTTTGCCCCTTCCTCTAGTACCTCTTCCTCTACCTCTGAAGTTCGCTTGAGAGGTATTGGGCTCTTCTTCATTCTTTTTGGTTTTACCTTTGTCCTTACTTTTATTTCTATCTCTATAAAGGGTAGAAGATTGGTTACCTCTAGAGCTTTCACCATTCTTGTTGAGCTTTGTCTCATGGGTGAAGAGTTGCCCCATCAAGGTGTTGATGACAGGTATCTGCCATATAAAGGTGCATTGTTGTGGTGGAATTCCACTTATCATCAACTTTGATTCCATTAATGATCTACCTCACTATGTGTTCTTCTTCTATCTCCTCTCAAGTGTTTGCAAGCTGATCAGGCACATCCTTCATCTTTGTCGCATAATCAGCTATACTTTGTTTTGGTTGCTTTTCTAGGGCTGTAAACTCCATCCATAAGTGGTTCTTCCTAGCTCTTGTATTTGATGAGAAGTATGAAGAAAGTACTCTCAAGTCTCTTGGGAGGTCTTGAAATTCCTAATGTGAGGTAATAAGAAATCCGATATTGAGTTTAGTATATAAGACTTGGCAAGAGCATCCTTTGCACACCATGTGGTCAACCTTTCTTGTTCTTCCCTTGTGGGTTGATGTTTGCTCTTGAATGTTGGCATCTCTTCATCTCCAAAGATGTATCCATATAAACTTTTTCCTTGGAGGTAAGCTTGCATCCTTAGTGACCATGTTGGGTAGTTGTTTCTGTCCAATTTTTCAATTAATGATGGAAATTCATCTCCCATCTTGCTTGTTGTTGCTCTGATACCAGTGTTGGAGGAGATGGTGGATAGTCTTCACAGATGAAGTGGTGTTCCTAAAACTTGTTTCACACCAGCCAAGAACAAGTGATGAAGAGTCTAGTGGGCCTCTTTAGCTTGCCAATGATTATAAATACTCACCTATGTCCTTTGGAACATGATCCACTAATCAATGGATCAAAACACATGAGTAGGAAATTAATCCAAGGTCATCGACTTGCTATTTTAGTCTTGACACCTGTTAGTATAATGAACAGTGCTCTAGGCCTCATAGCAATTAGCCTAATTACTTTTGATGGTGTCGAAGTAACTTAGATAGCTACCAATCATGAGTGATTTCAATAAAAAAGATGAACTACATGTTGAGTATGATGTTTAGAAAATCATAGGAATTTCTTGATATTTTAGGGATGCATCAGAGTACAGACCAGAGAGTATGGACATGATGATATCTCATGATTGAGAGCACCAATGATAATGAATGTAAAGATGGCAGTTATTATTCCCCCCTTCGATAAAACAACCCAAGTGGGTGGGTACTACTCAAGTAGCAAAAGATGCAATTAACCACCTACCAATGCTTGAGACCTCGGAAATGCATAAACATGCTCATCTAGAGATAAAAAAATTGTATATCAATCCCGGTTATGGTGTCATAAGTAAATCAAGCATCCAACAACCTAGTGATAGAGAAAAACATTAAATGCATCGTGAAGACTCAATCATAAACCTGTTTTCATAAGGGTGGCAATGTTACCGTTAATGTCCATGTGAAAGGCCAAATGGTGTCGGACACTTTTGTATATGTTCTCTAATAAAACATATAGTGTTATGGTGAGTCACAGACTATAATTTCGATCGCATTTGTAACACACAAGAAATGTGTATTTGTGCTCTCTGTGTACTATGTTTTCTGCGTATATTGCAGGCTCTCTATTGTGTGTGGCATTTGGAGCCACATTTTCTATGTTGAGAGTATCCTCATGGAGCTCTCAAGAAGGAGAGTCCATTGAGGTGCATTTCTATCAAAATGCTTCACTAGTATCAGAGCATTTGAATGCAAAAGTTTTCTTCATTTTATGCGAGAAAAGTGAGCACTACCTAAGGCTTATGACTTTAGGTGGAAACCAAGCCATAAACCTTGGCATAACTTGGCATACCTTGTCATCCAAGTCACGGAAGTCATCTTTGGCATTGTTGGCTATGCGAGAGGGAGGACCTCAATGATCAAGGAAGTCAGAGGTTTTTGGTACTTCCCGAGAGGTCACCCATCCCAATAGTGTTCCCCCCAGAGCTCGCTTAACTAGAAATCTCTTGCCACTAAGCTACACTCTTCTGGTGCCTGAATAATGCGAAAGACTAAGGTTAACATTACCTTGAACATGTTTTGGAAGACTAGGGTTAGCATTACGTTGAACATGTTTTGGGCCCTCCAAGCTTCATTCTTTGCTTTCAAAGCCTATTTTGAATCATTTTTGGGATGATTCTGGAGCCATTTTGGAGTACTTTCATGCATAGTTCTCTTTACACAAGTTCAAGATCATTAAGAAGAGTGCACTTTGCAATTCTCCAACAACGAATATTCATCATTGTGGCTGTGTTTTCAGCCACACTAGTAAATCTACAAGTTTCTTGAAATGTTTTAATTGTGGTGGGAGCAACCATGGTAAGTCTATGTAGGTGTTTAAGCCTAAAGAACAGAGTGGATAGACACTTGCAGGTGTTGTTGGTTAGTATTTGGGGTATGAATTTAAGCTTTTTAGTGCCATTGTATTGCATATATTGAGCACATACACACTATGCATGCTTCTATGCATCCCTCTTATGTACATCCATGTGGTCATTGATATAGTGGCTACATTTTTTGCATAAATCCTTTTACTTCTGATGAAGAGTGTCGTGGTAAGATTTTCATAACTCCAAGACACCTAGATATCGGGATCTCTTCATTGAGGTAGGTAAAAGACTTACCTAGCCTCACGATAAGAGATGTATGCTAGTTGTTCATAGGTGCTTGATAAGCGGAGTTAGCTTCTTTCGGGTAAATGATTATATGAAGTGGAGTTAGTAATTCTCTATGAAGGTTTACATGTCAGTGCTTGTAGTTTTATGAGATTTTGACACTCGTGATATGCTCATTTTGTAGACGAGACACTTGAACTTTTTTTTTTCATTTTTCTTTGGCTTTTTCAACTATAGAGTGGTTGATTTACTCCTTGATACACTTGTTGGTGTGAAAACATTTATTCTCACATAATATTTTTGGTTGGTTATTACTATTCATTAATTCATTCTTTTGGGAAGACTCAATTGAATTTTTCCTAGAATCTAACACTTGACCATCCTTTTTTGAGCTTTAATGGTGCTCGGACTCTTCTAGCTCCATTATCATTCTATTTAGTTTTCTATCATCATGGCATCACAAGTCTCAAGCATGTCTAGTGGGTACATGTCTAGTGCCAATGTTTCCAGGAGGAGCTATAAGTTGTAGGGAAAAGACCATTTCGAGGTTTAAAAATTTGATGGCACAAACTTTGCTCTATGGAAGAATGACTAAAGATGTGCTGATTCCAAGGAGGCAATGGAAGCTAGTAAATGGAATCTCAAAGAAGCCTACTGACATGGATGAAGATGATTGGGATGATTTGGATAAAATAGCAAGGTCTACCATTCAATTGTGCCTAGCAAATAATGTTTACTTTATAGTATTGGAGTCTAAAAGTGTAGAGGAGCTTTCAAAGAAGTTATGCAATGCATATGAAAATGAAACTACATCAAATAAAGTGTCTCTAATGAGGAAGTATATGACCTTCGCATGAAGGACAGAGATAGTTTTGTTGCTCATCTAAATAAGTTTGATGCTACATTCTCCTAGTTACAGGTTCAAAAAACGAAGATGGATAATGAAATGAAAGAAGTATTGTAGTTATACACCTTGTCATCATCATGGGATACATTTTTCGCAGCTATTGGCAATAGTGCACCTGGTGGTAAAATGGTCTATGATGACATATGTGGAGCACTCTTGCATGAGGAGATTCATAGAAAATATATAGTTGGGTCTTAGAGTGGAGATGCGTATAATGTTTGTGATTCTTACAAAGGAAAGAATTAGCAACATGGTGGAGCAAGAACAAGGAAAAGAATGGTCAACATAATAATAGTAGAAGTAAATCAAGGAAGAGGAATATCCAATGCCATTATTGTGATAAGAAAGGATACATGAGGAAAGAGTGCTATGCATTAAATAATGCTAAGTAAAGTGCATAATATTGATGGGCATGTTAAGTAGTTACCTGCACCATCTATTTCAACCATGAAGATTGAAGAGATCAATGATATTTTTGATGATGTTGATGTATAGATGTTTCACAATACTATGCCTACTGAGGCTCTTATGATTGATTCTCTTTCCCATACTTGGCTGCAATATTATGGTGCTTCTTTCCATGTGACACCACATAGAGAATGGTTCTCTACTTACACAACAGTGGTGTTGAAGGATACTAGTCCTCTCGTCACCATGCATAAAAAATATTAACATGTGGATGTTCAAGGGAATGTCTGATTAGATCAATCTTCAAATGTTCGTGTTTAGCAACCATTGAGACGCTTGTGCATGTCTCTCATATCTACCTAATAGATATGTCTGAGGTACGGATTTTGTTATGCTAATAGATGTTGCTGAGTCTTCTTACTACAAAGGGGCCATGTAGACAAAGGATCATGCCAAGTTGGAGCATGCCATGAAGATTGAGTTGGATTCTATTCACATGAATGGTACTTGGGATTTAGTATCTTTCTCAAAGGGTAGGGAAGTTTTACCATGTAAATGGGCATATAAGTTCAAATCCACACCAGATTGTGCTCCTCCAAAGTATAAAGCACCACTTCTTGCACATGATTTTAATTGATTTGGAGGAAATACTCTGTCCATTCGTCAAGATGACTACCCTTCATGTGTCTATTGGATTCATTGCAATAGAGGACTTAGAGCTAGTCCAAATGGATGTGAAAACTTCTTTCTTGCATGGAGATCTTATGAATGAGATCTATATGAAACAACCAGAGGGTCATTTAGTTCCTACCAAAGAAAATATAGTTTGTAAGCCAAAGAAGAGCTTATATGGAACTTAAACAGTCCCTTAGACAATGGTACCAATAGTTTGATGCTTTTATGAAGTCTTAAGGCTATTCGTGTAAGTTTTCATTTGTAACACTTAACAAATCTATGTTCCTCATCTCTTTGTATTGTGTTTTTTGTGTATTCTACTGACTTTATTCAAAGTATTGTGTGTGGCATTTGGAGCTAGGTTCTCTATGTCAAGGCTATCATTAGCTTTTGAGAAGGAGAGTCCATTGAGGTGCATCGCTATCAAAATAATTTAGGCAATAGGTTTGCAATTTTCAAGGCCAAAACACTACAATAATATGTCAATATATTTTGTTTGACACAAAACTATTCCCACATCAACTTACATAAATTGAATGCCCAAATAATGATGTAAATGGCCCAAATTTGACATCTCAAAAAAAGGCATGAAAATCCACCTTAAATTCAACAACATGCTTCTCATTAGGACCATTAAGTAGTATGTCATCAGCATACACAACAATGATCAGAAGTACATCGTTTGCATGCTTAACATATAAGGCGCTCTAAGTTGGACTATTATCAAAACCATGTGCATTAATCAAGTAGCCATGTATCTTTTCATAATACACATGTGGTGCTTGCATCAACCATATAATGTCTTTTTCAAACCAAACACTTTACTTTCATGCCCTTTCTCCATAAAACCACAGGGCTGAAGTACAATAAGTATAAACCAAGCATCCTTTTCTATTTTGCAAAAGCGAATGTGAGGGATAATGGAACATTTGATTGACAAAGCTATCAATGCATATGCCTAAGCATCTTTACCATCCCATTGAAGTTGCTCTACAATACAAGCAACAGAAATGGTAGCACGGGCAAGAATCTGAAGATCATCACCTTCTGTTGGAGATAGACGTCTGCGGAAGCACGCGAACAGCACAAGGAAGAAGAAGAAGCTTGGAGCACAAACACACAATACTGAATGTATTACTAGAGAATGTACAAAGATAAGTAGCCCATTAGGGCAATAGGCGTATGTACAAGCCGGGGGGAAAAAACCTCCTAAAGAGGGAAAAAAGTGCCCCGGCGGTCCTAGAGTGTTCACACACATCACTACCTAAATATATCAACAAATCCCCCCTGGGAGTGATGCGGTGAACAAGGAGCTGGCACTCATGTATAAGGAAGTGCCAAGCTATGTTGAAATCACTCCACAAAAGGAAGTAAGCCCAAAGCTTTGCGGAAAGCTTCAAACTTCTCCCTAGACAGAGCCTTCGTGAAAAGGTCTGCAATGTTCTCCTGCATGGGCACATATGCCAAGCTGATCTCCCCAGCAGAGAACCTCTCCCTGACATAGTGATAATGCACCTCAATGTGCTTAGTGCGAGCATGGAACACAGGGTTCCTCGCAATTGCCAATGCACTCTGACTGTCAGTGAAGATGGTGGTGGCAAAAGACTGGCCAACACCCAAATCAGCCATAAGGTGTCTGAGCCACACACACTCAACACTCGCGGTGAAAGCTGCCCTATACTCAGCCTCACAACTGGAAGTGGCCATAGTAGGCTGCTTCTTGCTCAACCAAGATATACATGAGCTACCAAGCATGAAGCAAAAACCACTGGTGGACACACGAGTATCATAGCAACCAGCCCAATCTGAGTCAGAAAAAGCATGCAAATTTGGCGGTAGTGATCCCCCCTTGGGATAAAACAACCCAAGTAGCCGAGTACCACTCAAGTAGCAAAAGATGCGCTTAACCGCTTTCCAATGCGTGACTCCTGGGCAATGCATAAACCTGCTCATCTGTAAGACAGCAAACTGAATATCTGGCCGAGTAATGCATAAGTAAATCAAGCATCCAACAGCCTGCTGATAGAGAACAACATCAAATGCATCTCCAGCATCATGAAGACTCAATCGTAAACCTGTCTCCATAGGAGTGGCAATAGGCTTACAGTCTTCAAGACCAAAACGCTGCAATAATGTGTCACTATATTTCGTTTGACACAAAGCCATTCCACCATCAATGTGTATAAACTGAATGCCCAAATAGTGATGCAAATGCCCCAAATCAGACATCTCAAATGAGGCATGCAAATCAGCCTTAAAATCAGCAATATGTGTCTCAATAGGACCAGTGAGCAGCATGTCATCAACATAGACAACAATGATCAGAAGCACATCATTAGCACGTTTAACATATAAGGTGCTTTCAGTTGGACTGTTCTCAAAACCATGTGCAATCAGATAGGCATGTATCTTCTCATACCAAGCACGTGGTGCTTGCTTTAAACCATATAATGCCTTCTTTAACCTGCAAACCTGGTTTTCATGCCCTTTCTGCACAAAGCCACGGGGCTGAAAGACATACACTTCTTCATGCAAGTCACCATTTAGAAATGTTGTTTTAATGTCCAACTGATGTACATTCCAACCATGATGGGATGCAAGTGCACAAATGCTCCGAACAGTAGTCATACGGCATGTAGGTGCAAAGGTCTCATCAAAATCAATGCCTCTTTCCTGTGCATAACCCTTTGCAACAAGCCTAGCCTTATACCTGTCAACTGTACCATCAGGTTTACGCTTCAGCTTGTATATCCACTTAGTGCCAATGGCCTTCTTGCCAGGAGGCAAGTCACATAAAGACCATGTACCATTCTTCATTATAGCATCATATTCAGATTGCATAGCAGCCATCCAATTTTCTGAATTTTGTGCTTCATCAAAAGAAACAGGCTCATTCTCATCACAGAGACTAGATGCAGTCATAGCATAGCAATCTGATGCAAAGGAGGCACTATGAGAGCGTGAACGAGTACGATATGACAAAGGTGCATCTAATTTGTTGTCACGGAAAGTCTGCACCAGCCATCTTGGCATAGTTTTTGCCTGCTCAATATCAGCTCTCTCATCAACAAGTGCATCATGTAAATCTGCATCGGAAATGGAATGATCTGCATCATCATATGAAACCTGCAAAGGCTGAGAAGTTGCCTCATTAGGACCAGCACTAGCCTGTCCACCTGTAAAAAGAGGCATCAAAGTATCATACATGTCTTTGGAGCTAACAAATGTCTCCTTAGTACATGAAAGCAATGGCTGAATAGCATCTTCCACAAAGACAACATCACGGCTAACCAGAATGTGTTTAGTTTGTGGATGATACAGACGATAGCCTTTACTTTCAGAACTGTACCCAACAAAAATACATTTTACTGCCTTATCATCCAATTTTCTACGATGTTGTTCAGGCACTAATGCATATGCCAAACAACCAAAAACACGCAGATGAGCAACAGATGGCTTGCGGTCATGCCAAGCCTCATATGGAGTGATAGACTGCAACGCTTTAGTGGGACACCTGTTTAGTACATATGCTGCACACATGACAGCCTCAAGCCAGAAACTATGTGGTAAAGCCTGACTTTTGACCATTCACCTCGCCATCTCCATGAGTGACCTGTTCTTTCGTTCAGCAACTCCATTCTGTTGAGGTGTATACGGCACTGTACACTGGTGTTTTATCCCACGTTCAGCTAGAAATGCATTAAAATCTGAAGACATACATTCCCCCCCTCGATGAGAACGGAGGGTGCCCATTTTACATGCTGACAGATTTTCAGCCAAAACCAAAAACTGTTTGAAGCACATGAACACTTCGAACTTTGCTTTGAGTGGATATACCCATGCATGCCTGGAAAAATCATCAACGAAAGTCACGAAGTAAAGGTAATTTCCAAAAGAGGGTGTCTGCATAGGACCACAAACATCACTATGTACAAGCTGCAATTTCTGCGTAGCCCGAACTGAACCATCTTTTGGAAAGGAAGAACGCTGCATTTTGCCCAAAATACAGCCTTCACAAACATGTTTTCCAAGTGCCTCAAGTTTGGACAAAGAGGACACCATTTCATATTTCTGCAGGCGTAACAAACTAGCAAAATTCAGATGACCAAAGCGTGCATGCCAAAGCTTTGCATCTGACATAGCCTGAGAATCATGAACTGCACATGCCGAATCATTCACAGATCTTTCATAGTCTATGAGCTTATACAGCCCACGACATAAAATGCCAGAAGCAATAATCACATCGCCATTTGAGAGATCATGGACTGTACACCTGTCATCAACGAATTTCACAACCAAGCCAATCTTGGCTAATGCAGAAACTGATAACAGGTTCTTTTTGATCCCTGGCACAAATAAAGCATCTGACAAAGTGAAAGAACTACCATCAACAGTAGTCAGAATGATCTTACCAACTCCCATAACAGGATAAGAGGAGTTATTGGCGCATGTGACAGTATTCCCTGTAGGGGTAGGCTCGAGTGAAGAGAAGAAACTACGCTGCGAGGTAATATGTTTGGTCGCCCCACTGTCAAAGTACCAAACATCTGAGTCTACTGCAGACATGCACTGATCATGAAAAGATGGGTCAAAACTGTAGACAGTAGTAAACGCCCATTCTTCTTCCTGCACAAGATTTGCAGACTCTGTTTTTGGTGTAGAGGCCTCTACAACAACCATTCCAGCCTCTTTCTTCTTTGCCTCTTTAGCAGCCAGTTTTGGACAGTTCTTTATAATATGATCATTTCCTTTACAGTACTTGCAGAATAATTTCTGCTTTTATGATTTCTTCTCATCTTTATCCTGGTTCTTCGATTGTGCAGCATTTGCAGATTTCTGCTTACTAGTAGAAGAGCTCCATTTTCCTTCGCCCTTCTGACTAGCCAGGAAAGCTTGATCTGCAACATGCATAATGGACCTGTTCTGCCTCGACTGATCTTCTTGCAACAGAACAGAGACTAATTCCTCAAATGACAAGGCATTCGGATTGCCTTTCATCATCAACCGAAGAGTAGAGGCAAAACTCTGATATGAATCAGGAAGACCATTCAGAACGGTCTGCACAAGTGAGCTATCTGGTATAACCTCATCAGCAGAAATCAATTGTTCCTTCAGGTCTTTGATCTTTGTAAGAAAACTGTCCATAGAATCACCTTCATTCATGTGCTCACTCTCCAATTGTTTTCGGAGGTAAGCAACACGAGCCTCATTCCTAGCCTGGTACAAAGTGGTAAGTGTATCCCAAGCATCCTTTGCTGTTCTGCAAGAGCGAATGTGAGGAATAATGGCACGTTTGACAGCCAAAGCTATCAATGCATGTGCCTGGGCATCTCTGCCATCCCAACGAATCTGCTCTGCAGTAGGTGCAACAGAAACAGCAGCACGAGCAGGAATCTGCGGAATATCATCTTCGACACCATCTTCATCAGCTCCAACACCTGTATTTGCAGTACCTGTCATTACAGGTGTAACAAGACGTCTTTCAACACCCTGCACAATGTTCCACAATCCTTTTGCAACCAGTACATGTCGCATCATATAAGCCCATAATGGGTAGTTGGTACCATCCAACTTATCCTCAACAGCCAACATACAGAATACATCACTGCTTTCAGCCATGGCCGGTGACTAAAATACCTTGATGCAGAAAATTGACTGTATCTCAAAAAGTTGAACAAAACTGCCCAGACGAGTTCTGCTAGACCTGTAGCAGACTTCGAAACGCTTAAACTGGCGAACAGAAACTGGTATATACCTTTGGCACAAAAGGACGAAATAGCCTACACAAGTGTTGCGATAGTGCGTTCGGAGGCCGAAACAAGCTCAGATCGCGATTTCGGCACCACACAGCAAAGCTGTTTTGATCTCAAAAACACCCTGAGTATGCTCACCAAATTTCGTGCGAATCTGAGACTGCAAACGGAGGAGTGTCGACGGCACCCTAGAAGAAGCGACGACCTGCTCTGATACCAATTGTTGGAGATAGACGTCTGCGGAAGCACGCGAACAGCACAAGGAAGAAGAAGAAGCTTGGAGCACAAACACACAATATTGAATGTGTTACTAGAGAATGTACAAAGATAAGTAGCCCATTAGGGCAATAGGCGTATGTACAAGCCGGGGGAAAAAAACCTCCTAAAGAGGGAAAAAAGTGCCCCAGCGGTCCTAGAGTGTTCACACACATCACTACCTAAATATATCAACACCTTCAAGGCCATCTACATCACCTTCAATCACTGTATTTGCAAGTGTATTAGGGTGTTTTTCAATACCTTGCACAATATTTGAGAACCCTTTTGATACCAATACATGAAGCATCGTATATGCCCATAATGGGTAGTTAGTACCATCCAACTTGTCCGTAAAAACCTATATATGGAACACATCATTACTTTCAGCCATGGCCACTGACTAAAATACCTTGATGTAGGAAAATGACTATATCTCAAAAAGTTGAACATAACTACCATGTCAAGCTATGCTAAACTTCTAGAAGATTTTGAGGCACTTATATTCATGAACTGAAACCTATATATATGTTTGACATAAAAGGATGATAAGTTTTCTATATAGGCAGTGGGATAGTGCATTCAGATTCCAAAACAAGTTCAAACCAAAATTTCGATGCCACAAAGCGAAGCAATTTTTTACTCCTAATTACGTTGAGTGTGCTCACCAATTTTCATGCGATTCTGAGACTGTGATCGGAGGGGTGTTGATGATGCCCTAGATGAAGTGGTGACCTACTCCCATACCAGTTGTTGGAGTTTGAGGTTTAGGCAAGCACACAAACAAGACAAGAAGAAGAAGAAGAAGAAGCTTGGAGCACAACACAACACGAAGTAAATTACCTAGTGAATGTTCAAGAATAAGGGACCCATTAGCGATATAGGCATATATACAAGTCGATGGAAGAAAACCTCCTAAAGAGGGAAAATGTGCCCCGATAGTCCTAAGTGAGATCACACACATCACTTTTGAAATATATCAACAAGAACATGGTGTTTGTGTCAAGAGAGCATCTTCATGAAGCTCTTGTAAAGGGAAATACACCGGGTGCATTGCGATTGCACCTTTTCATGGGATACTTTAAAGATTCCTCATTGTTTTGCCTATGAAATATAGGGATTTTAATAAGTTCATCGCACATGTGTCCTTTTAAGATTTCCAAAGGGCTTCTTTTCTTATGCGCAATGGAGCAACCAATGACGTCCCTAAGGAGAGTTTGTTTCCACCTAGTGAATGGGCCCAATTGAAGGGCTTTGCTAACTTGGTTCTACCTAGTGGCACTCTTCATGTAGAAGAAAAAGAGGTGACGGATGTCCTCTGTTCCTCTATGACATGCTTTACACCGTAGAGGTGCACCAAAGATTTTGCTGACTTTAACATTTTTTTAAATACTATGGTGGAGGATGTACCATAAGGGGACCACTTTCTTGCTTTCGACTAGCACATGCCAGAACTCTTTAAACTTGAAAACCTATCTGATCCATGGCCAATTAGTGCACCATTTCTTGTTGTGAATGTGGTGCAACTCCAATGCTTTCTTGACTTTTTTAGAACAACGAAACAAGATTGAAGTATTGCCACATTTACATTGCCAACTCGCTCAATGCTCCTTACTAAGTTTCGTTGATGTGCCCTCCTTTTTTTTCTTATAAAAGGAAGTTCGGCCTTGGCCTATTCTCCCGGACCTTAATTAAAATAAAGGAGAACCTCTTATACAATGCACTATGTTCTTGTCTTTACTTCCAAGTCCATGTGGTCCTCGTATTAACCTCACGCCTTGAACACCCATGTACCATCAAGCACATTGCAGGTCCTTCAAACCGTGTGGCTCCAACCGAAAGAGACTTCTTTACATTGCCGGTACGAATTTCCCTTCTATTATTATTAAAGTAAAAGGGTTCGGAAATGTTTGAGTTGCGACGAATGTACGTGAATCTCATTAGCATTACCTGTCATGATAAACCGTACGCTTCGCCAGCAATTTTTGCGACACGTATGATCTTCAGTTGGTTTGTGTGACATTGAGAAACTTTCAGATGTATCAAAGTCCAACCTTAAACCGACGGATGTTGATTTCCATTGCCAGTCTCTCAAATACATACACTCCGTCTCAAATCAGACGGACAGACGTGTTGCTTGCCTGATCTCTCACAAAAACACTCTCTCTCTCTCTCTCTCTCTCTCTCTCTCTCTCTCACACACACAACACGAAAGCTGAATCGGTCTGATTTTAAAAGCAGAGAAGCAATTCTCGCTTTCTCTTAGCAAACCCACTTGAGTTTCTGCGAGATCGCACAAGGGTAAGGCAGAAACTGGTAAACTGGCTATGGAAGGCGAGTGGGCACTCGTCAACCAATACTCGGATGCCGCTCGTTCTCTACCCTCTTCCGTCATAGGCGATATACAATCAACCCCACATTTCTGTTGCAACAGCCTCAGGTGCTCCTGCTTGTCTTCCTCGAATACCACCCGATGCTCCTCGAGGGGTCTCTTGCTTGACCGACATGGTGCCGGCTTATGTTCTTCCTGCACAGGGCAAGCAGCGGGTAGTAGTCTCTACTCCATCCACCGGAAAGACGTGGATAAGTCCCTCCGCCACTCGTGCACAGTGCTAGCTCCGGATAGAAGCCTCTTTCCAATCTACGAGGAAGATGAAGATTCTAAGTCTTTCGAAGATCTCTACTGTGCAAATGGTGTTAGCCCTTCTCCATTGATTCGCTTCTTGATGTCGTGCTTCGTGCAGTTCGCCTGCCTCATGAGGGCTCCCGCACAGGTGCTCATGAGAAATGAGAGGTAACCTCATCATTCAATTACTGCACTCATGAAACTTACATGAGAATCGTCTATCATTTCGATTGAGCTCTGTTGCTTGGAAGAACATAAGCTGTATGCAGGCTTATATCCCATGGCAGCTACTGCATATGAAGAATACCCCTCTTTACAATATAGAATGCTCCTCCTCTTTCTACCTGCCTCTTGATATTCTATTATAGTTGGACGACTCTCCTCCTGTTTTAGAAAATATATTTCACTATGTAACTCAAAATTTCCATCGAAAATATGTGTCATCGAAGTACTTTTGTGTCCAGTTGAGGACAATGTATAAAGGTATTTTCACACTGGCAATTAAATAATGTCTTTTGGGTTGTTGCTAATCTGCTTGAACAGATTTTTCTTTTTAGGTTGTTGGTGTTGTGCTTGAACTAGAGGTGATAGGAGGCCTTCCTGAAATGTTAGCATTTGATAAACTGGTGATTGCTTTCATCAGATAAGAACTGACTATGAGACGTTTGATATTTCCTTGTATAAGGAAAATACCGAAACACATTACCGTGTTCCATCAAAAGTGTAGACCCCTAATAAGACGGCGCTGATGCTTCCCTACATAAACTAAGCCTATTATGGAATTGTGTAAACTATCAATGCATAATTGTGTTTGAAGAGAGGAAAAAGGGAGGGTACAAATCAAGAAGTTATTGATCATAGCTTGAAACTTCAGACCAACGACTTGATGTTTCCCCAACATAAAATGTATGCCACTTGTTGAGAGGATGTGGTTACCACACTTGAATCCCTAGAAGTGTGGAAGGGCTCAAGTCCCACCTCCATTTGATGCCTAAAGCAGCCGCTTTAAATTGGGGGACATGGGGGCTTCCTCAGGGTGCATGTGTTGAAGCTAGTGGATTTCGTCAAGAGTAATTGTAACAAAATAAATGAAACTTCAAGAAGCAACAAGATAGTGGATTGTCATAGAAAACTTAATATAAAATGACACAAGGAATGGTTCTTGGATCATCTAGGCATTTATGTTGATGGCATCCATTGATAAACGAAAAGATGTTTCTCTTGCTCAAAAAAATCTTTATTATAGTCCACTCTATGGTGGAAAATTTGACTTCAAGCAATTGAAGAACCTAGGCACCTCTTCTTCTTATGTCGTAAGAGAACCAAAGTCTAGATCACATCTAAAGGATCATCCACCTAAATCAAAACATCTCTTGATCACAAGCTTGTTTCAAGGAAGTTATGGGGATGCTCTACACTCCTATGAAATACCATCAACAAAGAGTACTTATGGAAGATCTAAAAGGAAACTTGGGAAAAAGGTATAAAAAGGTTTCCATAGATACATTACTTATGGATCCATTTACTTTTCAGTTTGTCACCCTAGATAACTAAGGCCTTCTTATGTATAGAAGGAGGGTTGTTTGTGTGCTTTCCAAGTTTTTTACCTATTATTTCCATCCTTTGATTTTTGGAGCTTGGTCTCTAGTGTGTTTAACAGACAATCCCAATGATGATTCAATCTACAAATTCAGCCTTGGAGTGATCTTGTAGCACCCTTAGAAACCAAAGGAGAAGCACTAGGGCATTAAAAGTGTCATTTTTACATTTGAATTTAGTTTTAAGCCGATGCAAGAGGTTTCCAAAATTTATTTGAACTAAGCTATGCAAATCGCTTCATTGTGAAGGAATACACTGGTGTCATTTGCAAAAACGATTTTGAGCACTAGCTAGTGTGGAAGAATTTGTTCTTTGTGAAGCCAACCTTGAAAGTGCTTCATAATTTGGTTCGCTATGGCCTTACGAATGGCCTACGGGCTCGTTTGCTTCATGGTAATTAATGTTGAACTATCTATTCAACTTTAGTTGTTTCTGATGATAAAATTTATCACACTGACATTGATGAATCTTTACAGAGTACCAAATTAAAATGTATCCCATTACATACTACTATGCGACAAGGAAATATTTTGAATAGCTTCGGAAACTCATGAGAGCATTGAGACATGGGCTCTTTTTTGAAGCTAGCGATTTGATTTCCTCTCTAAGTTAACTCTTAGATAATCCATCTTTCCACATTAGGAGGCACCAATTTGTTCTTCATCTATGAGATGCATTCTGGTGGAAGACTTATCTAGCCTCGCCATAGGAGATGTATGATAGTTGTTCATAAGTGCTCGATAAGCCTAGTTGGCTTCCATTGGGTAAGTGATTATATGCAGTGGAGTCAGTGATTCACTATGCATATAAACATGTCAGTACTTGTAGTTTTATGATATTTTGACACTGGTCACATGCTCATTTTGCAAAGGATACTCTGGCAAAATTTTTCCAGTCTTTTGGTTTAGTCAACTATATAGTGGTCAATTTACTCTTTGATACACTTATTCGTTGGTGTCTGAAATCTTCTAGCTCCATTATCATTCTATTAAGTTCTCTACCATCATGGCATCAGAGGTCTCATGCACATCTGGTTCAAAATTTACTATGCATAATGTACGCCATGTACCTCAGTTATCATGGAGTTTGATGTCAGTTGGTCAACTTGATGAACTTGGTTACAAGGTGGTCTTCTATGCTAAGTCCTTTCACATATCAAAGGGCAATATGGTTATTGCAAAAGGAAGCAAAGTTGGCTCACATTATCCTTTATTTGTATCACAGAAAGAACACTTGTTAGCTGTTACAGAACAACCTATGGATTGTGCTTGGCATGGTTGTTTGGGCCATATATCTCATAGTGGAATGGAAAATCTTTCTCATTCTGGCTACTTATCTGTGTTATCTTTCTCCGATTTTTCATTTTGTGAGCATTGTCAATATGGAAAGCAAACTAGAAATGTGCACATAACGCACATTGACTCTTCAATTCAGCCTTTAGATCTCGTTCATACAGGTGTGTGTGGTCCTATGCCCACTAGGTCCTTAGGTGGCTCTCTTTACTTTTTCACTTTCATAGATGATGCTACTAGAAAAAATTGGGTATATCCTATCAAATTGAAGGATGAGGTATTCCCTACTTTCAAAAAATGGCTTGCTTCAGTTGAGACTGAAAAAGGAACTAAGCTTAAGGCTTTAGATTCAGATAATGGGGGTGAGTATACCTCACATGAATTCAGTTTTTTCTGTTAGTCTAGAGGGATTCGTAGAGAGTTTACAACTCCTTATACCCCAGTACACAATGGTGTAGCTGAGAGCATGAATAGAACTATTCAAGATATAGTAGTCTCTATGTTGCATCATGCAAACCTCTCACAAGGATTTTGGGGAGAAGCAGTATTGACTGCAATTCATGTGACTAACCTTTCACCTAGTACTGCCAAAGTTCTGAAAGTGGCACAAGAGTTGCGGACAGGGAAGCCACCATATTATGATCATCTTTGAGTTTTTGGGTGTGAAGCATATGTTCATATGCCCAAGAATCTTAGACAAAAGTTGGACCATAAGTCAAAGAAATGCATTTTTCTTGGATATGGTCGAGAAGAACAATTTGGATATCGCTTATGGGATCCTGAAACACGGACAATGATCAGAGGTAGTGATGTCATTTTCAATGAGTCTAAGATGCATAAACAACCCATTAAGGAGGTTGAAGTGAGAAGAGTGGTGTTTGAGGATACTAGTCCTCCGATTAGCATGCATAAAAATGCTGCACATAGGGATGTTCAAGAGAATGTCCATTCAGATCAGTCTGCACATGTTCCTGTTCAGCAACCATTGAGACATTCTACACGTGTCTCACATCCACATGATAGATATGTTCCACGTTTAGATTTTGTTATGCTAACATATGCCAGTGAGCCTTCTTGCTACAAAGAGGCTATGTAGACAGAGGATCATGTCAAATGGGAGCGTTCCATGAAGAGTGAGTTGGATTCTATTCACAAGAATGGTACTTGGGATTTAGTACCTTTGCCAAAGGGCAGGAAAGCTTTACCATGTAAATGGGTATATAAGCTGAAATTCACATCAGATAGTGCTTCTCCAAAGTATAAAGCACGACTCATTGCAAAGGGTTTTAAGCAACAACATGGTGTTGATTTCAAGGAAATCTTCTCTCTAGTGGTCAAGATGACTACCCTGCACATGTTGCTTGGATTTGTTGCAATGGAGGACTTAGAGCTAGAACAAATGATGTGAAAACTGCTTTCTTGCATGGAGATCTTACAGATGAGATCTAGATGGAACAACTAGAGGGCTATTAGTTCCTAGAAAGGAAAGTCTAGTTTGTAAGCTCAAGAAGAGCTTGTATGGACTTAAACAGTCCCCTAGACAATGGTACCAAAAGTTTGATGCTTTTATGAAGTCTCAAGGCTATTCTTGAAGCAATGAGGATCATTGACTCTACACAAAGAGATGCTCAGATGGCAGCTTGATATGCTTGATACTTTATGTTGATGATATGTTGATAGCTGGAAAGTCCTCTTATGATTTGTCAATTCTCAAAAAGAAGTTGAGTAAGACCTTTGATATTAAGGATTTGGGGGATGCCAAACATATTCTTGGCATGCACATTACTCGTGATCGGAGTAAAAGATGCATATACTTGTCTCAAAGTGAGTACATATCCAAAGTACTTCACAGGTTCAATATGCAGGGTGGAAAGGCATTGAGAACACCTTTACCCACATATGTGAAATTGAGCAAGGATGATTGCCCCAAATCAGATGAGGAAAAGGATTTCAAGACCAAAATTCCCTATCAGTCTGCTGTTGGTAGTCTCATGTACGCTATGGTAGCTATGAGACCAGACATTGCATTTGTGATGGGAGTTGTAAGCAGATATATGTTTAATCCTGGCAAGAAACATTGGGAAGCAGTCAATATGATTTTGAGATATCGGAGTGGCACCAAGGACAAGTGTTTATGCTCAGGTAGAGGGAAAGCATCCATTATTGGTTACACAGATTCTAACTATGCGGTGTCGGAGAGATTCTCTCTCCCTAACTGGATATCTCAATCTTTTATTTTGACATAAGAATTGTCGAACTAGTGACTAGTATTATTGAAGACATTCGGATGGTGCAAATAAAAAGTCCTGTAAACATACGATTGAAATGCTCTTTCATACATACAATGTCTGAACATGATGATTCTCATGGAGCAAGCAATGAAGCTATAAGTGGATATGAAGATATAGGCGGCAAATAATGATGGATGCTTCGAATGTGTGCAAATGAGTTTCTCATTTGTTACTCCTATGTGTTTTGGTTTTTTGGAAGATATCTAGCACAGAAAATACGAAGTCTTCAAGGGTTAACTCATAGTTATTGCTTCATGATTGGTGATAGTTAAGTTAACTCAAGAGTTTGCATGGAAAGTTTTTGCTAAGAGAAAAAAGGCGGCGCTACCTAAGGAGGGGGGGTCGTCTGAAGCTCCGGAGGAGACCAACTAGGAGTGGTCTGTCAGATTGGGAGAGCTTTTTTATCTGAGGAGGAGTTGCTGCCGAGGAGGGAATTGATCGTCCATTTTTTTTTGTGGAAATTAAGGCACGCAGAGCTTATGAGGAGGTTCACTACCGAAGGCCACTTCACATTTTGATGGGAAAGACATGATCTGACAAGGGAGGAGATACTGGATTGATTGACGCATGATGAAGACTCCAGAGTTTACAGAGTCAAGTGATAGCTGATGTGCTGACAGAGGAAGGATTTTATTATGGCGACAATCTTCAGAGAAGGACACGAGTGTTTTTCTCATCTGGGATGAGTATCTGATTTGGCACGATTTATCAAAAGAAATTCAAGCTTTGTGGATTAGGGACATGATGCATAGTTGTGAAAAATTTGATACGAGGAGGCAAGATGGACGAGAAATGTTATTACTGCGGTAATGCTTGAGAGCAGGAGGAGGATATCGATTGTAGCTCTGACAACGTGAAGAGTACACTGAGAGCTTTGGAGGTGAGAATAGCACATATCTGATCTATTTCGACATGACAATAACTTCATGAATAGCTATCTAGACCGTCTTCCATCTTCGTTGTATATGTGCATGTCTACAGAGGATGACCCGATGAGTTCTGATGACTAATCTTTTTCCTTGAGTTCCGTCTAGCACTACCCCTCAACAATAGTAGTTGTTGAAGCTATGTCAATGCTTTGAGATTGCTTAACCATAAATGCTCTGACGGTTCTCTTATCTGACGTGCACATCACAGACGGGAGAAGCAGCACTTCTCTATCATAATTAAGAACAATTTTTTTGTTGCTATATCTGACAGTAGAAGCGACCATCGACACAGACTGTAGAAGATCTAAATGTTTCCGACTATATTTATTCACTTATGTTCTGGCAACAATTTCTGACATGTTCTGATAATGGCCTTCTATATGTTGATGATTTGACATATATTGACGAGCATGGAATGATTATGAAGATCGACGATTGGAAATATGATGATCTGAAGTTCTTTGCGCAGATTTATTGAATCCAAAGACTTGGCCTGGTTAGGTGATAATGTTTTGCTATGAACAGAAGAGCGACAATTCTTCTCTGATATGATGTGCGCTAATAGTTTTTCTCATATGTTGTTTATCATCATTTGGGTGACTTCCATGTTTTATCTATCCAACGGTAATATACTTTTTGTTTTACAATTCAACATTTATCAACCTTTGCAAACATAAACCTCCTATAGCTAGAGCTGCTGTGCGCCAAATTTATACTATAGCGTTGACTGCGAAATTTGTTATTTCAATTTATCTCCAGCACTGCGAAAACTTCCAAAATTGTCTGATGTCCAGTTAAAGCTGATACGCTATTTAATGACGATTAGAAATGTTTTGCATATGACTTTGCTTGTTTATTTTCATTATGAAACCTGCTCGCACCGTTTCTGCGTGGATGAAATTTGATTTACCATCGATCTTGATTGCATGTTAAGTATAATAGTCATCGAGTATGAATATTGTGGACAAATGATATAAGACCAACTAAGATCATTGTACTCAAATAAATTTTTAATGATAGATGAAAAAGAAAATGAGATGATGGACTATTAGATGTCGGAAGGATTTCCTCACTCGAATTGTCATATGGAAAAATAAAAATATTTTGCTTTAGAGTTGGTTAAATGATATCTCTTATAGAATTTTTTTATGTATTGGTTTGAATTGACTAACTTTTTCTTCTTTCTCTTAGTACCTGCAGGCAATAAAAAACATGAGGAGTTGGATTAAACAAAGGTTTTCTTATCGAAAAGGGTTTCAAGTTTATAATTAGATAGAAGGAAGTATTATGATGTTTATATGTGTATATACATGGGTTTGTGCTATATGAATGCATGAACTTTAATGTGGTTTACAAGGGGGAGAATGTATTGTAATGATTATGGTTTTTTTTTATGTTTCTGTATGAATAATTTAATTTAAAAGTGAAGATGTAAATGTAATTATAGGTGACTAACTAAATTACTTGTTTATATTTCACACTTTTTTTTAGTTATAACCATGTATAAATATGTATTTATAAAATCGTTAATTTATTTCATGCTTAAATTAAGTTATTATTGAATAGCTATTGTTTTAAGTTATTAAAGGTAATTATTAACTAATAACTATAATAAATAAATAAATAAATATCTTAAAGACTTAAAATAATAATTTATAGATAATTAACTATAACATATATAGTAAATAACTTCATTAAGTAATAGTTATTTTATTGGAAATATCTTATTTGAATAATTAGCTAAGTTTTACGTGTGTTTAAGTGGTCATGTGTTTTAGTTAAGTAAATATATGTGTTAGTTAAAACTAGTTAATGCATGGAAAAATAGGAACGTGTATTAGTTAACATGCATGTATGTGTTAGTTAACTAAGAACATGCATGCGCACACGCTTCCTAAATATATATGATTATTTTATGAATTAGTTCCTAATGATATCTGCAGGTACGGTTTCTTACGGGTTCTTTGGAGAGAGAGAGAGAGAGATCATAGTGCTGTTTGTTTTCATTTAGCCATGTAGAGAGCAGCATAATGATTGGCTTCTGTCACCATTTTTAGCAGAAAGAGAGTCGACCCGCCTTCTTTTCCCCTCATTCCTCCATTGAGAGATTCAGACAGGCGGTCATAAAAGTGCTACTTAGAAGGAGAGAGAAATGTCTATTGAAGGTCACGATTGCATAGCAGTTCAGTAGGCATATGCTAGAGAGAGAAAGAACAGTTGGTGCTCTTTTTCGGCTTTGGGTCTATGGCGTGAAGATGATTGTTGTGCAACAAGAGCCCATGTTGAAGCAAATGTCAATCGCTATTGAAGAAGGCGATAGAGCTTGCGAATTTAGAGAGAAAGAGTAGATTAGTTATGGCGCTACCATAGAGACAGAGGTCACATCGGCTTCTACTACTCTTGATGCATGACACACACGCGATCTTCCCTTCTGTCGATTGCTGCTCGAGGCCTGTAGGAGAGAGATATGTACAGGAGTTGATAGCTGCTTGCACGCTAAAGTGAAATACGAGAAAAGAAGCTTCTACTTCCCCCCCACTCCGACTATCCATGCTCATCACAGGCACAGGAGAAAGGGATTATAGGTGGGACTACTTCAAGTCGTTGTTGGGCACGCGCAGTGAAACAGAGGAGATTACATAATTAGAGCGAGCGCACATATAGAATTTACTTTGTTGCTCAGCTCCCACAATCGATAGAGTGCGCAGACACATAGATAGATACTCAGGAGAGGCATGCTTTAGAAGATACAAAGAAAGTGTTTCTTTTCCCTGAATCTAGCAAGAAGAACAGAAAGCGAAGGTAGACAAAGAGAAAGTGTTCTTTCTCTGATAATAGTCTGAAATCACGTAGATCATAATTCAAAGAGAGATTAAAATGTGCCAATAGGGGAGAGAAAGACAGAGAAAATCTATTCCTATTTCCTCCTCTCCTCCTCCCGATTGTACTGTTATGGATTTGTGACTTCTTTCTGTCAAGCGTGTAAGCAACCTGCAAGAAGAGAGAAAAGGAGAGAGTGAGAATGAGCCTATGCTATGTCTCATTTCTCTGCTCCTTCACTCTTCGACAATCAAGCTGCGGGATGTGCCGTCTTACAGAAGCATGCGTTCAAGCATTGACCGTGCGCCAAGGGAGCTGGAGTTATGAAGGGTGCTAGTACAGGCATTCCTACAGTATCCTCTACGAAAAACTCCAAAGTGAAGAAGGTGGATCAGCTAGAAAACAGTCTGAAAGAGTCTAGTCGTGACATATCCTTTGCCAAATTTAAGTTTGCGGGTGTCGTAGCCATTGTTCTTGTAATAGTCTTTGGCTTGCTGAGGTCATTGCTAAGCTCCCTTTCTCTCGCATTCCGTTTATTGAGAGAATGAGTCATCGAGGCCTTCTAGGTGATGACCCAACGGACTGTGCAATGGTCTTCTTCTATTTTCTCTGTTTTGTAAGCATCAGCTCTAATCTACAGAAGATTTTGGGGTTTGCTCCTCCCTCGGACACTACAGGACCCGATTTATTTTCCATGTCAGAGTCAAAAGTCTGTAGGAATTTTTAAGATGTTTGCTTCGTAGGAGAGGCAGGTTCCTGAACATAAAATCCTTAGAAATCTGCATATTGCCGTTTCATTTGTCGGACTCTGAACCTACTTTCAATAAACATGTGCTTGAGTGCTTTCAGTTGTACCTAAAAATATGTGCTTGAATACGAGAACACAAGCATACGAGATTTCAAGATCACGAAATTACGATATTTGAAGATTGTTTATTAAGTTGTATAGTATTATCTATTAAGAGAATTGTATTAGCACTTATGATAAACTTTTGTATAGTCTTAAAATCCTAAAGATTTCTAGCACTTCCACTTTTCGATATAATTAAGATTTGTATAGGCTTAAATAAGATTGATTTTGAAATTCTTCATACTGTTTCTCTGAAAATTAATTGAGATCTTTACTTTTTTATTTCGTATGTCTAAAGAGATAGGATCTACAAGTAGTTCTAAACTAGTATCTACAAACGATTCTGATATTAAGAATCAAGAATTAGAAAACTTAATTATAGGAACTCTACTTCCGAATTCAATTGATAGTTCGAATAATAACGAAAATATAATAATTGAAATTATTAAAGATAAAGTAGTTAACGAAACTTTACACACGTTAGATTACGATCGTCTTATTTCTAGAATTTTACCTTTAATTACCATAGTTTTGCCAGAACCGGAGGACAAGAAAGACTTATTCCCACCTAATTTAGTTAGAAAACCTAACTCAAATCAAATTGAAAACGAAGAAGTTGACTTTGTTAAAGATAAAATTACAAGCGAGAACTTAGTTTTGTCTTATCAATTAGAAGCTATAGAAAGATATAGAAACGCTCGTCCTTATGGCTCTTAGTCTAACAAAATAGTTCTTAATTTGCACTCCCATAAATTAGAAACCTATAGTTTTTATCACACCTAAACTGAAAAAATCAATCGAAGGCCCTAGGCATACTTAGAAGCACCCTGCGTGCAGTCACACGGTTAGGTTAGCGCGATTCTTGTAGATGAACGTCAGCCTCCCTTCACACCCCTCTACGACAGCGGGTTGTGTAGACAATCATAAGTCTACATCAGGGTACATTTTTTGTTTTGTTAGAGGTGCTATCTCTTGGAGATCTTATCTTAAAGGATGTATAGATGTTTCCACCACAGAAGCAGAGTATGTTGCAGCAAGTGAGGCATGTAAGGAAGCATTATGGCTTTCTTGTCTTGCTTGTGATATGGGTTTACCTTAGCATGTACCTCGCTTGCTCAGTGATAGTAAGAGTGCAATTTCTTTGGCTAAGAATCCGGTCTATAATGCAAAGACCAAGCACATTGAGGTGAGGTATCACTTCATTAGAGATTGCTTAGCCACTGAGCGCATTATTCTTGAGAAGGTTGACACTCGAGATAATGTTGCAGATGGTTTGAATAAAGCTCTACCACAGGATAGCTTTCGACGTTATTGTCGCTTGATGGGGGTTACTTGATTCTATATCTTACACAGTCACTTCTATACTGTGTAACATGCCCATCAGGTGGGAGGTATAGTAGTTTGTATACTTACACTCAGGTATTCTTTATCATTCTTTAGTTTTCTCCCATAGCTACTCTGGCCATATTGGCCTTTGGTGGGAGATTGTTACCGTTAGTGTCCATGTGAAAGGCCAAATGGCCACCGGACACTTCTTTGTATATGTTCTTTAACAAAACATATAGTGGCATGGTTAGTCATTGACTATAAGTTCGATAGCATTTGCAAGACCTAATAAGTCTGTCTTCGTGCTCCCTGTGTACTGTGTTTTTCCTGTGTATTCTATAGCCTATGTGCAGAGTACTATGTGCGACCTTAGGAGCTCGGTTTTGTATTCTGACCATATCATCGTGGAGCTCTCGAGAAAAATACAATCCTTGATTTTGAGTTCCCTTAAGGTACTTTAGGATCCTCTTGGCAGCTTCCAAATGAGGTGCCCTCGGTTTGTGCATAAACTGACTTAGAACACTTACTCCATAAGCAATATCAATCCTTGTCAATGTAGCATAGTTCAAGCTTTCCACTATGCTTTGGTAACCTACAATATTCTCAAGCACATCGCCTTCATGAGCACTTAATTTTTGGTTTACCTCCATTGGAGTACTTGCAACTTTGGCATCCTGCAAATGAAACTTCTTTAACATATCATGTATATACTTTCTCTAAGTAATATAAATTCCAGAGTTAGTATAGACTAACTAAAGTCCAAGAAAAATATTTTAGTGATCCAAGGTCACTGATTTTGAACTCCTATATCATCTGATTTTTTATCTACTTGATGCCATTAGCATCATTACCTGTGAGTATGATATCATCAACATATACACATAGGTATATTACGTCTACATTACTTCTTTTGACAAACAAAGATGTATCTACTTTGCTCATGATAAATCCTTGATCTTGAAGGTATGTAGTCAACCTATGGTTCCATGCCCTAGGTGCCTGCTTCAATCCATAAAGAGCTTTGTTCAATTTACATACATGTGTTACCTTGCTTGGGTCCTCATAGCTAGGAGGTTGAGACATGTACACCTCCTCGAAAATCCAACCATTTAGAAATGCATTTTTTACATCCAATTGGTACATGTTCCAATTCTTTGATGCAAACACACTTACCAATACCCTGATGGTTAGCATTTTGGCTACAGGTGAGAAGGTTTCTTCATAATCAACTCCGTGGGTTTGTGCAAAACCCTTAGCCACAAGTCTAGCTTTGTACTTGCTTATTGATCCATCATAATTCCTTTTGATCTTATAGATCCATCTAGAACCAATTACCTTCATAGATTCCTTCTTTGGTACTAGTTCCCAAGTTTCATTCTCCTTGAGTGCTCCGATTTCCTCATCCATTGCTTCCTTCCATTCTGTTTTGGTCTTTGCCTCTTCATATGATGATGGTTCTTCAAATGACAAGTCTTTTTCAAGATAAATAGAATGCTTAGTAGCTAAGGAAGTGTCATACCCATATCTGATTGCCTTCTTGCTCTCCCTTTGTGATTTTCTAATTGCTTGGTTGGATGATTCAGGTATATCCTCCAACTTCTTCATCTTGACTTTGCCTTTGGACTTCCATGCCTTGAATTCTTCTAAGTTGATGATGTCCTCATCATCTGAGTTGATGTCTTCAATCTGATTAGGCTCCTCCTTAGTGAGGCTTGCAAAGTCATCTTCCAATTCATAAGGTAGTTTTACTTTCCTGGATTCACTTTCAAACCAAGAGTCATTCTCATCAAAGACAACATCTCTACTGACCATGAATCCTTTGTTGGAAGGATTGTAGAACCTGTATCCTTTCTGATTCAAGTCATACCCTATGAAGATGCACTTTTTTGCCTTAGGGTCTAGCTTACCTCTTATTTGAGAAGGGATATGCACATAAGCAACACATCAAAAGATCTTGCAATGATCAAGTGAAGGTCTTCTACCATGCCATGCTTCATATGGGGTCATCCCATCAAGAGATTTGGATGGAAACCTGTTTACAAGATAAGTGGCAATAGATACATTCTCTGCCCACAAGTAATTAGGTAATTTTTTTCTCATTTAACATTGACCTAGCTATTTCAATAATTAGTCTATTTCTCCTCTTTGCCACCCCATTTTGCTCAGGGGTATACCTTGTTGTAATTTCTCTCTTGATTCCTCTGTCCTGCAAGAATGCATCAAACTCATTTGAGAAGTACTCACTCCTCCATCTGACCTTAGTCTCTTAAGGCTTCTCCCTATCTTGTTCCCAACAAGTGCAAGATACGTTTTAAAGCAACTGGATACTTCATCTTTGTGCTTCATAAAGTACAATACAGTCCATCTACTGTAATCATCAATGAAAGATACATAATACCTTGATCCAGAAATTGAGGGATCCTTACTTGGTCCCCATACATCTGTATGGAAAAACTCTAGGTAGTCTGTGAAGAGATGGATAGGTATGTGCTTGAAGATGAAGAGGTGTTGCAAAATCCTTGATCTACACCAGCCAATTGAACTCCAGGAGTATATGGTGGGCCCTTTTAGCTTGCCAATGGATGTATTAGACACCCTATGTACCTTGGAAGATCACTCTCAAAAAGATGGATCAAAACAGATAAGTTGGAGTTAGCTCAGAGGTGAAAACTTGCTATTCTTGGTTCATACACTTGTCCAGTGTTTTACATAATTCTCTGAGCACAGCAACAATTATCTTAATTCCTCTTGGGGAAGTCTAGGTAGCTTAAAGAGCTAACTTTCAAGAGTAATCTCATCAAAAATAATAAACTACACACTGAGAATGAGTTTTAACAAGTGATGACATCATCCCGATTTTCACTGGCTGCTATAGTTTGAGACCAGTGAGCAAAAAAATGAACATAACTCAAAATGTAGGAATCCAATGATTATCAAAATTTGTATGGATATACTAGACAGTAAGCTGAATCTAACAAGCTTTAAATCATTGAATTTGGATAAGTAACCACTGAGAAATGGCTCTGACAAGGTGAGTGACAAAAATCGGGTACCTGACAGAGAAGTGAAGATGAACAGACACTGTTGACTTCAACTGAATATAACTGAAGATTGCAACGTTCAAATGACATGAAAATTTGTGAGAATATATTATACTTATAGAGCTAACTTTGCCAAGTTAAATCACTGAAAATGATGCACCAAGCTCAGAGAAAACATCTCTGCAATCTGATTGAGAAAACTGAGAGATATGGCAATGAGTAGTACACTTCACAAGAACATGGAAATATGAACTCAAATGATCATGAAAATGAAAGTATATTGCTTGTACAATACAATGACTTACTGATACATATGTGTGCCTTGTAATCACACCTTGATATGGCATAAAGCTGAGCTCTTGGAGGTCTTCACATAGGTCTCTCTAACCACGACTAAAACTGCCATCTATTTATAGTTGAGTTTGGGAGGCTAACTTCCCTCAATCACTCTCCAATCAATTTGTGATTGATTTGATTCTCTACCTACCACAAATCACAAATTCGTGGCTCCTCTTTACATTCTTGATCAAGTGGACTCAACCACTTAAAATTCTTTCACTTTTACATTAAGTAAACTCTTCAAAAGTTACAAGAGGTAGTTCACAAGTGAACTTTACATAGTCTTCATTTTGAAGCTTCTTTTATGACTTTGTGGGACTCAACCCAATACTTAGGCTTGTCATAGACTTGCTTCAACAGTTCCCCCTCAAGCCAAGTATGCTTGAGGTCTTCAATCTTCCAAGATTACTTGCAAACCAATCATAGCCTTGAATTTGCAAAGCTTTGTACCATCCAATGCTTTGGTTAGAATATCTGCACATTGTTGATGAGTGGACACATATGATATTTGAATCTCTTTGCTTAGAACCTTCTCGCGTACATAGTGATAATGAACTTCAATATGTTTAGTCCTTGCATGAAAAATAGGATTAGCAACCAAATGAATAGAACTCATATTGTCACCAAAAATAGTTGGAGTTCCAAACTCCAATCCAAGATCTTTGAACAATGTCTTCATCCACATAGCTTCTTGTGTAGCTATGGAAAGACCTCACTTAATCTAGATGAGTAGAGATTTGAGAATTAGACAATTCAGTCACATGTTTATTCATTTAGTGTGGAGTATGAAGTTGATCTGTTAGCAGCCGAATACTTTTGGAAGAGTATGAAAATACGTTACAAAAGTATTGTTTCAAGACCAAGACTTGATGAAGAGAAAAGACTTGATGAAGAGAAGGCTACTTCAAATTCAAGGAAACACAATGGTTTGGAGAAGATGAAGGAACCAGATCAACATCAAATCACAGGTATTAGTTTCTACTATCAGATTATCATTTGTAGGTCATATCTTAGAAGAGAATTTATGAAGAGATTTGAAGGATTCAAGAAGTGCTTTTATACACTTTCATTCTTTGAAAGTAAAAGCATTAGCTACATCAAAACATGTATCTAGAAGTTGTTCTTAACAGTTTTGATAAATCTCTTTCATGGCAAGAAATCTCATCTAAGAAGACAAATTTGGAGATGAGATGAGTTTTGTTTTCAGCCAACCTTGTGTTGTAAGTTGGTTGGAAGTTTTTTTATCTAGGTACAGAATCTGATATAGGTACACTAGAAAGGTAATTCAGCATTCAACCGAAAGGTTGGTGAATTCAGTCATATCAATCACATTTGGAGCAGATTTTTGATTCAGAGATATGAGGAGATGGTAAAACATGATTCTATATTCACTTCCATTTGTATACCATGTTTGTTTTGTCTCTTACTCTTAGCACTAGAGGAAGAGAAAAATTCATTTGAAAAAGTTACGAGTACTTGCTACTTCAAGATGAAGATAACAAAAGGTATGGAAGAGAAGTTTGAAGATGTTGACATCATCAGGTGGAAGAAAGATGCAGAAGAAGAAAGTCCAACATTTCCAAAGGGAAAGTAAGAATTCCTTTTCTCTTATATTTTCCATAAAAGTTTCCTACTTTATCCTCTACATCCAATGACAAGTCTATGAGAACATCTCGTGTGAAGAAGAGGAAATTTCTTGTTTTGCATTATACTTGGCCATGTTTTAGAAGGTTTTGACAAAGAATTGCATTGAGAGAAAGAAAGACAGCTTATATGTTTTGACTCATATGCATATGAGTTATGTATAAGTTGAAGATTTTGAGCAGGCAGCTATATGTTCGCTCAAAGAATTCTTGGAGTGTCAATTCAGAGCTACTTGGTATATGACAAGCTACAGAGATTCTTCTTGGCCTAACTCTTGTGTTATAAGAGTATTTGGAGCAGATGCTGGAGACTTGAGGTGAGGTTCTTGTTTGGAAAAGATACCTCATATATATATTCTGTATGTTTAGTATATCCAGAAAATTCAGATTTTATCAGGATGAAAATTCAAAAAAATCTGTATTTTTTGAATTTTATTGTTTTTCAGAAAATTCAAAATTGTAGAATTTGCAGGAAAATTATATTTTCAAAAAATTCAATATATTCAAAGAAAATCAAAAATTTTAGTATTTTGAGAAAATTCAAAAAATTCAGGAAATTTAAGATTTTTTTTATGAACCAGTCAGATGAAGAATCTACTTTCTATGATTGCCTAGATTTTTGTACACACGCTTGTATTCAAAAAGGGTGTTCCATCATATCCTATCACTTGATTGAGAAGTGGAGTTAGCCAAAAGAAAGTCAAGCAAATACTATCACATTTCACCCGGGAAGAATATGAAAAGATGAAGTATCAACTTGCAACTTCTTGAGTTCTCAAGGTGAGAGTTTGTCCACTTATGTTTCAAGTAGGAGTAGCAGATTCTTGGGAAGGATTTGTCCAAAGAAAAGTTCTACAACTTTATGTGAGAAGCATGGACACTTAGAGACATTCAGGTAGCAAATCAAACATTCAATCATGAAGGATTGATGAGAGCAAATTCTACACAGGTATTTTGTTAGAGAGATTTTGATAGATCTTGAATGATATTGAAGATCTTGGGTATTTATGAGTCAATTGTCTATCCTTTGTTTGAAAAGTTCTTAGCAGTTTTGAAGAAGTAAGTCAAAGATTCAAATTCTATCAGATTTGTGTTGCAGAGAAAAAGAAGAAGATATTTGCTATGTTGCAAAAGATTATGGATCCTAAAATTTTGTTTCAGATATAGGTATTGATCACTGAAGCTCAGATTTATTGAAAGAAGGAAGACGTTCCAGATTTCATAAAGTCTGATATAATTTGAAGAATTCTGGATACTAGTGTTAAATCATCCAGGGGTGATGAAACATGAAGACTTATTTTCAGCCATATGTAAAAGAATGCAGAGTCATACCTATAGGTGTATTCTTATAGGCCATATCAGGTATTCCTATATTTCCTTTGTCAATTTCTCTTTATGTTCCAGCTTTGAAAGAAGAAGGAAGAAGGAGAATGTCTGGAGAAAGTTCATGTTAGGTGTTCTTGTTTAGGAGAAAGTTCCAGAATTCTATCAAAGAGAAATTTGATATTTCAGAGAGGTATGTTTCAGAGGTGTGCACATATATGTTTATACCAGACCATGAAGGAAGGAAACAGGTATGAAAGAGGTATGAAGAACTTACAAATAGAACAAGGATGAAGACAAAATGACATCATAGATATGAAATTTTGGTGAGACTCATAGGTTGAGTGGAGTTGAGTTGATTACAGCCAGAGATGAACCAGCTAGTGTTCATAATACACTAAGTTGTGAGTTGTCAGTCACAAGTCCCAAGATTCAATTCCTGATTTTGTTTAGTGTATCTACATGACACAGCAGAAGTATGTTTGAGAAACCTTTTGTAAGGTAAATGCAAATATGTGGATCCTAGTGTATGTTTACACGTTTGAGAAGACAAGAGATAGCAAGTCCAGAGTCAGTTCATGCTACATATGTTGTCAAGCAGTGATTGCTTGATGTATACACTAGTGTATATCTAGTTTGCATATTTTTCGTAAGTATTATGGTTCATATTCAACAAGTTCAGTTTTTTTTTAAGTTTGAAGAAAATCAAAATCAGTTTTGAAGAAGACTTTTGAAGAAAAGGTTTAAAGGTCAAATTGGGAGTACAAGTTTGAAGTTTATGCCAGTTTGTAGATGATAGAAGTTGCATATCCAAGTTTAGTTTGTACCAAAATGACATTGCAGGGGGGATTGTTCGAAAACAATGTCACATCAGTCCAAAATCCATTTAGGGCAAAAACCCTAATTTTGGTACTTAGTCATTTTTGGCACAAAAATGGGTAAAATTTTTATGAGCCTATCTTGTAGAGCTTAAAGAAAGCTTTCTAATGGTATATGACATGCAGTCATCAGAGATCAAATTTGGGAGAAAATTCTAACCCTAATTTCTACTGATTTAGGGTTTTGACCTCATTAGCTCTCGGCATGAGGATCATAAAAATGTTGTCAGATCATTCATCAGATAGTCAAAAATGTGAAAAAGCAAGTCAAGAAGTTATATTTAAAGTTAGTTAAAAGCAACTTTAAAAATAAAGCAAACTCACTTAAAATAAAGCTAAAAACATGCGATCCAGCTTTTGGCAACAAAAAACAGCTTTATTCATGGAGATTTTTTTCATGAGGCTTGTGGCCTATATAAGAAGCACTTTGGGGTCACTTTGACTCATCCTACACCAATTGGCAACACCAGTTTTTGGTCCCTCAATAGAGGTGGTGCCCTAGCACACATGGGGCATCCATGGTGCACTCTACGAGCATGTTGAGGAGCAGCGATGGAGAAGAGTGTGATCACACTCTTGCTTATGGAGAGGACTTACCCATCAGCGGCTTGGTGGTGTGGATCAGCCATCTACATAATGTATTTGAAGATTGTCTTCTACATGAAGATTTCTGTGTACTTCAAAGACATTGGATGGAGGTTAACATAAGATTTGCATTTTATGTTAAGAATTAAGGTACATATTCTCTTTATGCACACAGGTACTACATGGAGTTTATGGAGGCAGTGGCATCCATATCAGGAGGAGTCCTATTCGGCATATCTAAAGGAGAATCAGTACATGCATTCAGATGAGGTGTTAGAGAAGGTGTGTTCACATGAGTATGAAGATTTCTGGCAACAACTTGTTAGCATTCTATGCTAATTCTGTAAATATGTGATCTTTCACACACACATTTGATTTAGGGTCTTCCATAGCCTAAATTCAGATTAGGATTTGCTGAGTATCAGCTTCCAACTGATCTTTCCTCTTTCTGTCACTCATATACACTCTTCTACAATCTATCAGGTCACACATCTCATACATTTGCTCCCACATTGTAAATTGAACATTTGTATATATGACAGTGTGAGTAAGCAGTGGCTTATGTAACACTTTACACATGTTGTCTAATCTTTCTCTATCTTTGTCTCATCATTTGTATGATTAAGTGTGGTATGTTCATGTTTTGTCAATATTGGAAGATTGTTGAATTTTGTGTTGTAGATCGTGGACCTATGGAACTTTGGACCTGTGGTATTAGTTATGGACCTACTAAATTTCCAACAATGGTGTCAAAATTTTTACTTGAGTCCATTTTGGCCTTTGAACACATTATCATAGTGACTATGTAGGCAATTTCATCCTTTTGTACCAAACATATATACAGGATTTTTTTTGCCAGTATGAGCACCTCAAAGCTTGTTACATGTAAATTAAGCACCCTCCATTTTGATCGAGGGAAAGAATACATGTCTTTTGATTTTAATGCATTTCTAGCTGAGCGTGGGATAAAACATCATTGTACAATGTCATGTACACTTCAATAAAATGGAGTTGTTGAAAGAACAAATAGGTGTCTCATGGAAATAGTGAGATGTATGGTCAAAAGTCAAGTTTTACCACATAGCTTCTTGCTTGAGGTTGTTATGTGTCCACCATATGCACTTAAAAGGTGTGATCATTCCATATGAGGCTTTGCATTTTTGCAAACCATCTATTGCTCATCTAGGTGTGTTTGCTTATCTTTCATATGCATTAGTGCCTGAACAAAAATGTAGAAAGTTGGATGGTAAAGTAATGAAATGTATTTTCATTGGGTACTTCTTAGAAAGGAAGGGATATCATCTATATCATCCACAAATTCAATGCATTTTGATGATCTGTGATGTTGTATTTATGGAAGATTCAATTCAAACATTACTTTCATGTACCAAGGAGAAATCAGTTAGCTTGAAGGATTTGTATGACACTTTCCTACCTCTTTTTATAGGTGGATAGTCAAGTGCTTGTCCAAATGAGGCGATTTCTTAGCCTTCATAGGTCCCAAATGATAATGCATATGATTCCATTTCTGATGCAGATCTACATGATGCACTTGTTGATGGGAGGGATGACATAGAAGAGCCTAAAACTATGCCTAAATGGTTCATGCATACTTTGAGAGAGAGAGAGAGAGCAAATTAGATGCATCTTTGTCCTATCGTAACCATTCAAGCTCTCATAATGCTTCATTAGCATCAGATTGCTATGCAATGGTTGTTTCTAGTCTTTGTGATGAGAATTATCTTGTTTCTATTGATGAAGCACAAAATCTAAAAAATTGGATGGTTGCTATTCAATCAGAATATGATGTTATTATGAAGAATGGTACTTGGTCTTTATCTTCTTTGCCTCCATGCAAAAATTCTATTGGCACTAAATGGGTATACAAACTGAAATTTAAGCCTAATGGAACAATTAACAAATATAAGGGGAGGTTTGTTGCCAAAGGTTATACTCAAGAGTAAGGTAGAGTTTTTGATGCAATGTTTGCTCCCACATGCCAAACGACCATTTTTGCACTTGTGGATCAGATGCCTTTTGGCTAATTAGGATGTTTGTCACTCTTTTGCCATCTTAATTGACAATCAAAGCACATTATCAGTTGAGAGCAACCCTATGTTCCATGCTCGCACAAAGCACATTGAGGTGCACTATCATTATGTCTCGGAGAGGTTCTGTGCTAGAGAGAGCAGTTTGGTTTATGTGCCCACATATGATAATGTTGCATACCTTTTCACAAAGGCTCGCCTACGAAGAAGCTTGAAGCTTTTCACAAAGCTTTGGCCTTACTTACTTTTAAGGATTGATCGCTTTCCACATAGCTTAGCATTTCCTTATACATGAGTGGTAGCTCCTTGTTCACAACATCATTCATATGGGAGCCTTGTTGATATATTTTGGTAGTCATGTGTGTGAACGCACTTAGCACTATCGGGGCACTTTTTCCCTCTATAGGATGTTTTCTCCCTGGGCTTGTATATAAACTTATAACTCTAATGGGTCACTTATCTTTGTACATTCACTTGGTAATACATTCAGTATTGTGTTGTGCTCCAAGCTTCTTTCCATGGTGTCCCAAAGAATGGCTTAAGTGACTTCTTACAAATTCTTCTTCAATGAAGGTGGAAGTTTGTGAAGATTGATGAGTTGAGACTGATACGAGGTGCATCAACAATGATTGTGCATGCGTTTATGGAGTAGCTGCTCATCCAAAGGTAGCTCAAGATAACCTACAACAAGAATTAAAGCTTGGAAAAAGAGTTAGGGAAGTACTCCATTTTCATAACGTCTTTCTCTTCTTTTAAAATTAGGAACAATTATTCCATTACTTTCTTGTTATAAAGTATTCCTGGAGGGGAAAACATTTAATTATAGCAATATGGTATTAGAGTCTCCTAGGAAGGAACTAGATTACATGTCAGGTGAAGAGGTTATAGTAATGGAATCCACACCAAAGCTTAAAGAGAAGGCTATACAAGAACACATGAGATTGATTACCAATAGCTAAATGGTTTGGATGTAAAAATGAATGATATCCAAGAGAATATGTTCATGGTGAAGAAAATACAAACTAAGATGGGAACCCTACACACTTTCATAATTGATGTGAAAGGAAAATGGAGAAAATAATAAATATGTTATTCCCAACCCAACCTCTTTGTAAGTTCCTGAGAGATATGAAACTTGAAAATAAGATCCTAACCTAAATCAACTCCAAGATATTGTGGCCCTTTTGAGATTCTTAGAAAGGTTCAATTTTGGTTTATGAGTTAAATCTTCCATATGTTTGTCTACTTCACCCAGTATTCCATGTTAGTAGATCGAAAAGAAGACCATCTGAATAAGACAATCTCGTATCTCCAGATACAATAGTCCAACCTATCTCATTTCAAAACTATTACATTTATGTGTTCATCAAGTAGCTTTGATGTGAACCTTTTACCTATACGTGGGCACCTTTTACTTTAATGTTGGCTAGATGTTTTTTCCCCATATCACCACATACATGATACACTCATATGTGGTGGTACTTTGTGTTGACAACATGATTGGTTCTACATCATTTCCATTTGTATTCGCATGAGTCCATCTCAATTTTGTATCCAAGAGGCGCTCCATTTCTAGTTTATTTCCATTATATATTGTATCTCTTTTGTATTTGGATACCTTGGCATTTGCTTCAACCATTGTATTTGTTCTCCTTCAAGGAGAATTATCCCACATTTGATGTAATTTGGA
Source organism: Ceratopteris richardii (assembly GCA_020310875.1). Classification (NCBI taxonomy): domain Eukaryota; kingdom Viridiplantae; phylum Streptophyta; class Polypodiopsida; order Polypodiales; family Pteridaceae; genus Ceratopteris; species Ceratopteris richardii. Next base: position 101,508,903 of record CM035413.1, on the reverse strand, counting down.
GAGCCCCTCCCAAATCTATATAAGGAGGGCCTCTCCCCCCATTTGTATTTGGTTAGAAGCTTGACGAGCCTACTCCATGCTCTTGGCAAGCTCATTTCTAATCCATGTGAGTTTACCCATTTCTTGGTATACTCACTTTTTCTCACACTTTTTCTTTTGTGATTACACTCTTCTTTTCATTTTGTTTATGTAGGTGTACTCTCTACGTCATATTAGAGTGCTAGGTGGAGGTCTTGTTGGTCGTTTTGGTGGTGGTGCTCTCCAGACATTTGGAGAAGCCTTTTGCCATCAATTTTGTGCTCTTTGGGGCCTCATTTTGCCCATTTGCCCACCCTCCCACCCTTTCTTTCATTCATTATTTTCCCACCTTTAATCCTCTCATTCATCATTTTATACCCCTTTAATCCTATTTTCCTACCCTCCCCCCTCCCACCCTCCCACCCTTTGTGGTGCTATTGAGTGGCTCTCTCATTGTTGTAATCCTTTGAGTGGAGTTTGAATTGATGTAAATTTGTTTGAAGTTTTTATAAATACTTTTGGAGAGTTAATCTTGCATCTCTGAGTTATTTTTCAGTCCATGGGTATGCATTCATGAATGGATTTTATTCCATTGGCATTTTATCTCTCTCTCTTCATAAGATATTCAACATCCTTTTAACACTCATTGTGTCATGTCTCTCTCCACTACTTCACCTTTAATTTTTCCACCCAATTTAGCAGTAATTACTTTGTAATATTTCCAAGGGTTCAACCCTTAGATTTTGCCACTTCAAGCACCTTGTAAAAAGGTTGCATTTTTGTAATGATGCCAATATTTATGACGAAAGATGAGTGACTCAATGGCACAAACTACAATCTTTGGAAGGACACCATTAGGGATTATCTTTATACAAACCTCTTATATGAGGTAGTTGAAGGCACTGAGCTAGAGCCTGATAAGGAAAGTGATCTAGGAGCCTGGAATGTGTGGAACATCAAAGATAAGTGCGTCTTGGGGCAATTACTTCTAGCTTGTGAAGACTTAACCAAGGGCCATATTACTTCCTATACTCGGAAGATCCTACAAAACTTGTATGAGGACCAAACTCCTTCCAAAATTTACACCATAGAGGCCAAATTTCACAACCTATCCATTAGGCCCCAGGATCCTATTTCTATAGTTATAGACACATTTGAGGATTATCAATGAAAGCTAGCATTATATGGTTTCCAAGTTTCAAGCAAGGATATGGTCAGTTGCCTTCTCAATAAGCTCCCTAGATCCTATGAGATATTTGTAACCACCCTTTATAATCATAGCCAAGTATTAATGTGGGAGGAAGTTTGACAACTTTTGCTCCTTCACGACTCTCAAGCAAAGTTAGCATCCTCACAAGAAGTCATAGCAAAGGTTAAGGGACCCCTGAACAAAGCAAAACATACTCATCACAGCTCTTGTTCCACCTCTAAGCAAGGTTCCAACAATTCACCCAAGAAGTTTAGTTGTAATTATTGTGGCAAAACGGGGCACCTTGAAAAAAAATTCTACAAAAAGAAGAATAGCCCCAAGCCCTCTATATCTAAGAACCAATAAAAACCCTCTCAAGAAAAGTCTCAATGTTCCAATGAAGACCTATTTATTTTGATAGAAACCAATGCTCTAGTTACTTCTAGTTCATCTCAAGAGTGGATCTTTGATAGTGGAGCCACATCACACATGTGCAAAGATTGGGATTCCTTCCAAGAAATCGAGGACCGTACTGGAAAATTCTACTTAGGCATTGAAGGCAAAGGAAAAGTACAAATCACCAATGATCGAGGGGAGTGCAAATCATTATCCAATGTATTATTTGTCCCTAACTTATGCATGAAATTACTATTAGTTAAGGCTATCACTGATCACAATAAGCAAGTGTTATTTGATAACACTTCTCTGAAGGTGATTGGCCCTAAAAGCAAAGACATCATTGCACAAGTCATAGAAGAAAAAGGACTATAAAAATTATCATTCTTTATATCTAAAGAGTTGCTTTCTAGCCTTTGGCATCAAACATACGGCCACACCTCATATTTACCAAAGATTTCCACATCACAGATAGTTAAAGGATTGCCCAAGATTGGGGCAAGTCAATGATGTCTACCAAGCTTGCCCCCCAGGCAACCAACAGGGCTCCCGCTCCCAAGGAGGCTTCCACACAAACTAGGAACCCTTTAGCCCCTAGTCCACATGGATCTCTATGGATCCATGACTACCCCTTCCCTTAGTGGATCAACCTACTTCTTTCTTCTAGTAGATGACCTAAGATACATTCGGGTATATTTTATAAAGTCAAAAGCAAATACTTTTTCAAAGTTTAGAGAATGGATAACTCAAGTTAAGAATGAAGCATCCAAGACAGTCAAGACTATTCGATCAGATGACAATGGTGAATTCATCAATCACGATTTTGACAATTTCTTAAAGAAAAAAAGGATAAAAAGATGAGTCACTCAACCTCACACTCCATCTGAGAATGGAGTAGCTAAGAGAAAGATCCTAAGTGTAATGGAAAAGGCTTGTTTCATGCTTCAGAAAAAAGAATTAGCCTTCAAGTTTTGGGCAGAAGGAGTACACATTGTAGTGCATATACTCAATCAAGGCTTCACTAGTGCATTGAACAACAAAGCACCCTTTGAAGCCTACTATGGAAGAAAGCCCAATGTAAATTACTTTAGAATATTTGGAAGTATAGTGAACAATGTAAAGCCTATATATTATATGATCTTGAGAACCACTCCATCACAATCTCCAAAGCTATAACATTTAATGAAGATTCAACATAACTAAAGATCCAAGTACAAGTTTTAGTCCCACCTATCTACACTTTAGAGGGGAAGACAATCTTTTCCAAACACAACTATGAGGCGAGTACTTCAAACCAACCAAGAAGATTAGAAAGGCTCATTGAAAAGCAACAACATGAACAAATTCATTATGTAAGTTATGCATCAATACATCAGATTCAGCACATTCTTGAGTTGTTTGACTACAAAGAAGCTCAAGAACAACCTAAGTGGGAAGAATCTATGCAATCAAAGATGGATGCAATTCGAAACACAACAACATAAACAAAGTCATTATGTAAGTTATGCATTGATGCATCAGATTTAGCAAATTCTTGAGCCATCCAACTACAAAGAAGCTCAAGGACAACCTGAGTGGGAGGAAGCTATGCAAGCAGAGATACATGCAATTGAGAATAACAACACTTGGATACTTGTTCCTAAGCCTTTAAATCATCAAGTCACAAGAGTTAAGTGACTATACAAAATCAAGTACAAATCAGATGGTACATTGGATAAGTACAAAGCAAGACTTGTAGCTAAGGGATATAATGTTGATATATTTAGGTAGTGATGTGTGTGAACACACTAGGACCGTTAGGGTACTTTTTCCCTCTTCAGAAGGTCTTTTCCCCTAGCTTGTATATATGCCTATAACCCTAATAGGTCACTTACCTTTTGTACATTCTCTAGTAATACATTTAGTATTGTGTGTTGTGATCCAAGCTCCTTCTTCTTCCTTGTGTTGTTTTGTGCTTCCGCATACATCTAACTCCAACAATTGGTATCAGAGTAGGTCATCGCTTCATTTAGGGCATCATTGACACCTCTCTAGCACAATCTCAAAATTGCATGAAATTTGGTGAGCATACTTAGGGTGATTAGGAGATCAAAACTACTTTGCTTTGTGGTGTCCAAAACATGATTTGGGCTCATTTCGACCTTCAACGCACTATTATAGTGCTTGTGTAATCAATTTTGTCTTTTTGTGCCAAAGATATATACAGGTTTTGGTTCGCCAGTATAAGCATCTCAAAGTCTGATACATGTCTAGGAGAACTCAACAAGGTAGTTCTATTCAACTTTTTGAGATACAGTCATTTTTTTGCATCAAGGTATTTTAGTCAGTGGCCATGGCTGAAAGCATTGATGTATTCCATATGTTGGCTATTGAGGATAATTTGGATGGTACCAGCTACCCATTATGGGCTTATATGATGGATCATGTATTGATTGCAAAAGGACTGTGGAATATTGTGCAGGGTGTTGAAAAACATCCTATTACACTTGTAGACATAGTTGTTAAAGGTGATATAGATGACATTGAACATGGTGATATTCTTTAGATTCTTGTTCCTATTCTGGTTCCTGTTGCACCTATTACAGAGCAAATTTGTTGGGATGGCAGAGATGTTCAAGCACATGCATTGATATCTTTGTCTATCAAACATGCCATTAATCCTCACATTCACTCTTGCAAAATAGCTAAAGATTCTTGGGATACAATTACCACTTTATACTAGGCAAGGAATGAGGCTCGTGTTGCTTACCTCCAAAAATAGTTGGGGAGTGAGCACATAATTGAAGGAGATTCCATGGATAGTTTTTTGACAAAAATCAAAGATTTGAAAGAATAGTTGATTTCTATTGATGAAGTCTTGCTAGACAGTCCACTTGTGCAAACTGTTCTGAATGGTCTTTCCGATTCATATCAGAGTTTTGCTTCTACTCTTCATTTGATGATGAAAGGCAATCCAAATGCATTAACATTTGAGGAGTTCGTCTCTGTTCTATTGCAGGAACATCAATCTAGGCAAAACAGGTCCATCATGCATATTGAAGATCAAGCCTTCCCACCTAGTCAGAAGGGCAAAGGTAAATGGAGCTCTTCTACTAGAAAGTAGAAATCTGTTGCACAATCAAAGAAGGATGACAGAGATGACAAGAAAATAGAAAGGTAGAAATTGTTTTGCAAGTGTTGTAAAGGAAATGATCATGCCATAAAGAATTCTCCAAAACTAGCTGCCAAAGAGGCAAAGAAAAAAGAGGCTAGAATGGTTGTTGTCGAGGCCTCTACACCGAAAACATAGTCTGCTAATCTTGTATAGAATGAAGAATGGGCATTTACTATTATTTTGCACTTTTGACCCATCTCATGAACAATACATGTCTGAAGTAGACTCAGATGCTTGGTACTTTGATAGTGGGGCAACCAAACATATTACCTCACAATGCAATTCCTTCACTTCACTTGAGCCTGCCCCTATAGGGAATACTGACACATGCACCAACAACTCCTCTTATCCAGTTATGGGAGTTGATAAGATCATTTTGACTACTGCTGATGGTAGTTCTTTTACATTGACAGATGCTTTATTTGTTCCAGGGGTCAATAAAAAATTTTTATTAGTTTCTGCATTAGCCAAGATTGGCTTGGTTGTGAAATTTGTTGATGACAAATGTAGATTTCATGATCTGTCAAATGGCAACGTGATTATTGATCTGTAATTTTATGTCATGGGCTCATAGAATATGAAAAATCTATGAATGATTTAGCATGTGCAGTTCATGATTCTGAGGCTATGTCAAATACAAAGCTTTGGCATGCATGCTTTGGTCATCTGAATTTTGCTAGTTTGTTATGCCTGCAGAAATATGAAATGGTGTCCCCTTTGCCAAAACTTGAGGCACCCATTAAACATGTCTATGAAGGCTATATTTTGGGCAAAATGCAATGTTCCTCATTCCCAAAAGATGGTTCAGTTTGAGCCTCTCCAAAATTGCAGTTTGTTCACACTAATGTTTGTGGACCTACGCAGACACCTTCTTTTGGAAACTATCTTTACTTTGTGACTTTCATTGATGACTTTTCCAAGCCTACATGGGTATATCCATTGAAAGCAAAGTCCGAAGTGTTTATGTGCTTCAACATTTTTTGGTTTTGACTAAAAATTTCTTAGCATGTAAAATGGGCACCTTCCGTTTTGATCAAGGAGGGGAAATATATATCTTCAGATTTTAATGCATTTCTAGTTGAACATGGGATAAAACATCAATGTACAATGCCATATTCACCTCAGGAAAATCGGGTTGCTGAAAGGCAGAATAGGTCACTCATGGAGATGGCGAGGTGTAGGGTCAACAACCAAGCCTCACCACATAGTTTTTGGCTTGAGGCTATTATGTGTGCAGCATATGTACTTAACAAGTGTCCCACCCAAGTGCTGCAATCTATCACTCCATATGAGAATTGGCATGTTCGCAAGCTATCAGTTGCTCATCTCCAATGTTTTGGGTGTTTGGCATATGCATTAGTGCTTGAACAACAACGTAGAAAATTGGATGATAAAGCAGTGAAATGTATTTTTGTTGGGTACAATTCTTAAAGCAAAGGCTATTGTCTGTATCATCCACAAACTAAATGCATTTTGGTTAGCCGTGATGTTGTTTTTGTGGAAGATACTATTCAGCCATTACTTTCATGTACTAAGGAGAGATCAGTTAGCTCCAAAGACATGTATGACACTTTGTTGCCTCTTTTTACAAGTGGATAATCTAGTGCTGGTCCAAATGAGGCAACTTGTCAGCCTTCATAGGTTTCATGTGATGATGCAGATCATTCCATTCTTATTCAAATTTACATGATGCACTTATTTATGAGAGAGTTGATTTTGAGGAGGCAAAAACTATGCCAAAATGGTTGGTGCAAACTTTGCGTGATAGCAAATTAGATGCACCTCTATCATATTGTACTTGTTCAGGCTCTCATAGTGCCTCTTTTTCATCAAATTGCTATGCTATGGCTTTCTCTAGTCTCTATGATGAGAATGAGCCTGTTTTATTTGATGACGGACAAAATTCTAAAAATTGGATGGTTGCTATGCAATCAGAATATGATGCTATCATGAAAAATGGTACCTGGTCTTTATGTGACTTGACTCCCAATAAGGAGGCCATTGGCACCGAGTGGGTATACAAGCTGAAGTGTAAGCCTGATGGAGCAGTTGACATCTATAAGGCTAGGGTTGTTGCAAAGGGTTATACTCAAGAAAGAGGCATTGATTTTGATGAAACATTTGCTCCTATATGCCAAATGACTATTGTTCATAGCATCTTTGCACTTGCAGATCATCATAGTTGGAATGTACATAAGTTGGACATTAAAATTGCATTTGTGAATGGTGACTTCAGCAATGTGGTAGGAGCAAGGACAAGGAAAAGAATGGTCAACAGAATAAGAGTAGAAGTAAATCAAGGGAGAGGGATATCAAATGCCATTATTGTCATAAGAAAGGACATATGAATAAAGATTGTTATGCATTAAAGAATGCTAAAGGTAAAGGACATAATGTTCATGGGCATGTCAAATAGTTACCTGCACCATCTACTTTGACTGTGAAGATGGAAAAAATTAATGTTATTTTTGATGATGCATATGTGTTGACACTTGATAGTACTGCACCAACTGAGGCTCTTATGGCTGATTCTCTTTCCCACACATGGCTGCTAGATTCTAGTGCTTCTTTCCATGTGACACCACATAGAGAATGATTCGCTAATTATGTAGCAAATTCTCTTGGTACCATGAGACTTGTTGACTCTTACCAGTGTGACATTGTGGGATTGGAGATGTGGTTGTGCAGTTCATCGATGGTTCAAAATTTATTATGCATAATGTATTCCATGTACCTCATTTATCACGCAGTCTGATGTCATTTGGTCAACTTGATGACCTTGGTTACAAGGTGGTCTTCTATGCTTATTCCTTTTGTATATCAAAGGGAAATATGGTTATTGCAAAAGGAAGCAAAGTTGGCTCACTTTATTCTTTATTTGTGTCACAGAAAGAACACTTGTTAGATGTTACTAAACAGCCTATGGCTTGTATTTGGAATGGTTGTTTGGGCCATATATCTCATAGTGGAATGGAAAATCTTTCTCATTTAGGCTACTTACCTGTGTTATCTTTCTCTGATTTTTCATTTTGTGAGCATTGCCAATATGGAAAGCAAACAAAAAATGTGCATAGAACACATATTGACTCTTCAATTCAGCCTTTAGATCTTGTTCATAGAGATGTGTGTGGTCCTATGCCCACTAGGTGCTTAGGTGGTTCTCTTTACTTTGTCACTTTCATAGATAATGCTACTAGAAAAGTTTGGGTATATCATATCAAATCAAAGGAAGAGGTATTCCCTACTTTCAGAAAATGGCTTGCTTTAGTTGAGACTCAAAAAGGTACTAAGCTTAAGGCTTTACGTTCAGATAATGGGGGTGAGTATACCTCACATGAATTTAGCCATTTCTGTCAGTCTAGAGGGATTCGTAGAGAGTTTGCAGCTCCTTGTACCCCAGTACAGAATGGTGTAGCTAAAAGGACGAATAGAACTATTCAAGATAGAGTAATTTCTATGTTGCATCATGCAAACCTCTCACAAGGCTTTTGGGCAAAAGCAGTATTGACTGTAAATCATGCGATTAACCTTTCACATAGTACTGCCAAAGGTTCGAAAGTGGCATAAGGGTTATGGATAGGGAAGCGACCATATTATGATCATCTTTGAGTTTTTGGGTGTGAAGCATATGTTCATATACCCAAGAATCTTAGATGAAAGTTGGACCATAAGTCAAAGAAGTTGGATACTAGTCCTCAAGTTAGCATGCATAAAAATGCTGCACAAAGGGATGTTCAAGAGAATGTCCAATGAGATCAGTCTACACATGTTCCTGTTCAGCAACCATTGAGATGCTCTGCACATGTCTCACATCCATTTGATAGATATGTTCCAGGTTTAGATTTTGTTATGCTAACATATGTCGATGAGCCTTCTTGCTACAAAGAGGCTATGCAGACAAAGGATCATGTCAAGTGGGAGCGTGCCATGAAGAGTGAGTTGGATTCTATTCACGAGAATGGTACTTGGGATTTAGTACCTTTGCCAAAGGGCAGGAAAGCTTTACCATGTAAATGGGTATATAAGCTAAAATTCACATCAGATAGTGTTTCTCCAAAGTATAAAGCACGACTTGTTGCAAAAGGTTTTAAGCAACAATGTGGTGTTGATTTCGAGAAAATCTTCTCTCCAATAGTCAAGATGACTACCCTGTGCATGTTGCTTGGATTCGTTGCAATGGAGTACTTAGAGCTAGTCCAAATGGATGTGAAAACTGCTTTCTTGCATGGAGATCTTATAGATGAGATCTATATGGAACAACCAGAGGGTTATGTAGTTCATGGCAAGGAAAGTCTAGTTTGTAAGCTCAAGAAGAGCTTGTACAAACTTAAACAGTCCCCTAGACAATGGTACCAAAAGTTTGATGCTTTTATGAAGTCTCAAGGCTATTTTTGAAGCAATGAGGATCATTGTCTCTACACAAAGAGATGCTAACATGGCAGCTTGATATGCTTAATACTTTATGTCAATGATATGTTGATTGCTAGGAAGTCCTCTTATGATTTGTCAATTCTCAAAAAGAAGTTGAGTCAGACATTTGATATGAAGGATTTGGGGGATGCCAAACATATTCTTGGCATGCACATTACTCGTGATAGGAGTAAAATATGCATATACTTGTCTCAAAGTGATTACATATCCAAAGTACTTCACAGGTTCAATATGCAGGGTGGAAAGGTGTTGAGTACACCTTTACCCACATATATCAAATTGAGCAAGGATGATTGCCCCAAATCAGATGAGGAAAAGGAATTCATGACCAAAATTCCCTATCAATCTGCTATTGGTAGTCTCATGCATGCTATGGTAGCTATGAGACCAGACATTGCATTTGCAGTGGGATTTGTAAGCAGATATACATCTAATCCTGACAAGAAACATTGAGAAGCGGTCAAGATGATTTTAAGATATCTGAGTGGCACTAAGGACAAGTGTCTATGCTTAGGTAGATGAAAAGCATTCATTATTGGTTACACAGATTTTGACTATGTTGGTTGTGTAGACAATCGTAAATCTACATCAGGGTACATTTTTCACTTTGTTGGAGGTGCTATCTCTTGGAGATCTCGTCTTCAAGAATGTATAGTTGTTTCCACCATAGAAGCAGAGTATGTTGTAGCAAGTGAGGCATGTAAGGAAGCATTGTGGCTTTCTCATCTTGCTTGTGATATGGGTTTACCTCAGCATGTATCTTGTTTGCTTAGTGATAGTCAGAGTGCCATTGCTTGAGAATTTTGTCTTTGTGCTCCTTGTGTATTGTGTTTTTATGTGTATTCTGTAGCCTCTGTGCGGAGTACCATGTGCGGCCTTAGAAGCTCGGTTTTCTACTTCGAGGATATCGTTGTGGAGATCTAGAGAAGGAGAGCGCATCGTGGTGCATCTCCATCAAAATACTTCAACTGGCCCTCATGAAAAGCATATTGCTGATTTTAAGGTTGAATGCCTCATTTGAGATGTCCGATTTGGGGCATTTGCATCATTATTTGGGCATTCAATCTATGCAAGTTGATGGCAAAATAACTTTGTGTCAAACAAAATATATTGACACATTATTGCAACATTTTAGCCTTGAAGACTACAAACCTATTGCCACTCCTATGGAGATAGGTTTACAATTGAGTCTTCATGATGTTGGAGATGCATTTGATGTTGTTCTCTATCAACAGGTTGTTGGATGCTTGATTTGCTTATGAATTACTTGGCCACATATTCAGTTTGTTGTCTCACAAATGAGCAAGTTTATGCATTACTGAGGTGTCAAGCATTGGTAGATGGTTAAAACGCATCTTTTGCGACTTGAGTGGTACCTAGCTACTTGGATTGTTTTATCCTAAGGGGGGATCACTATCGCCAGATTTACATGCTTTTTTTATTCTGATTGGGTTAGTTGCTATGACACTCATGTGTCCACCAATGGTTTTTGCTTCGTGCTTGGTAGCTCATGCGTATCTTGGTTGAGCAAGAAGCCGCCTACTATGGCCACTTTTAGTTGTGAGGTTGAGTATAGGGCATCGTTCATAGCGACTATTGAGTTTGTGTGGCTCAGATGCCTTATGGCTGATTTGTTAAGGAAACACTCACGAATTTGACACAACAAACAAGAGAGAAACGGAATCTTCCGGAAAATCAGTGCACAGGTGTACAGTATGCGAAGTTAGTGCGCGGTGTCCGCATAACAGAGCAATTAACCGCGGCGGGCGCGTAAGGCGCGCATAACGCGAATTGAAGAATGACAAGGCAGAGGAGCGCCAAAGAAATTGTATATATATACAACAAGATTTGAAGAACGCGGCGCAGATATACAGAGAGAGAGAGAGAAGAGACGATGATACGTAGAGGAGAACAAGAGACTGAGAGAAGACGCCATAGATCGCGTATGAGTGAAGAGAGAGTTAGAAGTTCTCAGAAGACGCCATAGATCGCGTATGTACAGATGAATAACACAAGCCTGAAGTGTCGGGTCTTTTCATCTGAAGAGAGATGGTAATAAGAAACTACTCACTGTAGGAGAGTTTCTGTAACTTGAGCAAGAAGAGGCCAAGCTTACTTGTACACATCTTCTCTAATCGAAAACACATGTTCATGTGGATGTCTGCGTGCAGTCTTTACTTGTGAAGAATCTGAAGCTATTTCGTGTTACGGTAGGAAATTCCGTTTATCGTTAACTGTCACGATTCGTTACTAAATGTGCTTCAGTACCTTCTCTGTAAACGCATGTTTCGGTGTATAACAGTTTACTCAGTAAACAATTTTCAATAATTTTTCGGTCAGTTACAGTTTCTCAGAAATCAGGATTTTCCAGTAGAACAATGAAGTATAACTCATAGCAGAGTTCAAAGCTTTGTATGAGAGATAGCTCATCTTGTAGCTAGACGTCTCTACTTTAAGCTGATTACAGTTTCCGGTGGAATGAAGATGTACACACAGTACAAAAGTTAACCGGAAAGTAGCATTTCAGAACTGTGAAGTTTCCAGAAGGAAGTTCATTCGGTGAAAGAAGCTCACACACTACTTCCTTACTTCACATAAGTTCATCTGAAGCAATTACGAACAGAACTAAGTTTATTTTCGGTGAAGTCCGGTACGATTACGGTGTCAATCCAGTAACAGTCTGGTGAAGTTCCGGTGGAACTTGTGTCGCAGGATAACACAGTTAAGGCGACGTTAATTAGTCTAAGCTACTGTTGATTACAGAGGTGTTCTGAATCACTCTAGTTTAGCATCTTATTTCGGTGGCGCGGCAATTTCCGCAGGCCTGACAGAGTTCAAGCCTTGTCGCGATACCCACCATCAGGGCAAAAGTATTTCCGCAACAGTAGGCGTTAGAGCCGAAGTTTTCGCCAACAATTGGTATCAGAGCTGGTTAATCTCCCAACACTTGGTATCAGAGCAGGTTAGTTTTCCCAAGAATCGGTATAAGAGCCGGATCATTCCACGAGAGGAAGAAGATCATGGCAGATCATGTCCAAATTGATAAACTGGACAGAGATAATTATCCTGCATGGGTAATGCGCATGGAAGCCTTACTTATGAGTAAGGACTTAATGACGTACGTGACCGGAGAAGAAAAGAAACTGACTTTCGAAGATGACAGTCAACCGGAAAAAGAAGAACTAGACGCCCTAAAGCTATGGCAGAAGAAAGATGCAACGGCAAGAGCCTACATCTACAACACTGTGTCAGATCATCTACTACCGCACATTAGAGGTCTGGAGAAAGCAGAGGACATATGGAGCGCATTGGAAGATCACTTCCAGAATACTACGAAAGCTAGGAAAGCCAGCCTATGGTCCGAGTTCACAACGTTCAAAAAGAAGCCGAGTCAAAGCATCAGTGACTACGTCACTAAAATGAAGGATCTAGCAGATAGTCTTGGATCCATAAATGAAGAAGTCGAAGATCATAGATTGATAGCGCAAGTGCTCACAGGGTTGAGAGGAGATGAAAGGTGGAAACCTTTCGTTCTATCAACTGAACTCTCCCTAAATCATTTTGTACCAGAGTTAAATCAGTTGCTTGGTTTGATGCTCACATATGAGCAAGACCTGAAAGGAGACGTAGACAAAGGACAGAGCTCTGCAATGTACATGAAGAACAAGAAGAAAGAAAAAGGAAATTCAAAAGACGAAGAAGAGTCGAGCTCTCAGGCCTATTACGCAAAAGGTAAAGGCACTGGCAGAGGAAGAGCAAGAGGAAGAAGCCGCCAGAATACCACCAAGAAAGCTTGCTGGATTTGTGGACTAAGTAACCATCTGGCGCATGATTGTTGGCACAATCAACAAGGATCAAATCAAAATCAAAACAACAATAGCAGAGGCAGTAGCGGAAGAAATCAAAGTAACTTCCAAAGAGGAAGACAAAGCCAAAGAGGAGGCTACGGTAGAGGTGGAACAAGAAGTTGGGGACAGAGCCAATCCTACAACACCACCTACAACAACTACGCAAATGACACACAGAATGAAAGTCATACATCATTGATGATGAACTCAATCAGCACATCAGGAAATGAAGACCTAAAGGTATTTTACATTGATTCTGGATGCTCAAATCATTTGTCAGGAAACATAGAGCTGATGTAAGAATTGGAAAAAGGAAGTGCGAATCACATTGTTCAAACGGGTGACAATACAAGACACAAAGTACAATCAATTGGAAAAGTGAAATGCAAGAGTGGAGCAGATTTGCTAACCAATGTTTTGTATGTTCCAACAATACCGAAAAATCTGAGCAGTGTGGGACAGATAGTCGAAAAAGGTTTTCAGGTCAGATTTACAAACAAAGGAGTATTTGTAGAAGATCCCAAGAACGGATATTATCAGATCGTTTCTGGTAAGAAAGAAGGCAGACTCTTTACCTTAAGAGTACAAGGGAACATTGGCCAAGCGCTGCTCACACATGATGAAAAGGTAATTACAGAACTTGATCTCTGGCACAAGAGATTAGGTCACTTTCACGAAAAAGGAATTAAAGCTATGATAGCGAATCAGTCTGTACTAGGATTACCGAACGTACAGAACCAACATATGATTCACAAATGCGAAGCCTCTCAAATGGGAAAAGCCCACAGGTTACCTTTCCAGAAGAAAGGATTCAAACATGACGGTGTGCTAGAACTCATACATACAGATGTATGGGGACCAACGAAAGAAGGATCAATCAGCGGATCAAGGTACTATGTTTTATTCATTGATGACGCAACAAGGTGGATAACTCTTTATGTTTTGAAGGAAAAGTCAGAAGTGTTTGGAGCTTTCAGGCATTTTCATGCATATGCTGAAAGACTCACCGGACGAAAACTTAAAAGACTAAGATCTGATGGAGGGGGAGAATATTTCTCCCGAGAATTCAATGATTATCTTTGGAATGCAGGTATTAAGAGAGAAATAACGTGCAGGTATACACCACAACAGAATGGTGTAGCAGAAAGGAGAAACCGAACTCTAGTCGAGTTTGCACGAGCTATGCTAAAAGAAAAGAATTGCCCGGATTATCTTTGGGCTGAAGCTGTAAATACAGCTACATACTTGGTAAACAGGTTACCATGTACAGCGTTAGAAGGAATGACCCCTTATGAAGCCTGGTGGGGAAAGAAGCCAACACTTGATCACTGCAAAGTGTTTGGATCAGTAGCGTATGCTTATGTACCGTCTCAACTCAGACATAAGCTTGAACCGAAAGCAGAGAAATATGTATTCGTCGGATATGATGAGAAACAGATGGGTTACAGGTTATGGAGTCCTCTAACCAAACATTTTACTGTTTCTAGAGATGTAACATTTGATGAACAGAAAAGCTGGTATGCAGATCAGAGTCATACAGCTGAAGAATTTGAAGAAGAGATAAAAAGAAAAGAGAAAGGAAAAACAATCGTACAGGTAAACAAAGAAGACGAGGCAAGTACGTCCAGGACCGGAACAGATATAAGGAACGAAGATGAAGACGGGTACTCAGACACACACGAAGAATATGAGCTAAGAAGGTCAAACAGAGTAAGAAGACAACCGGAAAGATACTCGTATGATACATCATATATGACTCAACGAGATTATGCATATATGGTTAAAGAAGAGGAAGAGCCTCAGAGCTATAACGAAGCTAAAGGCAAGAAGCAATGGGAAGAAGCAATGAAAGAAGAGTTCACCGCACTGGAAGAAAACAAGACATGGGAGCTTGTTCCTAAACTGAACGGTAAAAAAGTAATTGGAAATAAATGGGTGTTCAAAGTTAAGAAACTTGCAGATGGAAGGATAGCCAGACATAAAGCGAGACTGGTTATCAAGGGCTATGCTCAGACGCATGGCATAGACTATGACGAGACGTTCAGTCCGGTGGCAAAAATGTCAACCATAAGAACAGTGATTGCTATAGCAGCATCAAAAGGATGGAAGCTAAGTCAGCTAGATATAAAGAATGCATTCCTGAATGGATATATATCAGATGAAGTATATATGGAACAACCGGAAGGGTTTATAAGTTCCAGATACCCAAACTTTGTTTGCAGGCTAAGAAAAGCACTTTATGGACTGAAGCAAGCTCCAAGAGCTTGGAACTACAGACTCGTGAAGTATCTGAACGAACTTGGATACCAAAGTTCGAAGGCAGATGCAAGTCTACTCATCAAAAGAACAGAAGAAGGAATGATCTACATTTGTATTTATGTAGATGACATAATAATTACAGGAACCTCAGATGCAGGAATCACAGAGGTAAAGAAACTGCTAGAAAAGGAATTCAAGATCAGTGACCTAGGAAAGTTATCATACTTTCTAGGAATGGAAATCACATATACAGATCATGGTGTATATGTCACACAAGAGAGGTATCTCTTGAACTTACTGAAGAAGTTCAACATGGAGAATTGCAGAGAAGCTTCAACACCGCTTGAAGTAAACCATAAACTCAGTAAATATAGTGGTACAGAGTTTAAAGATATGAAGAAGTATCAATCGTTAGTAGGAAGCTTAATATATGCTACGCTAACAAGGCCGGATCTCAGTTTTCCGGTGGGAGTTCTCTCACAGTTTATGCATTGTCCGATAGAGCAACATTGGGTTGCAGGACAAAGAGTTCTCAGATATATCAAAAGAACTATAAAGGAAGGATTATATTATCCTTTTACGTCAGATATAAAGCTCAGAGCATATAGTGACTCAGATTGGGCAGGAAGTCAAGATGATCGAAGATCAACGCACGGGTATATGATATACCTAGGAGATAAGCTGGTAAGCTGGTGTTCGAAGAAACAACACACAGTAGCTTTATCATCAACAGAAGCAGAATACAAAGGACTGGTAGAAGCGGCAAAGGAAGTAATATGGATGCAGATTTTACTTAAAAGCATGGGTATAGATCAAGGTATACCGATCATACATGGAGATAATATGAGCTCGCTGTATCTTGCAGCGAATCCTGTGTTTCATGCAAGAACAAAACACATAGAGATTCAGTACCATTTCCTAAGAGAAAAAGTAATGGAGAAAGAGATAGAAATAGTCTACACTCCTACGAAAGATCAGATTGCAGATATTCTGACTAAGAGCTTGGATGGAACAAAGACAAACAGATTCAAAGAGATGGCAGGAATAAAAGAAAGAAAGATATATGAAAGACCGGAAGAGGTCAAATTAGTGATTGAGGGGGAGCTGTTAAGGAAACACTCACGAATTTGACACAACAAACAAGAGAGAAACGGAATCTTCCGGAAAATCAGTGCACAGGTGTACAGTATGCGAAGTTAGTGCACGGTGTCCGCATAACAGAGCAATTAACCGCGGCGGGCGCGTAAGGCGCGCATAACGCGAATTGAAGAATGACAGGGCAGAGGAGCGCCAAAGAAATTGTATATATATACAGCAAGATTTGAAGAACGCGGCGCAGATATACAGAGAGAGAGAGAAGAGACGATGATACGTAGAGGAGAACAAGAGACTGAGAGAAGACGCCATAGATCGCGTATGAGTGAAGAGAGAGTTAGAAGTTCTCAGAAGACGCCATAGATCGCGTATGTACAGATGAATAACACAAGCCTGAAGTGTCGGGTCTTTTCATCTGAAGAGAGATGGTAATAAGAAACTACTCACTGTAGGAGAGTTTCTGTAACTTGAGCAAGAAGAGGCCAAGCTTACTTGTACACATCTTCTCTAATCGAAAACACATGTTCATGTGGATGTCTGCGTGCAATCTTTACTTGTGAAGAATCTGAAGCTATTTCGTGTTACGGTAGGAAATTCCGTTTATCGTTAACTGTCACGATTCGTTACTAAACGTGCTTCAGTACCTTCTCTGTAAACGCATGTTTCGGTGTATAACAGTTTACTCAGTAAACAATTTTCAGTAATTTTTCGGTCAGTTACAGTTTCTCAAAAATCAGGATTTTCCAGTAGAACAATGAAGTATAACTCATAGCAGAGTTCGAAGCTTTGTATGAGAGATAGCTCATCTTGTAGCTAGACGTCTCTACTTTAAGCTGATTACAGTTTCCGGTGGAATGAAGATGTACACACAGTACAAAAGTTAACCGGAAAGTAGCATTTCAGAACTGTGAAGTTTCCAGAAGGAAGTTCATTCGGTGAAAGAAGCTCACACACTACTTCCTTACTTCACATAAGTTCATCTGAAGCAATTACGAACAGAACTAAGTTTATTTTCGGTGAAGTCCGGTACGATTACGGTGTCAGTCCAGTAACAGTCTGGTGAAGTTCCGGTGGAACTTGTGTCGCAGGATAACACAGTTAAGGCGACGTTAATTAGTCTAAGCTACTGTTGATTACAGAGGTGTTCTGAATCACTCTAGTTTAGCATCTTATTTCGGTGGCGCGGCAATTTCCGCAGGCCTGACAGAGTTCAAGCCTTGTCGCGATACCCACCATCAGGGCAAAAGTATTTCCGCAACAGTAGGCGTTAGAGCCGAAGTTTTCGCCAACATGATTTGGATGTTGGTCAGCCTTGTGCCACCACCATCTTCACTAACAGTTAGAGTGCATTGGTAGTTGCAAGGAACCCTATGTTTCATTCTTGCATTAAGCACATTGAGGTACATTATCATTATGTCAATGAGACGTTCTCTACTAGAGAGATCAGTTTGGCATATGTGCCAACACAAAAGAACATTACAAACCTTTTCACAAAGGCTCTACTTAGGGAGAAGTTTGAAGCTTTCCGCAAAGCTTTGGCCTTACTTCCTTTTGTGGATTGATTCCATATAGCTTGGCACTTCCTTGTACATGAGTTCCAGCTCTTTGTTCATTGCATCACTCCTACGGGGGATTTGTTGATATATTTAGGTAGTGATGTGTGTAAACACACTAGGACCACCAGGGCACTTCTTTCCCCTTAGGAGGTTTTTTCCCCCCAGCTTCTAATATGCCTATAGCCTAATGGATCAATTATCTTTTGTACATTCTCTTGTAATACATGAATTCAATATTGTGTGTTGTGCTCCAAGCGTCTTCTTCTTCTTCCTTGTTCTGTTCGTGTGCTTCTAAAGACGTCTAACTCCAACATATAAGAAACAATGTGGCATTGATTATGAAGAGACATTTTCCCCTACTACAAGGTTTACAACGAATAGTATCATCTAGCACTAAGTGCACACTTCAAGTGGCCCATCTACCAACTGGAGGTCAAAAGTGCTTTCCTCAATAAAGATATTCAAGATGAAGTATATATTGCCAACCTGAAGAATTCAAGTTCAAAGGAAAGGAAGACCAAGTCTACAAGCTTCATAGAGCACTTTACATACTCAAGCAAGCTCCCAGGGCTTGGTATGAAAAGATCCACAAGTTCTTTGAAGATAAAGGATTTTAGAGAGGCAATGTTGATGCTAATTTATACATCTAGCAGAACGAGTCCTTAGTAGCCATAAACATCCTCTATGTGGATGACTTGATTTTGACAAGTTTAGATGAAGAACACATCCAATTCATCATCACACAACTTCACCTTGAGTACTCTATGATAGATCTTGATCTACTTCACTACTTCTTAGGTATGGAAGTTTGGCAAACAAAAGAAGAAATATTCTTATCACAACAAAAGTACTGCTCTGATCTTCTCCCGAGAAATAACATGGACCAGTGTCACTCATTATCTAAACCACTTGATTCAACCATCAATCTCACACAAGAGGATTCATCATCACTTGTGGATGCGCAGACTTATCGACAGCTTGTTGGCTCATGACTGTACGGGATGATTCTCAAAGAATACTTTGGTACCTTGCCCTCACATGAGATTCATTACTAATCCATGTGAGTTACCCATTTCTTGGTCTACTCACTTTGAGTTTCTCACACTTTTTCATTTGAGTTCACTCTTATTTTCATTTTTCTTCTGCATGTGTACTCTACGCTTTGTACTTAGGGATACTACTCAACTCTTACTTCAGTTCTGATCATCATCAATAGAGAGAGCTATTCCAACCATCCATCTTCTTTGTGCATCTTACTGCATATGTGCTCCTTATGTGTGCTTCTTGTGTGTCTCACAGTTCTACGCACACCCAAAATGGTATCAGAGGAGGTTAAGCTCCTTTTCAAGTTTCAATTTTTGTGTTGTGGCACACTCACACTTTTAACCGTGCAAATCAAGTTCAGAGCATAGAACATTGATTTTCACAACCAAAAAGCATTTCCATTAGTTGCATTGGCACTAAGATTTTACCCCTATTTCAAAGTCATTTGTGCTATCAAAATTTCCATCAATGTGATGGATTGTGAGCTGAAATTTCAGCATTCATTTTAGCTTTCATTGAATAAAGATCTTGTCACATTCTTGTTCTTTAGTGAAAGGGTTGGCAAAAATGACTTGTTTGGCATGCTTCAAGTTGAAGATAAGCTCAATGGACCAACTATCCAATGTGATCTTACATGATGAAACATGTTCTTGTTACAAAACAACTATGGAACATAGTGGAACATCTAGATCGAAGACCCCCAAGTTCTTCTACTTCATACTCTAGTGTCATATATGGTTCTTCTTCATCAAGTACAGTGATTACTCCTTCTCAATCTACATAGGAAAAAATTAGATGGGATGGCAAAGATGCCCAAGATCATGCATTTATTGCACTTTTTGTGCGGCTTCATATAGTTCCACACATTCTTTCACGTTCTACATCAAAAGATGCATGGGACAATCTTGCTTCTTGACCAAGCAACTTGAGGATGTATGTATGGATCAAAATGAGTCTCTAGATGTGTATGTGGCAAACATAGATGAAATTAATATGGATACATCACTCATCTCTACATTGTTGAAAGGATTACCAAAATCTTTTTAAAGATTTGCCACTCCACTCCATTTGGTTGCAAAAGGGAATCTAAATATGTATGCATTTAATGATGTTCTATCTCTTCTTTTGCAAATCTAAAGTGAATATGAGTGGTTTACTGAGGGAATGAAAACACTTGCTATCTCACAAAAAGGGCATGGACAGTTTTTTGACAAAGGTCAAAGATTTGAAGGGGTAGTTGATTTCAAAAGGAGCATATTTTCAAGAAATTCATGTGCCTACCACGATCATTCCTTGAGTTAATTATCATGATCAAGCATTAGCGTACCATGGGGAACCTATAAGGCAAAAGTTTTTGCCGAATTGGCTAACAAAACTAGCACATGATCCTCATGATCCATTCAATCTACCTGTTGAGCCTACTCAACCAATCCAAAAGCCTCATCTTGGATTACTAGTCCCAGATTTTGAAGTCATGCATATTGTGCATAGTTTTTATGATGAACATGGTGATCCCTGATCCCATGAGGCTACATTTTGTCAAAATGACTATATCTAAATAAGTGGGGAAATTTCCCACTCATTTCAATGTATTTGGTCTAACTTTCAAAGGCTCTACAAAGACCATAGTTCAAGTTTCTAGATATAGATGAATTTTAATGCATTCGTGACCTTCTAGAAGTGTTCTTCAACAAGTTCATAACAACTAGAGTCAGACATGACACTCTGAATGAGATCTTGAACTTTGAACAAACACTGAGTGTACCAATGAGGGAAGTTGTTGTTGATATATTTAGCTGGTGATGTGTGTGAACACTCTAGGACTATCGGGGCACTTTTTTCCCTCTTTAGGAGGTTTTTTCCCCTGACTTATATAGACCTATTGCCCTAATGGGATACTTATCTTTGTACATTCTCTAGTAATACATTCAGTCTTGTGTGTTGTGCTCCAAGCTTCTTCTTCTTCTTCCTTGTGTTGTTTGTGTGCTTCCACAGATGTCTAACTCCAACAATTGGTATCAGAGCAAGTTGTTGCTTCATCTAGGATGTCATCATCACCTCTCCGGTTGCAGTCTCAAAATCACACGAATTTTGGTGAGCATACTTAGCGTGTTTTCGAGATCAAAACCGCTACGTTCTGTGGTGCCGAAATCGCATTCTAAGCTCCTTTCGGTCTCCGAATGCACTATCGTAGTGCTTATGCAGGCTATTTCGTCTTTTGTGCCAAAGGGATATACCAGTTTTGGTTCATCATTATAAGCATCTCAAAGTCTGCTACAGGTCTAGTAGAATTTGTCTAGTCAGTTCTTTTCAACTTTTTGAGATATAGTCAATTTTTTGCATCAAGGTATTTTAGTCACCATCCATGGCCGAAAGCAGTGATATATTGTGTATGTTGTCTATTGAGGATAAGTTGGATGTTACCAACTACCAGTTATGGGATTATATGATGCGACATGTATTGGTTGCAAAAGGACTGTGGAACATTGTGCAGGGTGTTGAAAAACGTCCCATCACTCAGGTACTAAAGCTGATGTAGAAGGTGTCGAAGATGATGATATTCTACATATTCCTATTCGTGCTACGATTTCTACTGCACCTACTATAGAGAAAAATTGTTGGGATGGTAGAGATACCTAGACACATGCATTAACTTTGTTTGTCAAACCTGCCATTATTCCTCACATACGTGTTGATATATTTAGGTAGTGATGTGTGTGAACACTCTAGGACCGCCGGGGCACTTTTTTCCCTCTTTAGGAGGTTTTTTTCCCCCGGCTTGTATATACGCCTATTGCCCTAATGGGCTACTCATCTTTGTACATTCTCCAGTAATACATTCAGTCTTGTGTGTTGTGCTCCAAGCTTCTTCTTCTTCTTCTTCCTTGTGCTGTTCGAGTGCTTCCGCAGATGTCTAACTCCAACAATTGGTATCAGAGCAGGTCGTTGCTTCTTCTAGGGCGCCTCCGAACGCACTATCGCATTGCTTGTGCAGGCTATTTCGTCCTTTTGTGCCAAAGGTATATACCTGTTTCTGTTCGCCAGTTTAAGCGTCTCGAACTCTGCTACAGGTCTAGCAGAACTCGTTTGGGCAGTTCTGTTCAACTTTTTGAGATACAGTCAATTTTCTGCATCAAGGTATTTTAGTCACCGGCCATGGCTGAAAGCAGTGATGTATTCCGTATGTTGGCTGTTGAGGATAAGTTGGATGGTACCAACTACCCATTATGGGCTTATATGATGCGACATGTACTGGTTGCAAAAGGATTGTGGAACATTGTGCAGGGTGTTGAAAGACGTCCTGTTACACCTGTAATGACAGGTACTGCAAATACAAGTGTTGGAGCTGATGAAGATGGTGTCGAAGATGATATTCCGCAGATTCCTGTTCGTGCTGTTGTTTCTGTTGCACCTACTGCAGAGCAGATTCGTTGGGATGGCAGAGATGCCCAGGCACATGCATTGATAGCTTTGTCTGTCAAACGTGCCATTATTCCTCACATTCGCTCTTGCAGAACAGCAA
Source organism: Ceratopteris richardii (assembly GCA_020310875.1). Lineage (NCBI taxonomy): Eukaryota > Viridiplantae > Streptophyta > Polypodiopsida > Polypodiales > Pteridaceae > Ceratopteris > Ceratopteris richardii. The sequence goes on along the minus strand of CM035413.1, from coordinate 101,486,390 downwards.
AGGATGCTTGGGATACACTTACCACTTTGTACCAGGCTAGGAATGAGGCTCGTGTTGCTTACCTCCGAAAACAGTTGGAGAGTGAGCACATGAATGAAGCTGATTCGATGGACAGTTTTCTTACAAAGATCAAAGACCTGAAGGAACAATTGATTTCTGCTGATGAGGTTATACCAGATAGCTCACTTGTGCAGACCGTTCTGAATGGCCTTCCTGATTCATATCAGAGTTTTGCCTCTACTCTTCGATTGATGATGAAAGGCAATCCGAATGCCTTGTCATTTGAGGAATTAGTCTCTGTTCTGTTGCAGGAAGATCAGTCCAGGCAGAACAGGTCCATTATGCGTGTTGCAGATCAAGCTTTCCTGGCTAGTCAGAAGGGCAAAGGAAAATGGAGCTCTTCTACTAGTAAGCAGAAATCTGCAAATGCTGCACAATCGAAGAACCAGGATAAAGATGAGAAGAAATCAGAAAAGCAGAAATTGTTCTGCAAGTACTGTAAAGGAAATGATCATATTATAAAGAACTGTCCAAAACTGGCTGCTAAAGAGGCAAAGAAGAAAGAGGCTGGAATGGTTGTTGCAGAGGCCTCTACACCAAAAACAGAGTCTGCAAATCTTGTGCAGGAAGAAGAATGGGCGTTTACTACTGTCTGTAGTTTTGACCCATCTTCTCATGATCAGTGCATGTCTGCAGTAGACTCAGATGTTTGGTACTTTGACAGTGGGGCAACCAAACATATTACCTCGCAGCGCAGTTTCTTCTCTTCACTCGAGCCTGCCCCTACAAGGAATACTGTCACATGCGCCAATAACTCCTCTTATCCTGTTATGGGAGTTGGTAAGATCATTCTGACTACTGCTGATGGTAGTTCTTTCACTTTGTTAGATGCTTTATTTGTGCCAGGGATCAAAAAGAACCTGTTATCAGTTTCTGCATTAGCCAATCATGGACTCTCAAATGGCGATGTGATTATTGCTTCTGGCATTTTATGTGTTCTGCAAGTACTGTAAAGGAAATGATCATATTATAAAGAACTGTCCAAAACTGGCTGCTAAAGAGGCAAAGAAGAAAGAGGCTGGAATGGTTGTTGCAGAGGCCTCTACACCAAAAACAGAGTCTGCAAATCTTGTGCAGGAAGAAGAATGGGCGTTTACTACTGTCTGCAGTTTTGACCCATCTTCTCATGATCAGTGCATGTCTGCAGTAGACTCAGATGTTTGGTACTTTGACAGTGGGGCAACCAAACATATTACCTCGCAGCGCAGTTTCTTCTCTTCACTCGAGCCTGCCCCTACAAGGAATACTGTCACATGTGCCAATAACTCCTCTTATCCTGTTATGGGAGTTGGTAAGATCATTCTGACTACTGCTGATGGTAGTTCTTTCACTTTGTCAGATGCTTTATTTGTGCCAGGGATCAAAAAGAACCTGTTATCAGTTTCTGCATTAGCCAAGATTGGCTTGGTTGTGAAATTCGTTGATGACAGGTGTACAGTCCATGATCTCTCAAATGGCGATGTGATTATTGCTTCTGGCATTTTATGTCATGGGCTGTATAAGCTCATAGACTATGAAAAATCTGTGAATGATTCGGCATGTGCAGTTCATGATTCTCAGGCTATGTCAGATGCAAAGCTTTGGCATGCACGCTTTGGTCATCTGAATTTTGCTAGTTTGTTACGCCTGCAGAAATCTGAAATGGTGTCCTCTTTGCCCAAACTTGAGGCACCTGGAAAACATGTTTGTGAAGGCTGTATTTTGGGCAAAATGCAGCGTTCTTCCTTTCCAAAAGATGGTTCAGTTCGGGCTATGCAGAAATTGCAGCTTGTACATAGTGATGTCTGTGGTCCTATGCAGACACCCTCTTTTGGAAATTACCTTTACTTCGTGACTTTCATTGATGATTTTTCCAGGCATGCATGGGTATATCCACTCAAAGCAAAGTCTGAAGTGTTCATGTGCTTCAAACAGTTTTTGGTTTTGGCTGAATATCTGTCAGCATGTAAAATGGGCACCCTCCGTTCTGATCGAGGGGGGGAATATATGTCTTCAGATTTTAATGCATTTCTGGCTGAACGTGGGATAAAACACCAGTGTATAGTGCCGTATACACCTCAACAGAATGGAGTTGCTGAACGAAAGAACAGGTCACTCATGGAGATGGCGAGGTGCATGGTCAAAAGTGAGGCTTTACCACATAGTTTCTGGCTTGAGGTTGTCATGTGTGCAGCATATGTACTGAACAGGTGTCCCACGAAAGCGTTGCAGTCTATCACTCCATATGAGGCTTGGCATGACCGCAAGCCATCTGTTGCTCATCTGCGTGTTTTTGGTTGTTTGGCATATGCATTAGTGCCTGAACAACATCGCAGAAAATTGGATGATAAGGCAGTAAAATGTATTTTTGTTGGGTACAGTTATGAAAGTAAAGGCTATCGTCTGTATCATCCACAGACTAAACGCATTCTGGTTAGCCGTGATGTTGTCTTTGTGGAAGATGCTATTCAGCCATTGCTTTCATGTACTAAGGAGACATCTGTTAGCTCCAAAGACATGTATGATACTTTGATGCCTCTTTTTACAGGTGGACAGGCTAGCACTGGTCCTAATGAGGCAACTTCTCAGCCTTTGCAGGCTTCATATGATGATGCAGATCATTCCATTTCTGATGCAGATTTACATGATGCACTTGTTGATGAGAGAGCTGATATTGAACAGGCAAAAACTATGCCAAAATGGCTGGTGCAGACTTTGCGTGACAGCAAATTAGATGCACCTTTGTCATATCGTACTCGTTCAGGCTCTCATAGTACCTCCTTTGCATCAGATTGCTATGCTATGGCTGCATCTAGTCTCTGTGATGAGAATGAGCCTGTTTCTTTTGATGAAGCACAAAATTCAGAAAATTGGATGGCTGCTATGCAATCTGAATATGATATTATAATGAAGAATGGTACATGGTCTTTATGTGACTTGCCTCCTGGCAAGAAGGCCATTGGCACTAAGTGGGTATACAAGCTGAAGCGTAAACCTGATGGTACAGTTGATAGGTATAAGGCTAGGCTTGTTGCAAAGGGTTATGCGCAGGAAAGAGGCATTGATTTTGATGAGACCTTTGCACCTACATGCCGTATGACTACTATTCGGAGCATTTGTGCACTTGCAGCCCATCATGGTTGGAATGTACATCAGTTGGACATTAAAACAACATTTCTGAATGGTGACTTGCATGAAGAAGTGTATGTTTTTCAGCCCCGTGGCTTTGTGCAGAAAGGGCATGAAAACCAGGTGTGCAGGTTAAAGAAGGCGTTATATGGTTTAAAGCAAGCACCACGTGCTTGGTATGAGAAAATGCATGCCTATCTGATTGCACATGGTTTTGAGAACAGTCCAACTGAAAGCACCTTATATGTTAAGCGTGCTAATGATGTGCTTTTGATCATTGTTGTCTATGTAGACGACATGCTGCTCACTGGTCCTCTTGAGAAGCATATTGCTGATTTCAAGGCTGATTTGCATGCCTCATTTGAGATGTCTGATTTGGGGCATTTGCATCACTATTTGGGCATTCAGTTTATGCAAGTTGATGGTGGAATGGCTTTGTGTCAAACGAAATATATTGACACATTATTGCAGCGTTTTGGCCTTGAAGACTGTAAGCCTATTGCCACTCCTATGGAGACAGGTTTACGATTGAGTCTTCATGATGCTGGAGATGCATTTGATGTTGTTCTCTATCAGCAGGCTGTTGGATGTTTGATTTACTTATGCATTACTCGGCTAGATATTCAGTTTGCTATCTCACAGATGAGCAGGTTTATGCATTGCCCAGGAGTCACGCATTGGAAAGCGGTTAAGCGCATCTTTCGCTACTTGAGTGGTACTCGGCTACTTGGGTTGTTTTATCCCAAGGGGGGATCACTACCGTCAGATTTGCATGCTTTTTCTGACTCAGATTGGGTTGGTTGCTATGACACTCGTGTGTCCACCAGTGGTTTTTGCTTCATGCTTGGTAGCTCATGTATATCTTGGTTGAGCAAGAAGCAGCCTACTATGGCCACTTCCAGTTGTGAGGCTGAGTATAGGGCAGCTTTCACAGCGACTGTTGAGTGTGTGTGGCTCAGACGCCTTATGGCTGATTTGGGTGTTGGCCAGTCTTCTGCCACCACCATCTTCACTGACAGTCAGAGCGCATTGGCAGTTGCGAGGAACCCTGTGTTCCATGCTCGCACTAAGCACATTGAGGTCCATTATCACTATGTCAGGGAGAGGTTCTCTGCTGGGGAGATCAGCTTGGCATATGTGCCCACGCAAGAGAACATTGCAGACCTTTTCACGAAGGCTCTGCCTAGGGAGAAGTTTGAAGCTTTCCGCAAAGCTTTGGGCTTACTTCCTTTTGTGGAGTGATTTCCACATAGCTCGGCACTTCCTTGTACATGAGTGCCAGCTCCTTGTTCACCGCATCACTCCCAGGGGGGATTTGTTGATATATTTAGGTAGTGATGTGTGTGAACACTCTAGGACCGCCGGGGCACTTTTTTCCCTCTTTAGGAGGTTTTTTTCCCCCGGCTTGTATATACGCCTATTGCCCTAATGGGCTACTCATCTTTGTACATTCTCCAGTAATACATTCAGTCTTGTGTGTTGTGCTCCAAGCTTCTTCTTCTTCTTCCTTGTGCTGTTCGCGTGCTTCCGCAGACGTCTAACTCCAACAATACGCTCTTGTAGAATAGCTAAGGATGCTTGGGATACACTTACCACATTGTACCAAGCTAGGAATGAGGCTCATGTTGCTTACCTTCGAAAACAATTGGAGAGTGAGCACATGAATTAAGGTGATTTTATGGATATTTTTCTAACAAAGATCAAAGACTTGAAGGAACAATTGATTTATGCTGATGAGGTTATACCAGATAGCTCACTTGTGTAGACTGTTCTAAATGGTCTTCCTTATTCATATCAGAGCTTTGCTTCTTCTCTTCTGTTGATGATGAAATGCAATCCAAATACCTTATCGTTTGAGGAGTTCTTCTCTGTTTTGTTGCACGAAGATGGGTTCAGGCAAAACAGGTTCATTATGTGTGTTGCAGATCAAGTTTTCTTGGCTAGTCAGAAGGGCAAAGGAAAATGGAGCTCTTCAACTAGTAAACAGAAATCTGCTAATTCCCCACAATCGAAGAGGGAAGACAAAGATGAAAATAAATCAAAAAAGCAGAAATTGTTTTGCAAATACTCTAAAGGAAATGATCATATTATAAAGAACTGTCCAAAACTGGTTGCTAAAGAGGCAAAGAAGAAAGAGGTTGGAATGGTTGTTGTAGAAGCCTCTACACCAAAAACAGAGTCTGATAATCTTGTGTAGGAAGAAGAATGGGCATTTACTACTGTTTGTAGTTTTGACCCATCTTCTCATGAGCAGTGCATGTATGCAGTAGACTCAGATGTTTGATACTTTGATAGTGGGGCAACCAAACATATTACCTCACAGTGGAGTTTCTTCTCTTCACTCGAGCCTGCCCCTATAGGGAATATTGTTACATGCACCAACCACTCCTCTTATCCTGTTATGGGAGTTGGTAAGATCATTTTGACTACTGCTGATGGTAGTTCTTTCACTTTGTCAGATGCTTTGGAAAAATCTGTTATCAGTTTTTGCATTAGCCAAGATTAGCGTGGTTGTGAAATTTGTTGATGACAGATGTACAATTCATAATCTGTCAAATGGCGATGTGATTATTGCTTCTGGCATTTTACGTCATGGGTTGTATAAGCTCATAGAACACGAAAGATCTATAAATGATTTGGCATGTGAAGTACATGATTCTCAAGCTATGTTAGATGCAAAGCTTTGGCATGCACGCTTTAGTCATTTGAATTTTGCTAGTTTGCTATTCCTGTAGAAATTTGAAATGGTGTCCTCTTTGCCCAAACTTGAGGCACTCGGAAAACATGTTTGTGAAGGCTGTATTTTGGGCAAAATGCAACGTTCCTCCTTTCCAAAAGATGGTTCAGTTTGGGCTACTCAGAAATTGCAACTTGTACATAGTGATGTCTGTGATCCTATGCAAAGACTTTCTTTTGGAAATTATCTTTACTTCGTGACTTTCATCGATGATTTTTCTAGGCATGTAGTGCGAGTGATTCTATACATGAAGGTAGATAACATATACACACAAATAGACATGTACATGCACATCCATTGAAGGCAAAGTCCGAAGTGTTCATGTGCTTCAAACAGTTTCTGGCTTTGGCTGAAAATCTATCAGCATGTAAAATGGGCACCCTCCGTTCTGATCGGAGGGGGGGGATATATGTCTTCTGATTTTAATGCATTTCTGGCTAAACATTGGATAAAACACCAGTGTACAGTGCCATATACACCTCAACGGAATGGAGTTGTTGAATGAAAGAACAGGCCACTCATGGAGATGGCGAGGTGTATGGTCAAGAGTCAGGCCTTACCACATAGTTTCTGGCTTGAGGCTATTATGTGTGCAACATATGTACTTAACACGTGTCCCACTAAAGCACTACAGTCTATCATGCCATATGAGGATTGGCATGATCGCAAGCCATCTATTGCTCATCTGTGTGTTTTTTGTTGTCTTGCATAAAATTGGATGATAAAGTAGTAAAACATATTTTTGTTGGGTACAATTCTGAAAGTAAAGGCTATCGTCTGTATCATCCATAGACTAAATGCATTCTGGTTAGCCATGATGTTGTTTTTGTGGAAGATGCTATTCAACCATTGCTTTCATGCACTGAGGAGACATATGTTAGCTCCAAAGACATGTACAATACTTTGCTACCTCTTTTTATAGGTGGACAGTCTAGTGCTGGTCCTAATGAGGCAACTTCTCAGCCTTTGCAGGTTTCATGTGATAATGCAAATCATTCCATTTCTGATGCGAATTTACATGACACACTTGTTGATGAGAGAGCTGGTATTGAGAAGGCAAAAACTATCCCAAAATGGTTGGTGCAGACTTTGCATGACATCAAATTAGATGTATCTCTGTCATATCGTACTCGATCAGGCTCTCATAGTGCCTCTTTTGCATCAGATTGCTATGCTATAGCTGCATCTTGTCTCTGCGATGAGACTGAGCCTGTTTCGTTTGATGAAGCACAAAATTCAAAAAATTGAATGGCTACTATGCAATCTGAATATGATGCTATAATGAAGAATGGTACTTGGTCTTTATGTGACTTGCCTCCTGGCAAGAAATCCATTAGTACTAAGTGGGTATACAAGCTGAAGTGTAAACCTCATGGTATAGTTGACAGGTATAAGGCTAGGCTTGTTGCAAAGGGTTATGCTTAGAAAAGAGGCATTGATTTTGATGAAACCTTTGCTCCTACTTGCCGAATGATTACTGTTCATAGCATCTATGCACTTATAGCTCATCATGGTTGGAATGTACATCAGTTGGATCTTGAAACAACATTTCTGAATGGTGACTTGTATGAAGAAGTGTATGTTTTTCAGCCCCGTGGATTTGTGTAGAAAGGGCATTAAAACCAAGTGTGCATGTTAAAAAAGGCATTATATGGTTTAAAGAAAGAACCACATGCTTGGTATGAAAAGATACATGCCTATCTGATTGCGTATGGTTTTTAAAACATTCCAATTGAAAGCACCTTATATGTCAAGCGTGCTAATGATGTACTTCTGATCACTTTGGTGTATGTAAATGACATGCTGCTCACTGGTCCTCATGACATGCATTTGCTGATTTTAAGGCTGATTTGCATGCTTCATTTGAGATGTTTGATTTGGGGCATTTACATCACTATTTGGGCATTTAGTCTAGAGAGTACGCATGCGAAAGCAAAATGAAAAGTAAAGTACTCTCACAAAACAAAGAATGTGTGAGACACAAAATGAGTAGATCATGAAATGGGTAAACTCATGTGGATTAGAAATGAGCTTGCCAAGAGCATGGAGTAGGCTCCTCAAGCTTCTAACCAATTACAAATGGGGGAGAGGCCCTCCTTATATAGATTTGTGAGAGGCTCTCCAAAATACATCTCATGTGGGATAACTGTTACACTTATGTGTTCCTCGAGTAGCTTTGATGTGAACCTTTTCCCTATACATGGGCACTTTTTACTCTAGTGCTGGCTAGAGGTTTTTTCCCCATGTTACCACATACTTGATACTCTCATATGTGGTGGTACTTTGTACTTAGGGATATCATTCAGCTCTTACTTCAGTTCAGTTCATCGATCAATAGAGAGAGCTATTCCAGCCATCGTCTTCTCCGTGTGTCTTGCTGTGTTTGTGCTCCTTGTGTGTGCTTCTTGTGTGTCTCTCGCACTTCGACACACACCCAACAGTGGTATCAGAGCAGGTTCAGCTTCTTCTCAAGTTTTGGTTTTTCGTGTCGCGGCGCGCGTGCACTTTAACAGTGCAAATCGACTTCGGAGCATAGAAGTGTAAATTTCAGCAGGCCGGAAATATTTCCACCAGGTGCGCTGGGGTTTTACCCCCATTTTGAAGCCATTCGTGTAGTCAGAATCGCCATCTGAGTGACAGTTTGTGAGCTGAAATTTCAGCACTCATTTCAGTTTTCGTCGAAGTGAAGATTTTGTCACATTCTTGTTCCTTAGTGAAATGGCGGGAAGCAATGACTTGTTTGGCATGCTTCAAGCTGAAGATAAGCTTGATGGGACCAACTATCCGATGTGGTCTTACATGATGAAGCATGTTCTTGTTGCAAAACAACTTTGGAACATGTGGCAGATGTAGATCGAAGACCGGCAGGTGCTTCTACTTCACAATCTCCTATCACAGATGGAGCTTCTTCTTCGAGTACAATGGTTTCTCCTTCTCCACCTACACAGGAGCAGCTTAGATGGGATGGAAAAGATGCTCAAGCTCATGCTTTGATTGCACTTTCAGTGAAGCGTCATATAGTTCCACACATTCGGTCATGTTCTACACCGAGACAGGCATGGGACACTCTTGCTTCTTTGTATGCCGTGTGTAATGAAGCACGTGTTGCATACTTCAGGAAGCAACTTGAAGATGTATGTATGGATGAAAATGAGTCAGTGGATGTGTATGTGACACGCATCAAGGACTTGAAAGAGCAATTGGCAAACATAGATGAGATCATTCCGGATGCATCACTCATTTCTACATTGTTGAAAGGATTACCCGAATCTTTTCAAAGCTTTGCTACTACACTTCATTTGGTTGCAAAAGGAAATCCTAATATGTATGCATTTGATGAGGTTGTGTCTCTTCTTTTGCAAGAAGAGCAATCTAGAGTGAATAGGAGTGGTTTGATTGAAGGAATGCAAGCACTTGCTATCTCACAAAAAGGGAAAAGCAAGTATGGTTCAGCTTTTGGTTCATCAAAACCAAAGCCTCAAGCTTCCTCTTCCACTCATTCCTCTAATGATGGTGATTTGCAAAAGAAGAAGAGATGCAAATATTGCCGGAAGGCTGGTCATACTATTGATGAGTGTAGAAAGCTTGCTAAACGCAATGAAAAGAAGAAGGAATCTAGCATTTCTATTGCTAAAAATTCAGCAAATGCAAAGAATGATGAAGCTAACATGGCTCAAGATCTTTGGGCATGTGTTGTTACATGTCATTATGATGCTTCTTTACATTCTAAATGTATGGTTGTGAATGAGGTTGATTCGGATTGGTTCTTTGATAGTGGTGCTTCAAAGCACATAACATCATGCAAAAGATTTTTTGCCTCTTTGAAAGATGCACCTAAAGGAGGACATGTGGTGTGTGCAAACAATGCCTCTTATCCTATCATTGGAGTAGGAGAAATTGAGCTTACGGCTGCAAATGGAGGCGTGATTCTCTTGAAAAATGCATTGTATGTGCCCGGTATCAAGAAGAACTTAATTTCAGTTCCGTTGATTGCCAAAGTTGGACTTCATGTACACTTTGTTGATGATAAGTGTATGGTTCATGACTTCAGCAATGGCGATGTTATCGTGATGTCCGGTACATTATGTAATGGTTTGTATCGCATGGATACATACAAGAGGGCTGCCTCGAATGCCTTAGTTGCTCATACTTCTTCCATGGCTGAAATGGATCTTTGGCATGCTCGTTTTGGTCATTTAAACTTCAATAGTTTGCTCTACTTGCAAAAGAAGGACATGGTTATTGGCTTGCCTACACTTGAGTCCATTGAAAAGCATGCATGTGAAGGTTGCATTCTTGGAAAAATGCATCGTGCTTCTTTTCCAAAAGATAGTCATACACACACTACAAGAAAATTGCAACTTGTTCATAGTGATGTATGTGGTCCGGTCAAGACTCCATCTTTTGGGAAGCATGTATATTTTGTTACCTTCATTGATGATGCTACTCGCCATACATGGGTGTATCCTATGAAAGCAAGAATGAGGTATTTTCTTGCTTCAAAGCATTTTTAGCTATGGCTGAAAATTTTTCTTCACAAAAGCTTTTGACTCTGTGCACGGATCGTGGTGGTGAATACATGTCACATGAGTTTAGTGCTTTTCTTCGTGAAAGAGGTATTTCACACCAATGTATGGTGCCATATACACCTCAACAAAATGGTGTTGTCGAGCGTAAAAATATAACTTTACTTGAAATGGCAAGATGTATGGTTAAAGGAAAGCATCTTCCTCATAAGTTTTGGATGGAAGCGGTCATGTGTGCAAACTATGTGTTTTTTTTTTATATAAAGGAAGTTCGGCAATAGCCTACTCTCCCGGACTTGAATTAAATTAAGAAACAAAGGTACAATAGAAGGGGACTAGTGCCCACGGGACCCCCCAAATCCCACAAAGCAGGGGAAGCTTGAATGAGTTCTAGGTTGCATTACATAGAAGGTTAATCACCCTCTCATCGCCCTCATGCGGGGCCCACTTGGGTTTGAGTTTGTTGTTGATCAAAATGAGGACTTGATGGTGCCTGAAGGGGGGGGATTTCTTACTGTTAACAATCCTTTTGCCAAGGAGGAATAGTGATTTCTCAATCGACCACTCCCTGGGGGTATGGCCGAAGTTGAGAGCACACCTCTCCCGCCATATTTTCCACAAGACTTCCCCTCTGATGGCGTTCCAGAGTGTCGCAGAGCAGCCGATCGCTTCTCCCAAAAGGACTTGTTTCCAACTAAGCTGTTTTTGAAGTCTGATTTTCTTTTCAACCGTCTGCCAGATTCTGTAGGAGTTGGGGCAGGTAAGGAAGATGTGTGGGACATCTTCGATAGCCCGGTGGCAGCGTTTGCACCAAGGAGGGATCCCACAAAGTTTGCTAGCCTTATGGTTGGTCCAAATTCCTCGATGCAGAATTTGCCATAAGAGGACAGACTTCTTAATCTCGATAAGGGGGTGCCAGATACCCATGAATTTCATGTCCCACCGAAGCCGCGTCCAAGACAGGCACCACTTCTTGTTGAGGCTGATCTGGTGGTCAGCCGTTTCTTTGATGTTCGAGATTTTGAGTAGGTTATTTCCATTGTGCCATTTGAGACCGAGCGAGTTCGGTGTATCGTGTCCCATGAGAAGGCGAGTCTTGTGACGATCCCATGCGAGGCATCTGCTTTGCAAAGTGTTCCATTCTTCGTAGGAGATGTTTTTGCAAGGATCAATATCCTCGAAATTGATCCAGCTGTTGGTGTCATGTTTCCAGAGGTGTTTCCATTTTTTGAATCCTTTGTTCCATAATCTCTTGGCATTTTGAATGTTCCACGACTCCACACTCCGGATGCCATGTATCGAGAACCAGATAGAGTCGTTTTGTCTGATTCCGGCCGCCCACTTCCAGTCCTCACTAATTCTTGTGAAGCTTTTGACTTTATTCCAGCCCTTCCAAAGGGAGCACACGAGATTGGAGCCTTTCGGGAAGACAGGGATCGGGGAGAATAGCAGGGTCATGATGTCGAGATTCTTCCAGTTTGGGAACACCATGAGAGCCAACTCATTCTTGTTTCTGAAGATCAGCTTGGCCCACGAGGCCTCCCTATTGCACCAAGCCTTAATCATCCATTTGGCTGCCAGTTTGTTAGCCATACACCCTATGTCCAGGATACCAAGCCCCCCGCAATCTCTGGGGCTAGTGCAGAAGGCCCATTTGATTTTAGGCACCCCCCTTCTGTTGTGATCGCCCGTCCAAAGAAAGTTTCTACAAATACTATTCATTTTGGACAGGCCTTGCTCATTCGGTCTCCAGCAAGAAAGGAAATAGATGGTAGAAGAGAGGAGGAACGTGTTGATAACCATCGCACGCCCAGCAAGATTGATTTGCATACCTTTCCAATAGTTAAGCTTGTTTTCGAGTTTGGCCAACACCCAGTTCCATCGCTGCTCCATAGAGACGCCAAACCCCATTGGGATTCCAAGAAGACGAAAGATTTGGCCCTGCGGAATGATTTGACAGCCATGATCAATGAGAAGGCCAGGATGATGTCCCACAATGGCCCTAAAGGCGGTCTTAGAGTGGTTGATTTTGGATCCAGAGGCCTCACAAAAGGTAGCAAGACACCTCCAGAAAGTCTCCAGGCTGGTATTATCATTGTGAACGAACGCGTTCATATCATCGGCAAATAGTCTCATGATGATTTGACTGTGGTCGTGAGGCAGCCGGAGGCCTTTGATCTTGCCAGCCTCCACATGATGCACTACAAGTCTGCTCAGCCCCTCAGTGGCGATGGCAAAAAGAAGGGGGGCCAGAGGGCACCCTTGTCTAATAGATCTTCTAAGATGGATCGCCTTCGAAAGTTTGCCGTTCACGTTAATTTGGGTCGTTGCGTTTCCAAGAAGGGTCGCGATCATCTTGGTGAATTTCTGACTACATCCGAGATCTTGAAGCGACTGCAGAATATAGTCCCATTCTAGCCTGTCGTAGGCTTTGTCAAAGTCGATCTTGAGGAAAACCACATCTTGATTAGACTCATTTGCACATTGAATACCTTCCCAAATATCCATAATGGTTTCCAAGATAGACCTGCCTTTGATGAAGCCTTTTTGGTCCTCACTTAACCAAGATCTCAGATGGCACGAGATTCTGTTGGCAATGGCTTTGGCGATGATCTTGTATCCTGTTTGGAGCATCGTAATAGGCCGCCAGTTCTCGATTCTGTTCTTTTCCCCCTTCTTGTGTATCAACTTGATAATTCCATTATTTAGACAAGAAGGAAGAGCACCAAACTTTAGCGCTTCTTGCCAAACCATCCGAAGAGGGGTGGCAACCACCAGCTTGAAGGATTTAAAGAACTCGTTGGTGAGTCCGTCGGGTCCCGGGCTTTTACCGAGAGGGAGGGCATCAATGACCTCAATGATTTCTGATTCAGAGATAGGGGCATGAAGCAGGGAATGGAGGTTGGGTGGTATCCTCCGAGGGGAAACCCTAGAAATTGCAGCCATACAGTCCCTTCTATGGTGGGAGAGGGGGTTCGAGGTTCCCAGGAGTCTCGTGAAGTGCCCTTCGATGATGCCAAAATTATCTTCTTCCGAATTGCATACATTGCCGTGTGGATCTAGCAGTAGGGGGATCGAATCTCGGTTGTGTTTCCTTTTAAGGATGCGGCACATCTCTTTGGTGGGTTTGTCGGCTTTGCCAGCCCACCACTCCTTGAAGAAAATTTGCAAGTTTTTCCTTTGTATTTCTTCCTCGTATCTCAACACCGCTCTGATTTTTCGGAGACCTTTCTGGGCTTGGTGTTTTCCTTTGTTCACTTCCTCCTCAAGCCGCCAGAGTCTGTGGTAAAGAGCCTCCCTACGAGCCCGTCGCACAGTCTCGAGCATCTTCTTAGTTCTGATCATGATCTTACGAGACTTGTCGACCGCACTTCTCCAGCACTTGGCTGGGGCCAAGCCAGAGGCGAACGCCAACTTCCACACATCGGCAATTTCTTGATGGACAGAGGGGAGAGAGAAGGTGGTTGCGTTGGCATGGAACCACGGGGCTTTGCGGATCTTGTTGGAAGGTTGAAAAGTGATAACGATCGGGTAGTGATCAGAGATAGTGAGATCAGTGCGTTGCGTGATGGTAGGGTGGCCCCACTGATGAGTAAAACTCTGAGAGATGTAGCATCTGTCAAGTCTAGCTTTCCTCAGGTCCTCGCCCGCTTGGAGATTCGACCAAGAAAAGCCATTCGAGTCTTTGAATTCAACCAAATCCAAGTGAAGTTTGGTCTTGTCCCACGTTTCTTTCTCCCGACTGTCGATGACCCTGCCCTTGCCCATCCATCTGTCCGTAGGGTCCTCCACCATGTTGAAGTCTCCACATATAAGCACGTTGTGGGGAAGCGAGTCTAAGGAGGCCCAAGTGTTCAGTCTCTCCAAATCCCCGTTAGGGGCGTACAGAGAAACCATAGTAACACAAAGAGGAGCACCAAAAGAAACAGCAATCCACCGGTGACTTACATCTTCAATGGAGTTCTCAAGCTTTTCAAACCAGAGATGTTTAATACCGATAACCGTTCCTCCAGACCCCCGTTGGTGCTTCGTTGGGATCCACACATGGGCCGAGGAGACCTGTCTGAGCCGTTTCTGGAGGTCTTCTCCGTCAACTTTAATCTCTTGAATACATATAACGTCTGGGTTTAGGCTAATGTCGCGAAGCCATTGACCAATGACGGTCGCTCTTGAGGGGTCGGTTAGCCCTCTAGCATTTAGCGAGATGACAATCATTTTTGTATTGATCCCTCTTTGCGGGAGGGAGCTTTGTCCTTTCTTCTCTTGGCTTCATCTTTCTTTTTCGCTCGGATCGGATCCCGAGTTAGCAATAGGTTCTTGTGGGGGCTTTTCCACGGTACCTCCATAGGTTGTTTTCCTTTGCGGGATGCCTCCTGCTGGGAAGAACAAGACACCGTTTTCAGCTCCGTTTCCGGAATAGTCGATCCGATGATGGAGCTTTCACTATCCATGTTATCTTCGTTGCTGGTAGTAAAGCCGTCTTCTTTGCTTGTAGTGTAGCCCTCCTGCAGGGTTTCCTTACTGTCAGGGATCTCCAGGCCTTTGACATCGGTGTCCTCCTCTAGTTGGTTCCCACCTGGGTAGTCAAACTCATTGATTTCCTTTTCCAGATTGCAATACAAGTTGCTGGAGGGGGAAACAGACTTGTTGTTTTGCTCAGAGGTTGCCCTAGGGCTTCTTTTCCTTCTTCTTCTGACTTCGATGAACCCGTCTGCATCAGCTTCTGGATTACGGGGACCCTTGAATTCCTCTACTTTCGTCGAGTGATTCAATGCTCCATTGCTGTCTTGAGCATTTTTGGGGGCTTCTTGATTTGGCTTGCTTTTTCGTCTCAAAGGGCAATCTTTGATCCTGTGACCTTGTTGGCCACAGCGAAAGCACGCGTTGGGAAGGTTTTTGTAGCTGATGTCTTGCTCCCATACTTCCCCTTCGCCCAAGTCCAGTTTGATCTTCGATGGGAGTGGCATACTGAGGTCAGCCTCGACACAGATTTGAGGGTGCCACCGGGCGTTGAATGAGTGTCTTGCTCCTTCATAAATGAGACCACCAATGTCCTCGCGTGAGGCCAATGGCTTGCCGATAGGAGAGACAATGTCCCATACGAAGTTGTACAAGAAGTATGGCAGGTTAGGGAGCTCAACCCAGAGGGGGTACCGAAGCGATTTCGATTTGTCGGGAGTAAAATCAGGGGACCATCTGAATAGGCACAGGGTCGCCCGGCCGAGTTGCCAAGTTCCGACACTAAGGGCTCGAAACGCCATATCTTCATTTTCAAAGACTAGCAGCAAGTGGCTTGCCGGTAAGAACTGACACTTACAAACAACTAGCCCGTGGGGGAACCACTCGTTGCGAAGCCACTGACGCACAGTTTCGAGCGGGGGCTTAGGGCCGAACATTTGGCCGACGAGGCAGACCTTCTTGAGCTCCTCCTGAGTTGACAAAATTGCGGATCTATTGAGGGAGACCAAGGGGGGTTCAGCACTCTCGATGGTCCCTTGGGCGGCACAGGAGCCCCCCTCCAACAAAGAGGCCAGGTTAGCGGTCTCCCCGGGAGGAGGGGCCAGATTGCTTCTCACAAGAGAGGGGGACGCCAAATCCATGACAAACGGGAGAGGGACACCCCGAGAAAGAAGAGCTTTTTCTAAAACTCTGCGAAGAGAAGCATCTAGAGAAGTCCAAAAATCCCACAATAAAAGTAGCTCTCTTCTTTTTTCGAATCTTTTCTCTTTTTTCTTTTTCTTTTTTCTTCTTTTTCTTTTCCCTTTTTTTTTTTTTCGAAGGGCTACCCCTCTCTTTTTTTTTTTTCTTTTTTAAAAATCAAACGAGGGAAGAGACATGCGATTAAACAAAGCGAATCCCTACAGAAACCTTCTTTAAAGAAGAAGCATCTTCCTACGATAGAGAGAGGGGCTCCGCGACAGACAGAGAGAGCCTCCCTCGAAGTCCGTGTCCAACGGCGTGACAGACAGAGCCTGACGCCCGCTTCGCGAGATTACCGCGCGCAAACCACTTGATGGCCCACTCTTGGATATCTGCCACGTGTACGACGACACACAAAGATGCGCGATAGATGGAGGCTTCACCGCCGCGATAGACCAACACCGCGAAAAACCGAAATTCACGATCGAGCCCGCCCGCGATAGACCACGAGCCACGATACACGCCGAAATACGCGCCCGCGATAGACCAAAAAAATTGCGATAGACACTCTTTGAGTGTCGCGACAGACACGCTCGCAGTGTGTCGCGATAGACACTCCTTGAGTGTCGCGACAGACGCAGAGGACTGCTATCAAGTCGAAGTCACAGAGGACTGCTATCAAGTTCACCTCTCTGAACCATCTTCCATAAAGAAACAGTCGTCGGAGCTTCAGCCGTCGGAGCTTCAGTCGTCGTCAGCTTCGCAATCCGCCATCCTTTCTTCTCATCTCAGAGTTAACACTGACGAGTTCTCCGTCAAAGCTCCTTCTTCAAAGCAAAGTCTTCGCAGCAGCGTCACAGCGTCCATTCTTCATCCAAATCACAGCCTAAATTGCTAAGTTTGTTAAACATTTGGTGTCAGAATTTATGAATCACGAGTTTCAAGTTCATGTTCTAGCAATTTTGATTTTGCAAACTATGTGTTGAATCGCTGCCCTACAAAAGCATTGAGAGTCATCACTCCTTATGAGGCTTGGAATGGTCATAAGCCTATGGTTAGTCATATGTGTGTGTTTGGTTGTTTGGCATATGCTCTTGTGCCATCACAACAACGTCACAAACTTGATGACAAGGCAAAGAAATGTATATTTGTTGGTTATAGTGCTGAAAGTAAGGGATATCGGTTGTAGCATCCATTGACGAACACAATTATTGTGAGTCGAGATGTGGTATTTGCTGAAAATTCATTTTTCCCTCTACTTGAATGCAAAAAACTGCCAACAATTAGCTCACAAGATGTGTTCGATACACTCATGCCTTTGTTTCAAAATGGTGCGCTTGACTATGGCCATGTAGACCAGCCAACTGAGGTTCAAAGGGCTGAAAAATTCCAGCCAAATGGGGCTGAAAATGTAGAGAATTTTCCATCAAACATGGCTGAAAAAATTCAGCCAAAAATTGTCAAAATTGTTGGAAATTTCTAGCCACATATGGTTGAACATTTGCGTCAAAATATGGCTGAAACTGAGCATGAAATTCAGCCCACGCATGATGTACATAATGAAGATGTTTTACATAATGAACGCATGTCTATCAAGAGTGCACAATCTATGCCAAAGTGGCTGAAACAAACTTTGCAGGACAGCAAATTGAGTGCACCTTTACTTGGTAGAACAAGATCAAGCTCTCACGATGCATCAAGTAATTTTGTGGATTATTCTCTTATTGCTACAGCATGTAATGAAGAGCCACTCTCTTTTGAACATGCATGTGACGATCCACAATGGATGAGTGCTATGCAATTAGAAATGGATTCTATACATAGGAATGGTACTTGGGAGTTATGTGAATTGCCAAAAGGAAAGAATGCCATTGGTACAAAGTGGGTTTATAAGATTAAGAGGAAATATGATGGTAGCATTGATCGCTACAAAGCTAGATTGGTTGCCAAAGGATATGTGCAACAATATGGCATTGACTATGAGGAAACTTTTGCACCTACTTCACGCATGACTACCATTCGTACCGTGGTTGCATTGGCTGCCCATCGAGGTTGGAAAGTGCATCAGTTGGACATAAAAACAACCTTCTTGAATGTTGATTTGCAAGAAGAGGTTTATGTGAAGCAAGCTCCTGGATTTGCTATGAAAGGGAAAGAGCATATGGTTTGTCGCTTGCATAAAGCCTTGTATGGTCTCAAGCAAGCTCCACGTGCATGGTATGACAAAATACATAAGCACTTGATTGCTCTTGGCTTCACATGTAGTCCAATTGAAAGCACACTCTATGTACGCAAAAATGGGGCTGATCTTATAGTGCTTGTTCTTTATGTCGATGACATACTCTTGACTGGGTCATGTGATGCAAAAGTTGACATTCTTATGGCTGATTCGTAGCATACTTTTGATGTCACTTACCTTGGTCTTTTGAGCTACTATCTTGGCATCCAGTTTGTATCTGTTGAGGGGGGAATCGTTATGCATCAAGCAAAGTATGTTGAAAAAACTACTTCAGCGTTTTGACTTTGAGGATTGCAAGCCAGTTTCCACACCAGTTGAGACAGAATTCACGTTCTCAGTTGAGGATTCAAATGATGCATTTGATACTTCTCTTTATCAGCAAGTTGTGGGATGTCTTATATATGCATGCAACACAAGGCCGGATATACAGTATGCAGTTTCCTAGTTGAGTCGATTCATGCATAGCCCTGGCACTAAGCATTGGCAAGCGGTGAAACGTGTGTTTAGATATCTTCGAGGCACTTTGACCTTAGGTCTCTTTTATGGCAAAGATGTTCAGCCATGCTTGCATGCTTTTACAGATAGTGATTGGGTTGGTTGTTATGATACTCGCGTGTCCACTAGTGGTAATTGCTTTTTCCTTGGAGACTCATGCATATCTTGGTTGAGTAAGAAGCAACCTACAGTGGTGAAATCGAGTTGTGAAGCTGAGTACAGGGCAGTTTTCACAGCGACAGTGGAGTGTATATGGTTGAGACGCCTATTGATGGATCTTTGCATGGAGATTGATGTTGCTACGCATATTCTCACTGATAGTCAGAGTGCTTTGGCTGTTGCACGAAACCCAGTGTTTCATGCACGGACCAAACATATTGAGGTGCATTATCACTATGTGAGAGAGCACCTTCATGCAAGAGATATTGATTTGGTATATGTGCCTACACAAGATAATGTGGTAGACATATTCACCAAAGCTCTTCCACGGGAAAAGTTCTTTTCGCAAAGCTTTAGGCTTATTACCTTCTGGGGGCTGATCTGTCACTCCTTGTATGTGTTCACATCATTTTCTCCAGGGGGGTTTGTTACACTTATGTGTTCCTCGAGTAGCTTTGATGTGAACCTTTTCCCTATACATGGGCACTTTTTACTCTAGTGTTGGCTAGAGGTTTTTTCCCCATGTTACCACATACTTGATACTCTCATATGTGGTGGTACTTTGTACTTAGGGATATCATTCAGCTCTTACTTCAGTTCAGTTCATCGATCAATAGAGAGAGCTATTCCAGCCATCGTCTTCTCCGTGTGTCTTGCTGCGTTTTTGCTCCTTGTGTGTGCTTCTTGTGTGTCTCTCGCACTTCGACACACACCCAACAATAACTCCCCTGAAAGGAGAATGAATACAACTGGTAGAAGCAAATGGCAAAGTACCCAAATACAAAGGAAATACATGGAAAATAGAGTGACTCCAAGACACAAAAGGGAGATGCACTCTCATATTCTCAACACCCCCTCTGCAACTCCATTTTGTAGTGTATGGAGGCTGCTAGGGTATGTGAGAAAGGTCCACCAAGAATGTATCAGCAGCAGCAAGAGCACCAGGAAGTCGATGTTTGGGAATCCATAGCCTCAAAGTGGTATGGATCATGCGGGATCGCCAGGTACTCCATAATATGTCCACCAGATGGATCAAGCGGATGCTCCAGAGGTACGCCACCAATGAGGTACAAGAACGGAACAAGATCTCACTGGATGAGATCACCTCCATGTGTGAGAGATAGGATGACTCCATGTGGTACATAGGAACCTTCAAAGTTTTGACAATGTCCACCACACTATGTGTATCACCAAGAAGTAGGTCCTGCAAGAGTGAAACATAAAGCATGAAGCATAAAAAATCATAGTCACATGGTAGTACATTTGTTTGTTGTAATCCTCCATGGAGTGTACAAAGTCCTGATGTGTGTCAATAGAACCTTGGAAGCCCCCTCTGAACCGAGAAGTTGGCTCAGAATAGGATCCAACTTAGTGATGAATCCAAGTAGATGCAGGAGTGTCCTGTGGTAAGTGACCAGATGCTAGACTCCATGAATGGAAAAGTACATGCTCAGAATGCTGCTGTAGACGAGGTAAGTGGACTCTGGAAGATAGGAATGGAAAATGACGAGTCACTAATCCTGGAGTAATGCCCAACTGAAGCTGAGGTGAAATATAAACCTTCGATGGGACGATAGGTATATCCATCTGAGGTATAAGCTGAGATGATATCTCTGATTCCTCATGCTCCAAAAATGTACCATGATCGGGAAAGTCATGTACAAAGAGAGCATGCTCCACATAGTGTGATTGTTTAAAACTGGAATGATCCCCCTCTGAGGCTGAAATGGGAGGATCCAAAAGGGATGAATACTTAGAGTATTCATCAAAGGTGCAGTCTTTGGTTATTGTAACTGAGTGACTCTTTGGGTCGTATAGTTTGTATGCCTTTTGTCGCTCACTGTACCCAATGAAAATGTACTGCTTAAGCCGATCATTATCATGGCCTTGGACGTAGGCATCACTATCAAAGATGCAGAACTAGCTTACACTTGGCTTCTTTTGAAAATAAGCCTCAAATGGTGTTTTGTTCTTGAAAACATCTGAAAACCCTCTATTCTGAATGTGTACTGCTATTTGTACTACTTCACCCCAATACTTTAGTGGAAGTTGCTTTTGTCTAAGCATAACTTTGGCCATTTGGATCACACTTTGACTCTTTTGTAATGCAATACCTTGTTGAGTATCTTGCTTGGCTTGATACTTGATTCCATGTTGCTTCAAGTACTTGGAGAAGTTTGGGTTGACAAAGCTACTATCTCCATCAGATTGGATGATCTTCAAAGAACTTGGAAAGTCTTCTTCAACTGTTGTTGTCCACTCCTTAAACTTGGAAATGGCATCTTCTTTATGTTTGAGTGAATAATCCCATGTGTATCTAGTGAATTCATCTACAATCAGGAAGAAGTAAAGTGACCCACTTAGAGAAGGTGTACTCATTGGTCCACAAGTGTCAATATGGACTAATGCTAAGGGTTTATTTGCAGAAATGGATGCTTCTTTAGGTAAAGAGAAAGCTATTTGCTTGTCACATGCTTTGCAATTCAATTCCACTTGTGCGATCCTGGGTAGACCTTTTACCAGATGATTGGAAGAGATCTTAGCTAAGCAAGAGGTATGTCCAAATCTGCAATGCCACAAGTTGAAACTTGAATCCTTGGCCATAAAACTTGAAAGCTTGTACAGGCCCTTATCTTCATATCCTTGAGCTATCACTTCATTGGATTTGCGATCAATGACTTGAACTTTGTTGTGATCGAGCTGAACTATCATGTTGCACTTTGTGATGGCTTTGACTGAAAGAAGATTCTTACAGAGGCTTGGTACATAAAGAACATCTTTTAATGACTTGGTCTCGCCTTCAGAGTTGATGACTTGAACTTTTCCTCTTCCTTGGATTTCAATGCACTTGTTGTCACCAAGGTAAACTTGTCCTTGATGCTCTTCAAACTCATGGAAATCATCTTTGTCATGGCACATGTGGGATGAAGCACCACTATCAAAAATCCATTCTTTCTTGGGAGTGGTTGCCATAAGTGCTTTGTGTTCACTTGTGAAAAATAGGTCTTCACTTGTGCAGTGAGAATGATGTTCACTCTTGGAATTAGACTTAGACTTGTCCTGGTTCTTTTTCTTGAAGCAGTATTTTTCAATGTGGCCAAGCTTGCCACAAAAGTCGCAAGTGAATTTCTTCGATGAATTACGTGATCCTTGCTTAGATCCATTGTTAACATGATGACTTGTGGTTTTGCTTTAGTGAATGGGCCTTTGGCCTTCATGGCCGACTCTTGTGAGGAAGTCGATTTGGCTCGTGAGTCGTGAAGGAGCAATAGTTGACGAACCTCTTCCCAAGTTAAGACTTGGCCGCGATTATACAAAGTTGTTACAAATGTTTCATACAACTTAGGTAGCTTGTTGAGAAGCCGAATGGCCATGTCTTCACTAGAGATCTGCCTCCCACATAGTGATAATTTACGTTGGTAATCCTCAAATTGGGCTATGACCTTGGTAATTGTGTCATGTGGCCTAATGGTCAAATTATGAAACTCGGCCTCTAATGCATAGATTTTTGAAGGGGTCTTGTCTTCATACAAAGCGGCTAATGTATCCCAAGCATCCTGGGATGTCTTGCAGGCAGTAATATGTCCTTTCGTCGGTTCATCGCAGGCAAGTAACAACTGACCTAAAGCTCGTTTGTCCTTGACATTCCACACATGCCAATTGTCTAAGTTGGTATGCCTATTGGGTTCGGGGTCTGACCCGTCTACTACCTCATGAAGAAGGTTCGTATAGAGATAGGCTCTCATGACATCTTTCCATAGATTGTAATTTTGACCGTTGAGGCGTTCATCCTTAAGCATAAAAATAGGGGTGAAAGAGGGTAAGAAGTTAGCCATAGATGATGAGCTACCTTCACTTTTGGTCATTACAAAGCTTTGAAGATAAAGTGTTTAGAAACACTACTTGCCGAAAATACGACTTCGAAATAATTGCAAAGCTTGAAATGAACAACTGAACACTATATTTAAAATTCTTGAGGAGGGGTGGGGGGCTTAGATTAGCCCTAATCTTGCAACACACCAAGATAAGTCGACGCAAGAGGAGGGCTTAGAGTAGCCCCTTGCACACAAAGAGAGCCTTTGAGTAGATTTGAGAACTGAAGATACTTGGTGGGTGGGCTTAGACTAGCCTCCAACCCACTCATGCACACACAAAAGATTTTTCTTCTTATATTTGTGTTGTTACAAGATGGGGCACTTAGTGCCAAATGGTATGCTCAAGAATTATGAGCTAGTCCCTTGTGAGAAATACACTTGAAAGCCAATGAAAGTGCCAAATGGTGAGGGTTAGACCCTTGAAAAAAATACAAGGTGACCCATTGAAAGGTGTCAACTTGATTTTCACAATTGGTTTTAAGAGGTTTTCCACTAGGAGCAAACTATATGGTGTACGAATAAATATCCTTGGGTGCCAACGTAGTGGCAAAGTTGATGTGTATGATTTTTTTTAATAGGTGGTTTTACAACAAAGTGAGTGTGGCTCTTAGAGTTCTGACGAAGCGAAAGTGATTGATTGTGTATGGATAGACTCAAAGTGTAATGAACCGTGATGGTGGAACGTTCTGATACACTTGGGGACCACAGCTTTTTTAATGAATTGATTGAGCAACTTGAGTAAAGCTTGGGTCCACATCTAGCCGAGATTATCTATTATACGTAAACACACAAGTGATATACTGAAATCAAAGTTGCGTATGCCAATTAGAGAGGGAGTTCTTATCAATGATGAACTCCTCCTCATCATGAACGTCTTGATTACCTATATTCAGAAAATGGGGAGATTCCTCTGCAGGACCTTTACCTTTCTCCGTTGCTGTGTGGGAGCGGGGGGATAGAATCATACCTATAACAAAGTCGAAAGGGAAAGCATTGATGATGACCTGTGTATTCTGTTGAGCATTGTTCTAGCGAGTGTATTATTTCTGCAAAGGACCTTGAAGATGAGCTCTTGAAGACAACGTCTTGGAGTGACATAGTGAGGGAGGAAGAGAGGAAGGAGCCACCACAGCAGCTTACCAGGCCCTGAGCCAGAGAGGCAACGCCCAGAGCAAAACCCCCGAGGTCCCCAACCAGGGAGGCCACACACAGAAGAAAACCTAGCCCGACATGCACGGAGTGGAGCTTTTACTCTCCTACTACTTTTCGGAACATTAGGAGAGTAAAAGCTCCACTCCGTGCATGGACCGAGACCTGCCCAAGATGTCCTCAGAAACTGGATGAAAACGAACTGGGAATCTAGGGGACTCTTCATTAAACAGGTGCAATACTTACCCAATAACTATTATCTATTTTTCTTTGATGATTCTACTAGTGCTTTTAAAGTTATCACAGAAGATCAATGGCTGGTTAGGAATATCCCTATCTCCTTCTTCAGATGGCATGTTGGGTTCAACCCCAAAGGGCCCATGCCTACCAAACTTCCAATTTGGGTGGATTTCCCTGATCTTCCAATTGATTATTATCCATGGCTAAACAAAATTGGCTCTATGCTAGGTAAAGTGCTAGGGCAGAAATCTAGGTCTGGAGGTATTAACCCCAAATGGGACCCCCAGCTGATGAAACCGATCAAACAGACTATTCGTATCAAAGACTCTGATGGGTTATTTCTACATGAACAACAAATTGTTTATAGAAATCTTCCTAATGCTTGCTTTAAGTGTTTTAAACAGGGTCACCTCATCAAGGACTGTCCTCTGCTTAATAATTCCCCCTCGGGTTCTAACAATGTTTCTTCAGCCCTTGAGACAGATGGATGCGGTGCTCCTCCCAATAAGGTCAATACAAATGGTCAAGCAGGGCCAAACATCAAAAAGCCCAATCCTAAACCTTACAGGAAAAAATCAGGGAAGTTGACTAATCCTTACAGTGTTCTCCTTGAGGTTACTAATCCCTCTTTCATAGATGAAGGTGAATCGGACAAGGAAAATTGTCTAGTAAATCATCCCATTGAAGGTAATCATATGGATGCCTCAGGTAAACAGGTGGTAGAAGACTCTAACACTACCAACGAGTGGCAGGTAGTTGGAAAAAAAAAGTCCCACAATACCAGGTATGATACAATCCTTAATGATGATGTTTTAATGGATGAATTAAATAAAGTAGATGATGAACTCTTGGTTCAAATGTCTAATGAGATTCCTGTCGAATCTGAACTCCCTTCGGCTCTTAATAAAGTTAACGACATTGTGGTAAAATTGCAAGGTAAGCCTAAAAGGAAAGAAGGGGTTAGGACCTCAAGTTCTAATCTCCAACCAAGTAAAACTTCGAAATTCTAAGTTCCCTTGAGTTTCTCTTCCTTTTTGTTGTTTAATGGATTCTCTGAATTTAGTTTCTTTTAACAGTAAAGGTTTGAATGATCCAGTCAGAGCCAAAGTCCTTAATAATTGGAAAAGGAACCTTTCCAAGCCCCCTGATGTTGTTTGTCTTCAGGAGCTGAAGATTGGTGGTAACAAGCTTGATACCCATTTGAAAATCATCGATAGTCACTTTAAATGGTTTTTTACTGATCATGTCCAAGGTAAAGGAGGTGTTGCTATAGGTGTTAACCCGAAGATTAGTCATCTCATTAAAGGGGTGTTTAAAAGTCCTTCCTTTCAATGGGTAGCTGTCTCCTTCGATTTCCCTATGGAGGTAAGTATAGTTAGTCTTTATGCCTCTAATTGCAGGAATATGAGAAGCATTTGCTGGGAGGAGTTAAAAAAACTTCAAGGTAATATCTGCATTATAGGAGACTTCGATATGGTTACCAACATCAATGATAGACTTAATAATAAGGGGGCTTGCATCTACGATTCTGAAAAAACTTGCTGGTACTCTCTTTGTCACTTTCATGATTTGATTGATCACTCTGAGCATATTGGTATCACGTGGCACAATAGACAGTCTAATGTTAATGCCCTGGGTGCTAGACTTGATAGATGCTATATTAATTCTTCATATGGTAAAGATTTTTGGGAGATTAGTGCTAATACTAAGCATTCTTTGATGTTGTCCGTTCATTTTCCCCTTTGTATGTGTTTTAAGAGAAACTATAAGCCCTTTAGAGCTGGCTGGCCCCACCTTGATGCTAGACTGCTCAAGCTCCCCTCGTTTATCAATCAAATTAAGATGACCATTAGTTGGCACTTTTCCCATAACACCTCTGTTTTCAAAAGTTGGGAGAATGTTGTGAAGGATATCCAGAAGGTTTTTACCTTCTATAAAGACAAAGTGTCTAAGGCAAGAGCTCTCAGAAAAGAGAAAATCTTGGAATGTGGGCTCCATTGAGTTGAATCATAAACTCAGATGTGAGGAGTATCTGGAAGCTAGCTGGTCTCTAGCCAACTCCAGAAGGTTCTGGGAGAGGAACATGGATAGACCCAATAAACATATGTATGACATGCTCAAGCAAAAGAAAAACAAGGACTTCATTCCCTTACTTGCTAAAAGTAATGGTGGTATTGCTGCTAACATGGAAGAGTGATTACATGAAGCCTCTAGTTTCTTTATGAATGTCTTCTCTAGTCCTCCCAAGAGGGGGGAAGAAATCCAGAGAGCCAGGGCCCATATTGCTTCTGTCAGGGTGAAAACTCTCCCTCAGGGACTTGCTGCTCTCTTGGACTTGCCCCTCTCTGCTGGGGAGGTTAAAGAAGCCATTGATAAATTGAAACTTTGTAAGTCCCCTGGTATTGATGGAATTCCAAATGAATTTTTCAAAGATCTTAAGGATTTCATTACTCCCTACCTTTTGGAGATTTGGAGAGAGGCCACTAGGAAAGGTACCTTGTCCTCTGATATGAACATGGGGGTTATTAGACTCATACATAAAAAGGGCCCTAAGGAAGATCTCAATAACTGGAGACCCATAACTTGCCTCAACTCTGTCTATAAAATTTTTGCTTCAGCCCTTGCTAGAAGGCTAAGTCCTATCATGAACACTATCATTTTACCCATGCAGAAAGGTTTTATTAAAGGTAGATACATTCTTGATGCCATCATCTCTCTTTGGGAAGGTTTTGATTATGCTGATGATGTTGAGCTTGACTACTATTTCTTCAAAATTGACTTTGACAAAGCTTATGATAGAATAGAGTGGGACTTTATCCTTCAATCTCTTCATGATATTGGTATTGGGAAAAGGTTTATTAAGTATGTCAGTACCCTTTTTGGAAATGTTTGGTCCAGAGTCTCTTTGAATGGTCATTTTTGCTTGCTAGATCCATTAGACAAGGGTGCCCCTTGGCCCCCCTTCTTTTTGCCATATCCAGTGATGCTCTTGGGTGGTTAGTGAATTATGAAATGGCTAGAGGAAAAATCAAAGGCATCCCCATTCCCAATTCCAATCACCAACTTGGGCTTCAAATGTTTGCTGATGATACCAATATGTGTACTCTTGCTGATCCTGTGTATGCTGAAAATTTCCTGGCCTGTTTGAATACCTTTTGTCTTGCCAGTGGTTCTCATATCAATCACTCTAAAATTGGTTTTAGGTCTTCCAATCATATGATTCCCAACTGCATTACTGATACTGGTTGTATTATCCTGCAGGATCAAACGATCTTTAGGTTACTGGGTATCCCCATGGGTTTTAATGTCTCTATGCAGCAAAGATGGGATTGGGTGCTTCAAAAATTTAAGGAAAAAATGCTCAGGTGGTATAATGTTTATGCTTCCCTCTCTCACAGATGTTTTATTTTAAAGCACTATCTTCTCCCTTCTCTGGTTTACTTCCTGGCTTGTTGGAGCCCTTCCAAAAAGCAGTTAAATCAGGTGATTGCTCTTGCTAGAAGATTCTTATGGGGGGGGAAATGAACAGACTAACAAAGTCCCTAAGGTGTGTTGGAAGATATGCTGTTTGCCTAAGCACGAAGGAGGGTTTAGGTATCATCTGCCCTATAAAAATGGCTGAGAACTTGGCTGCTAAATGGGTTTTCAAGGCTTTAAACTCTTGTGACATTTGGGTTGTCCTTCTTAAAAGAAACATTCATAAGTTTCATGTCAAGAATTATAAAGCCTGGTCTAATAATCATATGTGGGATATTGTTATCTCCCCCTCCACCTTTATCCCTGTTGGCAGTCTCCTTTCTTGCAGGTTCTGGTCTGTGTGGACGAAGGTCAAAGCTTGTTTTTCCCCAAATTTTAAGTATTCGTCTAACCTCAACTTTTTTCTCCAGGAATCTCCTTGGTTGGGATGGATTTCCCTGTGGAGTAACAAAAGTCCTGAGATTAGAGAGCATAAATGCTTCAAACTTGGTGTCAAAAATTGGGCCTGGTTTTTCAACTCAGGTGAATTGATATCTGATGATTATATCCTTGGATTGACTCAGTTTTCCTCTGGTTGTTTACAGATTCTTTTGGAAATGAAGTCCCTCCTGAAGTCGAAGCTTGAGGAATGCAGATTAGTCAACATTCATATCACAGATGTTGCTAAAGATATGTGGCAAAGGTTCAAGTACAACAGAGGCTCTGTTCTCTGTGTTACCAGCAAGCTTAACATAAGATGGGGATGTAATTGGTCAGCCAATCAATGGAGATTTAGGTTCAAAGACATTTGGGCTTTCCCCTACAACATCAAGCATTCCTACTTGGAATGGTTGATTCTTCACAATGGGCTGTGGACTGGCAGCAGGGCCAAGAGAGTTAATCCCAATAATGGTAAATGTGCTCTGTGTAGCAGGGAAGAGGATTTGACCCATCTCTTTATTAACTGTTGGCATACAAGACAGTTTTGGAAGATGTTGGATCCTATTCTGGTTGTCAAGAAGCTCCCTCAACTGGGGCTCACAGAGATTGTCCTTGGATGCTGCAATAAGCTTGATCTGGTTCTTTGGAATATATGGAGGGGACACATCCTTTGGCATATATGGATTAGCAGGAACCAATCCCTTTTTAACAATGGCAAAAAGAATTTTCTGTTTTCCCTTAGAAAATTCTTGTATCTTTCTGGTATGCAGAGTCTGCAGTCAATCAAACATGCCCCCCAGGATCACACTGATATTATTAGGTCCCTTCCTCCTCGTAAATGGAGGGAATCCCTCTTGGAATGTTACTCCAGTGATAGGTTTATCATGGTCTCCAATTTGTAACCCCTGTGTCTGATGGGATCTCTGCTTCCCTGTGCACATTGTATTTTTACTCATTAATTTACTCTCTTTTCCTGTTGTCTCAAAAAAAAAGAAATCAAAGTTGATCGCCTCATATCTTTTCGACCCGCTAATTACGCTTCAACGTTATGATGACTATGCGTTGATGTCTCTGCCAGTGGACTGGCTCTGGCGTCCTGCTATTGGCTGATGATAACCACAAAATTTTGCCCATTGCTCAGAGAACGAAGACAATGGCTCATTGCGCAATTTGCACTTGGAGACTGGGTGGCAGTCGGCAGACTGCAGTGCACAGTGCACATTGCAAAGACTGAGGTGTTCTCTCTCTCTGTCGCTGTCAGTATGAGAGTGAATCGGCTCAGATCACCCAGCGTATCCAATTCGAGCACTATTGTCGTGTTGTTTCTGATGCCCTTGTGCTGCACTTCTGACCATAGCGTGCACGTTGTGCTCTTCGTGCTTTGCCCGAGTCTCCAGTAGCAGGTAGAAATTGTCACAACAGAAGTGGTGAGCTGCGGGAAATAGACTGAGACTAAAAACTCTCTCTTGCTCGCAATTCTCTCGTTCTCTGCTCAGAGAGATGGCGCACAGGGGTTGTATTTTGGATAGGAGAAGTGATTTATGCTCTACTCGATCTTTCTGTAGGTGACAGAGAGTGGCATCTTTCTCTCTCTCTTTTGCTCTCTGATATGGGCGCAAGGGCAGATTGTCGCTTTCTCTGTCGTTGTGTCGAAGAGTTCATCAGAGGTGCATTTCTAAAGTTCTCTTCTCCATAGACTATGTGCCTCAGAGTCAGAGTAACACACAGATCTACAATCCGTGCTCGAGTGCCCTACTCCCTCTTAGACACACGATAACATGGACAGCCTGCTGATCAGATGGTTCAAGCTGAGCCTTGTGTAGGAGAGAGCACTGAGATTGAAGAGTTGTTGCCTCTCTCTCTCTTTCTCTCTCAGTGCAATCTTGTTTCTGCGCACAAACCCTCGCTTCTGGTTGTTCTCCTCTGGAAGGCTTGCACAGAGCTATTATGTCGTGGAAGACAACAGGAAGAGAGTTTTGCTCTCTGTGATGTACACAGTGCATGCAGATATCCATGTGTCTCCTTGTCCTAAGCGTAAGTGTGAGGAAAGTGACATAGTGCTATATCTATTTCACATTCTCTCCTTAAATCTTCATAGCAAGAAAATACGTTGGGCTATTAACTTTGCGTTATTACTGTGGGAGTGTGTGTAGATAGAGTCCATTAGCATATGAAAGCTTTAGGAGGTATCGCGTAGCAGCTGGAGTTGATGCTTTTCAAATAAACATGAATGTGGTTGGATAGATTCGAGAGTCCATTGCATAACAATTCAACATAACCAACTCAGCCCATAATGGGCGCATGGGCTGCATGTGTCCCATGGACAAATCAACTGAACAACTTCTAAATAATTCTAATAACAGTGATTCAGATGAGTAATGTCAAGAGACGATGACATTATCAAACCACATATTATGAGCAAGGGAGGCAGGGAAAATGGGGTAAAAGGGGAACAAATCGATGAAGAAAAAGGGTGGGAGGGTGGGCAAATGGGCAAATTGAAGCCTCAACGAGTAAAGTGATGGCAAAATGCTTCTCCAAAATGAGTGGAGAGCAACACCACCAAACTCAAGCACCACCACCACCAAAATCACCGCGAAATGCACCACCAAGACCTCCACCTAGCGCTCTGATACCATGTAGAGAGTACGCATGCGGAAGCAAAATGAAAAGTAAAGTACTCTCACAAAACAAAGAATGTGTGAGACACAAAATGAGTAGACCATGAAATGGGTAAACTCATGTGGATTATAAATGAGCTTGCCAAGAGCATGGAGTAGGCTCCTCAAGCTTCTAACCAATTACAAACGGGGGGGAGGCCCTCCTTATATAGATTTGTGAGAGGCTCTCCAAAATACATCTCATGTGGGATAACTCCCCTGAAAGGAGAATGAATACAACTGGTAGAAGCAAATGGCAAGGTACCCAAATACAAAGGAAATACATGGAAATGTAATGGAAATAGGGTGACTTTAAGACATAAAAGGGAGATGCACTCTCATATTCTCAACATTTAGTTTATGCACGTTGATGGTGGAATGGCTTTGTGTCAAACAAAATATATTGACACATTATTGCAGCATTTTGGCCTTGAAGATTGTAAGCCTACTGCCACTCCTATGGAAACAGGTTTACGATTGAGTCTTCATCATGATGGAGATTCATTTGATGTTGTTCTCTATCAACAAGCTATTGGATGCTTGATTTACTTATGCATTACTCGACCAGATATTCAGTTTGCTGTCTCACAGATGAGCAAGTTTATGTATTACCCAGGAGTGAAGCATTGGCAGACGATTAAGCGCATCTTTCGCTACTTGAGTGGTACTCGACTACTTGGGTTGTTTTATCCCAAGGGGGGATCACTACCACCAGATTTAATGCTTTTTCTGATTGTGATTGTGCTGGTTGCTATGACACTCGTGTGTCCACTAGTGACTTTTGCTTCATGCTTGGTAGCTCATATATATCTTGGTTGAGCAAGAAGTAGTCTATTGTGGCCACTGCGAGTTGTGAGGCTGAGTATAGGGCAGCTTTCATAGCGACTATTGAGTGCGTGTGGCTCAGACACCTTATGGCTGATTTGGGTGTTGGTCAGTCTTCTGCCACCACCATCTTCAGTGACAGTTAGAGTGCATTGGCAGTTGCAAGGAACCCTGTGTTCCATGCTCGCACTAAGCACATTGAGGTGCATTATCATTATGTTAGGGAGAGGTTCTCTGCTGGGGAGATCAGCTTGGCATATGTGCCCACGTAGGAGAACATTGCAGACCTTTTCACGAAGGCTCTGCCTAGGGAGAAGTTTGAAGCTTTCCGCAAAGCTTTGGGCTTACTTCCTTTTGTGGAGTGATTTTCACATAGCTTGGCACTTCCTTATACATGAGTGCCAGCTCTTTGTTCACCGCATCACTTTGAGGGGGGATTTGTTGATATATTTAGGTAGTGATGTGTGTGAACACTCTAGGACTGTCGGGGAACTTTTTTCCCTCTTTAGGAGGTTTTTTTCCCCCTTCTCTAGTCATACATTCAGTCTTGTGTGTTTTGCTCCAAGCTTCTTCTTCTTCCTTGTGCTATTTGTGTGCTTCCACAGACGTCTAACTCCAACAGTTTCTTGATGATTGAAAGTTTACATGATACACTATATCCAAATTTCTTCATATAAAAAGTTGATGGAATTCTTTCTAGATGGAATAAGTAATGGAAATATAATTTCAAGTGTTTTTTGTATGCAACTTAGTTCTCTTGTAGATTGCATTAGCATACATATGGACATGGATGATGACCTAAACTTCATATTGAGTTTTTGTAAGCCCAAAGAGGAACCATAAAAAGGATCCACGTTAGAGTTTCATACCAAAGACGAGCTCTACAATATTATTACCAATACGTATTATTGGGTCTAAATATCTCAAACATTTCAAGATTTTACACATTGGATCCTATGGCAATACATCCATCATATCCTTCACCTTAGATAGTTAAAGAAATGCCTAGCATCACACTTCATAGTCCTTTGAGGCTACACTTAGGTTATCATCTAGGATTTCTTGAAGAAGCTACTATGAAACCTACGAAAGTGGCTTGTTTAGCAAAAGACTTAGTCATATATGCTCTAGAATCATAAGTCCCATGGACTCCTGCACTAACTATTCTCTATCATCATGGCATCAGAGATCTCATGCACATCTAGTGGATCAGGTTATAGTGCCAATGTTCCCAGGAGCAGATACAACTTGTAGGGCAAGGACCTTTTTGAGATCCGAAAATTTGATGGCACAAACTTTGCTCTATGGAAGAATCAGATTAAAGATGTGTTGATCGAGAAGAGGCACTAGAAGCCAATAAATAGAATCTCAAAGAAGCTTGCTAACATGGATGATGATGATTGGGATGAGTTGGATGAAACAACTAGGTCTACCATTCAATTGCACCTAGGAGATAGTGTTTACTTTACAATATTGGATTGTGAAATTGCAAAGGAGCTTTGGAAGAAGTTATGCATGAAAAAGAAATGACATCAAATAAAGTATAACTGATGAGAAAGTTATATGATCTTTGCATGAAGGACACAAATAGTGTTGTTGCTAATCTGAATGATGCACCTTGCCATCATCATGGGATATGTTTTGCATAGCTACTAGCAATAGTGCACTTGGTGGTAAATTGGTCTATCATGATAAATGTGGAGAGCTCTTGAATGAGAAGATTCATAGAAAATCTATGGTTGGCACTGAGAGTGGAGATGCATATAATGTTCATGATTATTACCAAGGAAAGAATTAGCAATGTGACAGGAGCAAGAACAAGGGAAAGAATGTTCAACAGAATATGAGTAGAAGTAAATCAAGGAAGAGGGATATTGAATGTCATTATTGTCATAAGAAAGGACACATAAAGAAAGAGTACTATGCATTAAAGAATGCCAAGGTAAAGGGCAGAATGTTGATGAGTATGTTAAAGAACTACCTACACCATCTACTTTGACTATGAAGACTGAAGAAATCAATGCTATTTTTGATGATGTTGATGTGTTGACATTGGACAATATATGCTTACTAAGGCTCTTGTGGCTAAGTCTCTTTCCCACACATGGCTAGTAGATTTTGGTGCTTCTTTCCATGTGACACCACATAGGGAATGGTTCTCTACTTATGAAGCAAAGTCTATTGGTAGTGTAAGATTTTTAATTCTTACGAGTGTGACATTGTGGGGATGGCAGATGTGGTTTTGTAGTTCATTGATGGTTCATTTGCTATGCATAATGTACCCCATGTTGGAGATAGACGTCTTCGGAAGCACGTGAACAACACAACGAAGGAGAAGAAGCTTGGAGCACAACACACAATTCTGAATGTATTACTAGAGGATGTACAAAGATAAGTAGCCCATTAGGGCAATAGGTGTATACACAAGGCGAGGGAAAAAAACCTCCTAAAGAGGGAAAAAAGTGCCCCGACGGTCCTAGTGTGATCACACACATCACTACCTAAATATATCAACAAATCCCCCCTGGGAGTAATGCAATGAACAAGGAGCTGGCATTCATGTACAAGGAAGTGCCAAGCTATGTGGAAATCACTCCACAAAAGGAAGTAAGCCCAAAGCTTTGCGGAAAGCTTCAAACTTCTCCCTAGGCAGAGCCTTCGTGAAAAGGTTTGCAATGTTCTCCTGCCTGGGCACATATGCCAAGCTGATCTCCTCAGCAGAGAACCTCTCCCTGACATAGTGATAATGCACCTCAATGTGCTTAGTGCGAGCATGGAACACAGGGTTCCTCGCAACTGCCAATGCGCTCTGACTGTCAGTGAAGATGGTGGTGGCAGAAGACTGACCAACACCCAAATCAGCCATAAGGCGTCTGAGCCACATACACTCAACAGTTGCTGTGAAAGCTTCCCTATAATCAGCCTCACAACTGGAAGAGGCCACAGTAGGCTGCTTCTTGCTCAACCAAGATATACATGAGCTACCAAGCATGAAGCAAAAGCCGCTAGTGGACACACAAGTGTCATAGCAACTAGCCCAATCAGAGTCAGAAAAAGCATGCAAATATGGCGGTAGTGATCCCCCCTTGGGATAAACAATCCAAGTAGCCGAGTACCACTCAAGTAGCGAAAGATGTGCTTAACCGCCTGCCAATGCTTGACTCCTGGGCAATGCATAAACCTGCTGATATGTTAGACAACAAACTGAATATCTGGCTGAGTAATGCATAAGTAAATCAAGCATCCAACAGCCTGTTGATAGAGAACAACATCAAATGCATCTAGCATCATGAAGACTCAATCGTAAACCTGTCTCCATAGGAATGGCAATAGGCTTACAGTCTTCAAGGCCAAAATGCTGCAATAATGTGTCAATATATTTTGTTTGACACAAAGCCATTCCACCATCAACTTGCATAAATTGAATGCCCAAATAGTGATGCAAATGCCCCAAATCAGACATCTCAAATGAGGCATGCAAATCAACCTTAAAATCAGCAATATGCTTCTAAGTAGAACCAATGAGCAGCATGTCATCGACATAGACAACAATGATCAGAAGCACATCATTAGCACGCTTAACATATAAGGTGCTTTCAGTTGGATTGTTCTCAAAACCATGTGCAATCAGATGGGCATGTATCTTCTCATACCAAGCACATGGTGCTTACTTTAAACCATATAATGCCTTCTTTAACCTACACACCTGGTTTTCATGCCCTTTCTGCACAAAGCCACGGGGCTGAAAAACATACACTTCTTCATGCAAGTCACCATTCAGAAATGCAGTTCTAATGTCCAACTGATGTACATTCCAACCATGATGGGTTGCAAGTGCACATATGCTCCGAACAGTAGTCATACAGCATGTAGGCGCGAAGGTCTCATCAAAAGCAATGCCTCTTTCCTGTGCATAACCCTTTGCAACAAGCCTAGATTTATACCTGTCAACTGGCGCCATCGACACTCCTCCGGTTGCAGTCTCAAAATCGCACAAATTTTGGTGAGCATACTCAACGTGTTTTTGAGATCAAAATGGCTTCGCTTTGTGGTGTCAAAATCACGATCTGAGCTCATTTCGGCCCTGAACGCACTATCACAGCACTTC
Organism: Ceratopteris richardii; assembly: GCA_020310875.1. NCBI lineage: Eukaryota > Viridiplantae > Streptophyta > Polypodiopsida > Polypodiales > Pteridaceae > Ceratopteris > Ceratopteris richardii. The sequence continues at coordinate 101,450,672 of CM035413.1, read as the reverse complement.
TGTAGGCTATTTCATCCTTTTGGGCCAAAGGTATGTACCAATTTTTGTTCGCCAGTATAAGCGTCTCGAAGTTTGCTACAAGTCTAACAGAATTTGATTGGGGAATTCTGTTCAACTTTTTGAGATACAGTCAATTTTCTGCATCAAGGTATTTTTTTTAGTCACCGGCCATGGCTGAAAGCAATGATGTACTCTGTATGTTGGCTATTGAGGATAAGTTTGATGGTACCAACTACCCATTATGGGCTTATATGATGCGACATGTGTTGGTTGCAAAAGGACTCTGGAACATTGTGCAGGGTGTCAAAAAACGTCCTATCACACCTGCAATTGTTACAATTGCAGGTACTGAAGTTGATGTAGAAGGTGTCAAAGATGATGATATTCTACATATTCCTATTCGGGCTATGGTTTCTGTTGTCCCTACTGCAGAGCAGATTCAAAATGGTTGGTGCAGACCTTGCGTGACAGCAAATTAGATGCACCTCTGTCATATCGTACTCGATCAGGCTCTCATAGTGCCTTTTTTGCATCAGATTGCTATGCTATGGCTCAATCTAGTCTCTGTGATGAGACGAAGCCTGTTTCGTTTGATGAAGCACAAAATTCAAAAAATTGGATGGCGGCTATGCAATCTGAATATGATGCAATAATGAAGAATGGTACTTAGTCTTTATGTGACTTGCCTCCTGGCAAGCAGGCCATTGGCACTAAGTGGGTATACAAGCTGAAGTGTAAACTTGGATGTTTGGGCCATATATCTTAGAGTGGAATGGAAAATCTTTCTCGTTCTCGAAACTTACCTATGTTATATTTCTCATATTTTTTTTATTTTGTGAGCATTGTCAATATGGAAAGCAAACTAGGAATGTGCATAAAATGCACATTGACTCTTCAATTCAGCCTTTAGATCTCTTCATATAGATATGTGTGGTCCTATGCCCACGAGTTCATTAGGTAGTTCTCTTTACTTTATCCCTTTCATAGATGATGCTACTAGAAAAGTCTAGGTATATCCTATCAAATCAAAGGATGATGTATTCCCTATTTTGAGAAAATATCTTTCTTTGGTAGAGACTGAATAAAGAACTAATATTAAGGCTTTATGCTCAAATAATGGGGGTGAGTATGCCTCACATGAATTCAGCCTTTTCTAACAATCTAGAGAATTTTGTAGAGACTTTATAGCTCCTTATACCTGACTACAAAATGGTGTAGCTGAAAGGATGAATATAACTATTCAGGATAGAGTAGTTTCTATGCTGCATCATGTAAATCTTTCACAAGGCTTTTTGGAACAAGTAACATTGGCTGCATTTCATGTCATTAACCTTTTACCTAGTGCTTTCAAAGGTCTAAAAGTGACACAAGAGTTATGGACAAGGAAACCATCATATTATGATCATGTTCGAGTTTTTGGGTGTGAAGCATATTGTTGACAATATACGGGACGAAGCAAGTACGGACACACATGTAGATCTAGCACTAAGGCAACCCTTCATTTTTTTCAAAACCCTTATATCATTTTAAAGTGATTCTCATCACTAAAAACCCCTGTAAATACCATTTTCACCTTTTTGTAGCTCCATTTTGTACAAGCCGAGGAGTCCTCGAGCTTGAGGAGCCTTAGAAGTAGTTGCCTGCCAATTTTCATAATTTTTAGATCTCATTTGAGCCCTCAAATAAGCCCTGGAACCTAATTTTTAACTAGGCCGGACACTAGGTCTGGACAGGGCCAAAGCTAGTCAAAAACTATAAATAGAGCTAGAGAGCTCATTTTTGGGGCTAGCTTCTTGTAGTTTGAGCTTGTATGAGAACTTTCTTGCAATAGAAGTGATTCCATTGTCTTACTCTCTTTGTTCTTGCCGTGTGTGCGCGTGTGCGTGTATGTGTGTGCATGCTTGTGTGCTTCTCACTAACGCACTTGTGCTTCCACTTGCTCGTGGTCTTCATACCATCCTCACGTCTTCCCGGATTGACATTAAAGGAGGTGCTACTCATCACTGAGCTACACCAAATTTTGGCGCCGTTGTCGGGGATCGAGCTTTGAGGACGAGCGTGTGATGGTAAGACGTAGAGAGGACGCGTTGGAATGGTAAGTAGTAGGTAAATTTTTGATTTTTTTTCCATCTCCATCTTCATCTTCACCTCATTCTACATTTCCACCTCCACCTCCTTCTCCACTACATATTCCCTCTTCCCTATCATTCCCTCATTTGTTGTGTGCGAGTTTGAGAGAGAGCGAGTGTGTGTGCTTGTCTTTGTGTGTTTTTTGCATGTTTCTTGCAGGTGGCAGCTCCATCATCATCTCCAGCAAGCTCAGCAGGTACAGAAATTGTCTGCACAGTCCCCGAGGCGTTGAGCTCGACCTATTGTGACACTCCGAAAATTTCACCCAATCACGATTCTGAGTGCACCACGACACTGCGCAGGCCTAGAGCTCCCAGGAACACTAGACAGAACAGAAAAATTCACCATATCCCGAGCTATCGCGACACCTCACGACCTATCGCGACACCTCACGACCTATCGTGACACCTCACGAGCTATCGCGACACTTCACGAGCTATCGCGACACCTCACGACCTATCGCGACACCTCACGACCTATCGCGACACTTCACGAGTTATCGCGACACTTCACGAGCTATCGCAACACTTCACGAGCTATCGCGACACCCCGACCTATCGCGACACTTCACGAGCTATCGTGACACCCCGACCTATCGCGACACCTCACGAGCTATCGCGACACCTCGACCTATCGCGACACCTCACGAGCTATCGCGACACCTCGACCTATCGCGACACTTCACGACCTATCGCGACACTTCACGAGCTATCACGACACCCCGACCTATCGCGACACTTCGACCTATCGCGACACTTCACGAGCTATCGCGACACCTCGACCCGACCTATCGCGATACACGGCCTTTAACGCATGAAAAGTTAGGGTTAATTTTGAGTGAATTGAAGGGTAGTTGAGCTTAATTTTAGGCACCTTGGTATAACTTTAGAACCTTGGAAGTGGGCAAAAGACCTAGAAACCAGAGAGGGATCTCCTGAACCCTGAGAGCCTGTTTTGACCCTATAGTGCCTGAATGGTCATAACTTGACCATACGAACTCCGATTGATGAGATTTTGGTCTTGTTGGAAAGCTCGTTGAGAATCCTACGTGGACCTTGACTGGTTTTTGTAAGAATCATACGCGAAGTTTTAGAACATGCATTTTTAAGTTGACCTTTAGGTGGAACTAAGTTGTTCTCAGATTCAGGGGGTACAGTGAGTTACTCCAGGGGGACTAAAAATATTGATGTGTGTCTTCCAATTACTTGTGGTAATAAAGCTATACTAACTGGTGAGTTTTTGCAGGAACTTTGTGTGCACTCAAGGCAATCCAAAGCAAGCTAGCAAGGGTGAGTACCAAGCTTGGGAGAAGGCTTCCTGGGCTTGAGTAGCAGTCTGGTCTACCAGCTAATTGAGGTTGGAAGATCTCTCAACCCTCCTTTGTCAATTCCTAGCCTAGGCTAAGTACGACTTAGGTGTGGTAATTAATTAGGGCAACGTTAGGCACGAATCAAGTCCAAGAGTATTAACCAACCAAGTGCAAGAAGTAAATAGGTCTTAAGTGCGAAAACCCTAAGGGACAAAAGGTAAACGGGAATCGATCACTTATCAATTGCGAAAATTCACTTAAGTACTCCTGACGACGCAATTTCAGACAAGACCATAAACATAATATTCAATTAAAAAAGAACAAAGTGATTGGTGCAAAATCAACCTGCAACGAGAGTGTGCTGGGGTTCCAGGGGGTAAATAAATCAGGCATATGAACCTTAGATCAGGCAGACACTTAGGCCGAGACAGACAAAGCCTCAGATCTTCTGAAGCTAGTGTCAATCACACTGCCAGGTCTTGGGCCCAACAGTTGAGTGATTATCCATACATTCCCAGATCAGAAACAAGTGATTCTGAAATGTCCTATCACATGGAAAGACCAGAAGGTAGTTCAGGGTTGGCTTATCTAGAAAAGCCAGAGGGACCTTACAAGACTCAATTGGAATATATCAGGACGAATCGTCTAGGTGCTCGCATCTATGAAGACGGACTGAGAAGATCGGTGGTCCAGATTAAGAACCCCGATCAACCCCATGGATTAGACCATCCGGTAGTCAAGTTTGAGAATGGAGCATACCTAGATAAAGAGGGGACTATATATGTAGTCACCACTCTTCCTGATAGAACTGATGAGTTTGGAAATTTGATTGCGGAGACCGACATGGGTGATATAGAGCAAGGGAACTTAGAAAGAGAGCCAAGAACTCCCCGTGGTAAATCTGTCTTGACCAGAATCCTAACTCCATAGTGGATTCCACAGGATAATAAAAGCATAGATCTGCTTTTAAACCGAGAAACCGATGAGGCTTTTTGGAGATATAAATCTTCTCAACCTCAGGAAGTGAGTGCCCTCACAATCTATGAGTTTAAAGACCCTGATAGCCCAGGCCAAGTAACCTACCTAGACAATGCATCAGAGAGAATCTTCGTGGTCACTGAGCATGGCAGACATGCCTACACATGGAAGGGAGAATTTGTTTTTCCCCAACCAAGGTCTAATGTGTCTTTTGGTCACCAAGGAGCGGGGACCTCCCAAGCTCATGGGGCTCAGAGAGATAGAAGTAGAGACAAACTTGAGGTAAGTTTTGCCAACTCCCTGGGAAGAGAAAGAACGGGAACAGAAAGGAATAAAGTGGAACCTGAGAGACATAGAACCCCATGGAATCAAAGGAATATTGATGATTTTCCTTTGCCAAGGCCGAGAGAACACACTAGGACCCTGCGACCAACTCAACTGGTGAAGTCCATGAAGAATTATTTCGATGGCACGGGAGACCCTTATGACCATGTGGCAGAATTTCGGCAAGTATTGAAAGCTGAACAGGTAGAGGACCTATTCACACAATATAATGCTTTCGGTCTAACCCTTAGGAACACTGCCCTTACGTGGTTTCAACCACTGAATGAGAGGCATTTCAGAAACATAGACCAACTCTTAGAGGCATTCATTGTAGAGTTCTCTAAGAGTGGCATAAGACACAATACCTCCTCATTGATTCACAGCTTCAAACAAACACCTCAAGAGACGGTCAGACTAGCTGGAAGAAGATTTAGACAGTACCTGGAGAGATGCCCGATGCCGGAGTTACCCACACCAGCCAAACAAGTGGCCTTGTTCCTAGATGGATTGTTGAGTACTAAGCTCAGGTCATATGTGTACCTGAAGGACCCCAGAACGATAGAAGAGTGCGTGCGCATGTGCATAGACATTGAGGACAATCTAGGTGAGGAATTAGAACTATCAAAAATCTATAAGGATTCTGATAGCTCTAGTAACATGACATCTGGTCAATCCACATCCATCGAGGAACTTGCAGAGAAGGTAGCCCAAAAACTAGGTGTCTCTAGCAAGCAAATTCCAAGATTTGCCCCAGTTAAGCGGTGTTACAATTGTGGCGGTGAACATATGGCAAGTGTATGCCCCATTATGGCCCAACCTCAGGCGAATCCTAGTAGCCAGTACTGCACCATAGAGCGCAGGTACACCAATCACACGGCACAAGACTGCCCATATAACAAACAAACTGTTAGGCAAAATTATCCTCAGCCATATCCACAACATGGTAGATACCAGAATCAGTACCCATCACCACAATACAACAGACCACAGCAAACTTATCAGCCACCTTATCAAGGGCAGCAGAGACCTCAACCAGTCCTAGTGCTGCAACCCCCTGCTCCAACCAATGTGATCCCAGTAAAATATGCATCTACTGAAGAAAATCCGAATAGAGCCATAGTCCCAGTCACCCCATTGCTATCAGACAGTGATCCAAGTGACCATAGTTTTGACTCCACCCATATGGATAGCCCACAGGCTTACTACATGCAGTCACCCGAGCATAACGAGTCATACTATTATGGGGACCCAAGTGAAAATAGTGGGGAACCTGAGTATGCTAATATCATGTACACAAACCCCAACTCTAGACCTCAACCTAGGCAGGTACGACCCGCATTTCCTAGAGGACCATGCTTCAGATGTCAGGGAGATCACCTTATACGTGATTGTCCACTGCCTGTCCCTACACAACCTCAACCAGTAACCATTCAGGGTTTCTGTCAAGACTGCGGGAAAGAGCATCTCCTACGAGATTGCCCAAAGAACCCTAATAACATGCCTAAAATCACTCCTATCAATGTTGTTGGGTTAGTTGTAGACTCCACAGGGAGTGTGACTTCCACTGCACGTGTGCAGGTGATCACAAGAGCCCAAGCACTTCAACAACACCAAGGTGTTGTTCAGGAAAAGAGCCCCGAGGTGAGTGAAACAGAGAGCATAACCAAAAAGAGGACTAGAGCCTGGAAGGATAGTCGTGAAAGAATGAAGAGGCAATGGGCAAAAAAGATAAACGAACTTGAAGAAAGCTTGAGAGAAACCAAGGCAAAAATCATAGAGATCACATCTCAACCGCACTCCCACACACTTCCACCACTACCATCCCCATCACCCTCCATTCGCCCACCCTCTAATACACCCCACGTAACCCACCCACCACCCCGAGTAGGATCAGTATTAGCTGACCCCACTCCTGAAGGCTTGGACATGATGTTCAAGGCCTACCAGGCTCGACTTCAAGACGGGCCAACAGCTGCAAACTTAGACAAGAGTTACCCTAGAGCAGATTTAGAGATTGAACGGATGAAAATGTGCATGAAAATGGTAGAACAAGCTCAAGCTATACTTGAGACTAGTCAAAAGTTCAATCAGACAAACTCTGTCAAGCCGGATTTGCATTTCCAAGGCTTACTAGAAAGATTAGAGCAGTTGGTAAACAAATCACAAGTTTCTTTACCTCCACAGGCTCAACCAGTTGATGAAAGAGGAAGCTCGCCACCAAAGGGGGCTTATGTTCCTAATTCCACGGATGCTGGAATACCTCCTTCAATTCAACAGTACTCTCAAGAGTTCTTGCGGGAAATACAAGAAGAGAAATGGGCCAAGGAGAAGGGTAATTCCCCTCCTATTCCTGAGATTGATGATCTTCGTGATCAATTTCCCCAAGACATTCCGTCTATCTATGGAGATCAAACAGAGCAACAAGAGGATGAGAGATTAGATTTTGAATCTAATTCTTTACAAGAGTTGCCTCATTTCACAGGCCCATGGGAATCTGAATCTCTCCAGATCAGAGCTCCCACAATATTGGTAAGAAATGAAGACTCAGTGATTCCAAGAAACACTGATGTTGTGAAGAACACTAAGGTTCAATGTCATCTCATTGTAGAGGAGCTCCTCAAGGCAAAACCGGAGCTCTGGAATCATGTGAAGGATCAGGTTCCAGAACTTGAATCCAATATACCAAAAGTAGGCTCTAAGCAAAAAGCTCCCGAGATACCTCTCGACAAGATAGGAGACATGAGCAAAGGTGAAGAAGGTAACACTTATCTTCCGATCACCTACCAAGGTTACACAACCAAAGCAATTGTGGATTCGGGTGCTGGTGTTGCTATTGCGACCACTTCCTTGTGGAAGCGATGGGGCAAACCCACCTTAAGACCAACGAGAATGAAACTTCAAATGGCGGATGGTCATTTTGAAAGACCTCTCGGATTGCTTGAAGGGATAACTCTAACCACTTGTAGTGTAGAGTTTGAACATACATTTGCTATATGTGACTTTGAGAAAAATAATGTTTACGAGATGATCCTAGGAAGACCTTTCCTACGACAATTGCAAATAGTACAGGATTGGGGAACCAACTCCTTGTACTTACAGCACTTAGGGGTCACCACCAAGGTCAATCTGAAGGATTACACCTTCAGAGATGTACCACCCCTACAGTGGAATCCTATCCACAAAGCGAAAGAAGATTCTATCTCCGTGCATTCTGGAAGTTCACCTGAACCATCCTGGCTGCATGAAGATACTCACTTGTGGATATGCAAGGTCGCTGAGGAAGAGGAAAAGCGCCTAAAAGCGAGAGAAGAAGGAACTCCCCCAGGAGATAGACCAATAAAAGACCCAGCCTATACACCGATGATATTTCCAGATGAGGAATTTGAGCCTCATGGTTGGGCAGAAATCTTAGCTACCATGGACATTGCAGTCAATGAAGAACAATGGACACCTCATTGTGATGAGGAGGGTTATGATATTTCAGTGTTCATGTGTCAGCCCTTGTTGGAAGAGTGTGATCCTAGTGAGTTCATAGAAGAAGAAGAGAATGACGATGATCTAGAATCCATTGTGATGGATACATACTTCGACTTAGAGGAACACTACTTAGAAGACCTAGGAGTGTTAACCCAAAAGGAAGAAGAACCCCTTGCAAGTATTAAAACGATAAGTTCAAAGAAAGGAAGTAAAGGAGGTCAAAAGAAAAAGAAAAGAAAAGCAGTAAGACAAGAAGAGGAAGAATCATTGTTTGAAGTACCAGAAAATTTCAAAAAATATGAAGTGGAAGACCGGAAAATTTTGGTACGAATGCCTAAGAGAGAGGCCATTATAGGAGAAGCATATGACAATAAAGAAAAGACCAAAAAAATTGTAGTGACCATTGAAGAGAACGAAGAGCGATGTACGTACATAGGAGACGACCTAAGTGCAGAAGAAGAAGCAGAGCTTGTAGCTCTATTAAGGGAATATAGGGATGTGTTCGCATGGCACTATAGAGACTTGAAAGGAGTAGATCCAGAGATTTGTTCTCATACGATTCCGATGACCGCTGATGCCAAGCCCACCAAACAAAAGCCCTACACATATAATGACAATTATGCAGCCAAAATAAAGGAGGAAATTGACAGGCTGATTGAAGCTGGATTCATCTATGAGATTGAGCACACTGAATGGGTGTCCCCCATTGTAGTGGTGCCCAAGAAGAATGGGAAATTGCGAGTGTGTATTAACCTTAAAAAAGTTAATGCCGCTACGATCAGAGATAGTTATCCACTTCCAATCACCGAACATCTTTTGGAGCATGTGGCAGGCAAGGAAGTTTATAGCTTCCTTGATGGATTTTCAGGTTACAACCAAGTAGCCATTGCCCCCGAAGATCAACACAAAACGGCCTTTGCCACAGAATGGGGAATCTTTGCATTTCGTGTGATGCCATTTGGGCTCACCAATGCACCTGCAACATTCCAAAGACTCATGTGTCATGTCTTCAAAGAGTTCTTGCGAAAGAGCTTAGAAGTATATGTGGATGATTTATGCGCTCATTCCCAAGAAAGAAGTTACCACATCCCTGAGCTCAGGCAAATCTTCAACAAGTGTAGAGATTATCGAGTGTGTCTGAATCCAGAGAAGTGTGTGTTCATGGTACGACAAGGTAAGATCTTAGGTCACATTGTTTCTAAGAATGGAATTTCAACAGATGAAGACAAAGTAAGAGCAACAGCAGAGTTGCCCAGACCAAGGAATGTTAAAGAGGTACAGGCCTTTATGGGCCATTATGGATATTACCGTAGGTTTATCCACATGTATGCCATCATAGCTAAACCTCTTTATGGGTTGTTAACAAATTTTGAGTGGAACGAGGAATGCGAGACTTCCTTCAACGAGCTGAAAAGACGTTTGTGCACAGCACCAATATTGACTACTCCGGATTGGAGCAAACCCTTCCATGTCCATGTAGATGCCTCCAATCATGCAATAGGATGTGTGCTAGCACAACCCACAGGTGAAGGAAACCTAGATTTGCCAATAGCATATGCTAGTAGGCAATTAAATGCAGCTGAACGAAATTATACCACAACGGAGAGGGAAGGCCTAGGTATGGTATATGCTGTGAAGAAGTTTAGACACTATCTATTGGCCAATAAGTTCAAGTTTTTCACTGATCATCAAGCTTTACTATATCTGGTCAATAAACCTTGCAATACAGGCCGCTTAGTAAGATGGTTCCTCTTACTAATGGAATACGACTTTGAAGTTGTTGTCAGGAAAGGTAGAACCCATCTTAGGGCAGACCATCTTTCTCGCATCACTTCAGGAGAGCCACCGCAAGGAGTGTCTGATGAATTGCCCGATGCTTATCTGTTCAATTTAGAAGTTGTTCCTAAATGGGCAAATAAGTTGGTACCAGTCCTAACCTTCGGGCCTGCAAATAAGAATGTGAAAACAAGCAAAGAGGAAATTGTAAAATCACTAAAGTATCAAATATTGGCCGGAAGTATGTACAAGCAAGATGCCGAGGGCGTATTAGCGTGTTGTGTCGAGGACGATGAACATACTAGTTGGTTGCAACAAGCCCATGAGGGATTGCTAGGAAATCACTACTCTAAACAACGAACATTGCATAATCTAAGACGCTTAGGAGTGTATTGGCCTAGCATGGACAAAGAAATACAAGAGTGGATCCAGAGTTGTCCAGGGTGCCAGAAGAGACCCCCAGTGGAACATGCCACTCTTTATCACGTGTCATTAATCCCAGATTGGAGTGCTCCATTGGTCGAGTTCATGAGATCGGGAACATTACCCAATCAGGCTAGTCTTGCAAGAAAACGGAGCATGGAGCAAGAGGCTCAAGACTATGCCTTAGTAGGAGACAAACTATATCGAAGAGGCAAGGATGGTTACCTAAGACTGTGCGTTCATGAATCAGACTATTTGAAAGTCTTAGAAACTGCACACAGCGGTGCCGCAGGGGGACACTTTGGGCCTGACAGAGTAATTAAGACCATTCTATTCTCAGGACTTTGGTGGCCCACTCTTCATATGGACGCACATACTTATGTGAAGAGTTGTGACACATGCCAACGTGCTCAATATCCGATAAGAAAAGATGAAATGCCTTTAAGGCCAATGATGGGAGGACGTGCATTTTCAAAGTGGGGTATAGACTTTGTAGGTCCCATCAACCCCCCAGCTAGAAACTCCCACACAGAATATATTATTGTAGCCACAGATTACCTCACAAAGTGGGTGGAAGTAAAAGCCACGACAAAGAATGATGCTCAAACGACGGCTAAGTTCTTATTCGAAAATGTGTTCACTAGATATGGGTTACCCATAGAGTTGGTTAGTGATAGAGGTACACACTTCTTGAATGAGGTCATTGAAAATCTACTTCAAGAATTCATGGTGATATATAAGAAGTCTGCCCCCTATCACCCACAAGCTAACGGACAAGCCGAGAGCACGAATAAGATCCTATGTAACGTATTGATGAAACTTGTAAACAATAAACGCTCTGACTGGGACAAACAACTTCATCATGCTGTTTGGGCATACCGAGTTGCTTACAAAACGGTACTCAATGCCACCCCCTTTCAGATGGTCTTCGGACAAAATGCGGTGCTACCATTAGACTTCCTAATTCCAGCTTTAAGACTAGCACAAGAGCATGAGTGGAATGGACACGAGTTGTCCTCTAGGATCTTTGATCTAGAGCGTTTAGGTGAGACGAGGCTACGAGCAGCAGCAGGCATCTATGCTGCAAAGAAACGGCAAAAGGCATACTTTGATGCCCATGTGAAGGATAAGGGCTTGAAAGCAGGAGATCTAGTTTTAGTCTACACATTGAAACAACACGCAAGAAAGCTAGAAAAGAGAGGCTACGGACCTATGATCATTAATAGAATCTCCACGAGTGGAGCAGTACAACTAGCCACTTTAGAGGGGGATGTCCTCCCAAACTATATTAGCGGATGCAGAGTCAAGCTTTATCAGGAACCCCTCACGGAGGAAATGCTAAGTCGACTCAATACTGCTAAGCAACGTAAGGAGGAGGAAAAACGAATTCGAGAAGAAGCACAGGCAGAGGCCTTAGAGCGTATCAGACGAATGAAGTTGAGGAGACAAGGGAGGGATCAGCCTGTGACTGACACTCAGGAGTCTCCAGGCTATCACATGGCCATGTGTGAGGCTTCAGGTGAACGTACCCATAAGATAGTGGACCGCCGACCTTTTGTGACCCTAGAAATAGGACAAAGAGACCGCAGCACAAGCGTGAGAGCTTTAATTGATTCAGGAGCAGCCACAAGTGCAGTTCGGCTTTCTTATTGCCAACAGCTGCAATTGGAGGTAAAACCCCTAGAAGCATATCTGATAGGGTTAGGAGGTGTTGAAACCCCTTGTATGGCAGAGGTGGATCTTCCCCTCTACATACAAGAGGTCCTCATGCCAGCAAAAGTGCTAGTGTGTGAAGACGGGGATCTGACCGAACCTCTTGTCTTAGGCCAAGACTGGATCTATGATCACGCAGTCAACCTCAACCTAAGAAGTGGACTTCTTCAGGCTTGGGTAGGCCAAAGCCGTCTCACGATTGAATTAGAAAGTCAAGCACTCAAACCAATAGAACCGGCACCAACTCCTGGTCCCTCCAGGAATCCACATGAAGATAACAATGTTGTGCTTGTCCAAACTTCTATGGTGCAGAGGAATGTCGATCTTACTGAAGGTTCAGGAGCCAAGAAGGAGTTCCTAACTGATCCAAAGAAGATTCTAAACGAGCAGACCGAACATCACTCTACACGAAGGAGGCCGCTGAGCAAGAGGCAGGAGCACCGACCCGTGCAACATAGAGCATCTCGTGGCGTGAAGCAGATCTGGATACGCAAGGATGGAAAACCCACAGCTCTAATAGCAGACTCTCAAGGAGACAAGAAACGTGCCTCACCATCAAGGAACAAAGTGAAGAAGCCCCCTAGGATAACCCCTAGGCATACCATTTCTATTTGGGTTCCTAAGCGGTCAATGAAGGCCACCCCTAATGCTAGACAGATATGGGTGCCCAAGACCTGCTTACAAGCCCAAATTACTTCACCTTCAGGCACTAGGATGAAACAACTTCCACAAGCACTCATGACCAACAACTCAGAAAATGAAAAGATACCTACACCTCTCCCTATTCCCACCCCCATCAACCCTAGGAATGTCGGGAAATGGGTACCCAAAAGGTCCCAAATACATCACACTCTCATACAGAACTCTTCACCTGTCTTTAGCTCTAAGAGCTACGACTCCTCTATCAAAGTGTGGAGAATTAAACTGTGTACTAAACCCCCTGACCCTATTCTGTAAATCCCTCCACACTAACACAGGAGCATTCCGAGCCCATTGCATAACCAAAGCATGCATCTAGGATGACACTGACCTCTAATCACCACTCACACCTATCACAAACACTTCACCACTAACCACTCACACACCACTAACACTTCAATTACCCCGCCATCGCTCCCCCAACCGGTACTCCTACGGTGTCATACATGATGGCAACCATCAGACATTGGATACCACGTCTCCACCCCATGCTAGATGTCGCTGCCCAGATGATGCTCAAGATCTTCGATATGATGCAGGTCGTACTCAAAACTTTTCGCAATGTATGCCGTATTCAACCTCCTATTCCCGGGTTTATTAATGGTAACTACGACCTACTATATGATATGAGCACAACCCCGAGCATACGAGTGGCTTACGCATGGCATGCACGCATAAGATATCTCCCTGCCTGCTACAAGCAAACATTCGACGATATGTTCACCACGGGGTTTTGGGAAGCACATTCAGAGGTATTTGCGCCACGGCCGACGCATTTACTCCATCTCTTTGCATGCGAGCAAACAATGCATTCCGAGCTTTACACGATGCCACAACCTGACATGCCTGGTACAGTTGATTGGGAGGCTTTGCAACGAGACCTGATCAGAGGTTTAAGAATCAAAGAACAAGAATTGGCAACCGACCTCCTGCAGAAGTACATTGATCAAACTGTGGAACAGAGGTCTGTCAGAGGCGACAGACCCTAGGGGGGGGAGAGTGTTGACAATATACGGGACGAAGCAAGTACGGACACACATGTAGATCTAGCACTAAGGCAACCCTTCATTTTTTTCAAAACCCTTATATCATTTTAAAGTGATTCTCATCACTAAAAACCCCTGTAAATACCATTTTCACCTTTTTGTAGCTCCATTTTGTACAAGCCGAGGAGTCCTCGAGCTTGAGGAGCCTTAGAAGTAGTTGCCTGCCAATTTTCATAATTTTTAGATCTCGTTTGAGCCCTCAAATAAGCCCTGGAACCTAATTTTTAACTAGGCCGGACACTAGGTCTGGACAGGGCCAAAGCTAGTCAAAAACTATAAATAGAGCTAGAGAGCTCATTTTTGGGGCTAGCTTCTTGTAGTTTGAGCTTGTATGAGAACTTTCTTGCAATAGAAGTGATTCCATTGTCTTACTCTCTTTGTTCTTGCCGTGTGTGCGCGTGTGCGTGTATGTGTGTGCATGCTTGTGTGCTTCTCACTCACGCACTTGTGCTTCCACTTGCTCGTGGTCTTCATACCATCCTCACGTCTTCCCGGATTGACATTAAAGGAGGTGCTACTCATCACTGAGCTACACATATGTTCATGTACCCAAGAATCTTAGAAAAAAGCTAGACCATAAGTCAAAGAAATGAGTTTTTCTTGGATATGGTCGGGAAGGCAAATTTGGATATTGCTCATGGGATCTTGAAACACGGTCAATGATCAGAAGCAGTGATGTCATTTTCAATGAGTCTAAGTCGATGCATAAACAACCCATTAAGGAGGTTGAAGTGAGAAGAGTGATGTTTGAGGATACTAGTCCTCTAGTTAGCATGCATAAAAATTTTGCACATAGGGATATTCAAGAGAATTTCTAGTGAGACCAGTCTACAAATGTTCATGTTCAATAACATGTGACACTCTACACGTGTCTCATATCTACATGATAGATATGTTCCAAGTTTGGATTTTGTTATGCTAATAGATGCTGGTGAGCCTTCTTGCTACAAAGAGGCTATGCAGACAAAGGATCATGTCAAGTGGGAGCATGCCATGAAGAGTGGGTTGGATTCTATTCACAAGAATGTTACTTGGTATTTAGTACCTTTGCCAAAGGGAAGGAAAGCTTTACCATGTAAATGGTATATAAGCTGAAATTTACATTAGTAAGTGCTTATTCAAAGTATAAAGCACGGCTTGTTGCAAAGGGTTTTAAGCAACAACATGGTTTTGATTTTGAGGAAATCTTCTCTCCAATGGATAATATGACCACCTTGCAAATGTTGCTTGGATTCTTTGCATTATAGGTCTTAGAGCTAGTCTAGATGGATGTGAAAATAACTTTTGTGGATGAGTTTTGGTCTATCATGCAAAGATCAATCACCTTGAGGTGCAGTATCACTTCATTAGAGACTGCCTAGCCACTAAGTGCATATTCGAGATAATGTTACAAATGCTTTGACTAAAGCTCTACCATAGGATAACTTTTGAGACTGTTGTCACTTGATGAGGGTTACTTGATTCATGATCTTACACAGTTACTTGTATATTGTGTAACATGCCCATCCACTGGGAGGTATAGTTTGTATACTTACACTCACATATTATTTATCATTCTTTATTTTTCTCCCATAGTCACTTTGGTCATATTGGCTTTTACTGGGAGATTGTTAGCATTAGTGTACATGTGAAAGGCCAAATGGCCACCATACACTTTTGTATATGTTCTTTAATAAAACATATAGTAGTTTGATCAGTCATTGACTAGATGTTTGATCGCATTTGTAACATCCAAGAAATTTGTGTTCATGCTCTCTATGTATTGTGTTTTCCTATGTATTCCACAGATAGTACAAAGTATCATGCGCAACATGTGGAGCTTGATTTTCTAATGCGAAGGTATTTGCATGGAACCCTTGATAAGGAGATTCCACCGTGGTGCATCATCATCAAAATACTTCATGCATCTTTGCAAACTTTTCCTAATGTTGCTCTATGTCTATCCTTGGATTCACTTGAGTTGTGAAAACTTTTTGGAGCACTTTTTTAGTCCTTATATATGCAATACAGATAGGCACAAAGAATGGAAAAAATGAGGAGCTTGAAAAGTGTGTACCCACATAGGCTCAAAACCCTAATTTTTTTTTGTTGCGAGACTATTGATGCAAGGTCCGAATGTTATCTTAATAGGCCTTGTGTAAAGCTTCATAATGATACTCACGAGCACTTTCCTATGTTGGTCCAATGCAAAAATTATGTACCCTTTGAAAGCTTATTTTTCAAAGGACAAAACCTCCTCAAACTAACGAAACCGTCATAGGTCCCTGGGGACCTTGGATGAAGGATCCCCACAACGTCAATTTGCCCAAAATTATCACCAATGAGTGAATTCAATCACTCAAATGGTTGCAAAATGTTTTCCTCAAATTTAAGTGTGTATGTAACACTTTGATGGCCCTCGTAGCACTCAACGTAGCCTAAGAAGCAAGTTCCCATCAAAGGCCAAGTGACACATGATGCCTCAAATCCAAGGTTGTGAAAAGGATAACCCCAGCAAGGCCTTGGCCTTATAGCTAGCCCTCCAAACTAACCAATGGCATTTAGCTACCACAAAGAAACCCTCTTTAGCGAGTGTGGAAAAGGACAAGAGACCTTCCACAAGAGTCTCAATAAATGTTTAAGTTCAATGTTTTAAGTCCAAAACTCGAGTTCACATACAAAATAATCATTCTTATCAATTGCTAAGTGCACACATGCCCATGAAATCAATGTCACACTTGTAGAAGCCCCTTATACACAAACCCCTTTGGAAACTTTACCCTTCCTCAAATTTGAACACAAAAAGTAATCTTTTATCTAGCCAATAAAATACAATCAAGAACCATTGAAATCACTCAAATTCCCTTTATCTTAAAAGTATGTGACCTCAATACAAATTCACATATGCCCTCCAAAAATGATGTCAACTATTTGTGTGCTATGCTTTTATTTTTATGGCTTCACAATGAATGCATATCAATCCAAATAGTACAAACAAGATGAAGACTATTCCAAAAAAATCATACAAATTTTCACAATGATCCTTACAACAATACACTGTGTGACATTACTTTGTGCTCATCTTACTACTGGACTCTGTGTCCTCAAAGCAAGTATACATAACCTTCTCTCTCCACATTTTCGCTAAACAAAAGAAACATTGCTTTTTTCTCTCCCCATTCTCTTTAATCAAAGCAAGTGCAACAACACTTCACTCACTCCAAAGATGACATTCTTATATGTGCATGACCAAACGATGTGTAACTAAAACCTACCTATGACTATGGAATGAAGAGGATAATGTAGCCATATACTCCTCCTATCTAAATTGCAGAAAATAGTAAAATCATGGAGCACACACCTCTCATCAATGAACAAACCATCAAACACAATTGCCGACAAGGACAACCCTAGCAACAATACCAATGTGTTGAGATGTAGACCACTCCAAGGTCTCAAGAGCTTGAATGAACGTCAAGTGCAACATAGGAAATCCAAGGGAACATTGTCAATGGTGTGAAGACCTCCATGCTCATGGCACTCATTCAAGAAAGATGCACGCCCATGCACACATACATTCAAGCCACTCTCATGAGGAAGAAGAAGAAGCTAACTCCAAGAAAATCACGCTCATTTACAAGACATCTCCACAGATTTCATTTAGAAAGATTGTAGAGGTTCAGCCTATCACTCCATAGCTCGATCACTCTTAGGCTTGTACAAAAGTGGAGCAAAATTACAAAAATAGGCTTTGTACATGTTTCTAATAGGTTAAATTTTGAGTAAATGGTCATATTAAGGGAGAAATTAGGAAAATTATGATCTCCACTTGGGACTTGCTTAACTTTGGAAACTCCATGTAGCTCTTTAGCTTCACTTTGATATGACCCCGATCTTCAATTATAACCACATTTGTGAGTCTCTACTCCAATACTCTCCAATCTCAAACAGAATAAGTTGTTACGAATCTTAGATTCTAATTGTTCCAATATGATTTGTTTCATAGATGATAAAACACACTCTATGTGGAGTCCAATGAAAAGAAGCATTAAGTCCAAAAATGATTTATGGGAAATATATTTACACATAAGATCTTAATTATTGTGCTACTATATTTTTTCAGCACATCAACATCATTATAATAAGAGTTTATACTTTTATGTGCATACATGAAGAATATGTAAATTATTGTTTAACATGCCCATCATTTTTACTTTTAGATTTGGGATCTTTTAGTGCATGAAATCTATCTTTGAAATTTCTTTCTTACGGAAATAATGACATTAAACATTTTTCTCATGAGAGTGGATAATACCCCCTTCCTTTTGGTCATTTTTTTTCCTTTTCTTGCTTCTTGAACATTTTTCATACTTTCCATGTGTGGATTCCATATTGAATATATGATTTTTTTTTTCATTAAAAAATGCACCATGATGTCATTGGAGACAAACTTTCTACTGGCAAATGCAAAATTTCTTCTATAATGGTCAAAACTTTCATTGTTCACAACACTATATTCATTGTTCGTGTCAAGATAATAAAAAATCACTACCGATTAGAATTACAAAAAGATTTATCCTTTTCACAAGTATTTCACAATTTCTATCGTACTTATAATGAGATAGTGAAATAGACATTGTGTACCAAGAGGAAGCATATAGGAGAAATAATCGTCGGGTGAAATCTTTTCTACTCAACATCTTTTTGTAAATTGGTTTCACTTAAGAGCATTGCAATCAGGCTTCGAGCCACGCTGCTAGGCTGTAGAACAATGGCTAGCGCTAAGGTTTCCTCGTTTGCATACGGAGTGCATTTCCGCCTGAGAAGAAGAATGCTCCGTGAGTTCGAATAGGGTGCAATTTTTCGACCTCACAGAGCACTCTCCTTGTTGGGGAGGGCGATTTCTCCTTCTCGAACTCTCTCGCCAATGCCTTTGGCAACGGACGCAACATTATGGCCACCTCTTTCGACTCGCAGGGTGAGCACTGCTGTCTTCTTCGATCTGTGTATGCCGGGTGTATGCCGGATACTATCAGAGAGAGAGAGAGAGAGAGAGAGAGAGAGAGAGAGAGAGAGAGAGAGAGAGAGAGAGAGAGAGAGAGAGAGAGAGAGAGAGAGAGATGGTTCGAAGTGCTCACCCTGCGAGTCGAAGGAGGTGGCCGTAATCTTGCGCCCGTTGCCAAAGGCATTGGCGAGAGAGTTCGAGAAGGAGAAATCGCCCTCCCCAACAAGAAAGCATTCTTCTTCTCAGGCGGAAACTCAAGTGCACTCCGTATGCAAACGAGGACCCTAGCGCTAGCCATTGTTCTACAGTTCTACAGCCTAGCAGCGTGGCTCGATGCCTGATTGCAATGCGTCAGAAATCACCTGATTGCAATGCGACACAGAGAGAGAGAGAGAGAGAGAGAGAGAGAGAGAGAGAGAGAGAGAGAGAGAGAGAGAGAGAGAGAGAGAGAGAGAGAGAGAGAGAGAGAGAGAGAGAGAGAGAGAGAGAGAGAGAGATGGTTCGACATTGATAACATGTGTGGTGCAAGGGATAGTAGCAACAGGTTTGTTGAATCTACCTTTTTAGAGTACATGGACATGTTCTTGGAGTAAAATGGATGTGATGCTTTGAATGGAAAACTAAATTACCATAGTAGAGAAGTACAGATTAGTGTTATTCCAGTGTGTTGATCCTCAACTGGAGCCATCAAATATTAAATTTTTGTTTCAAAGGGCTTGCCATGAGGGTCCAATAGTGATCACTCAAATAATTTTTTAGCTTATTTCAATACCTGTTTTAAGTATCGAATCAACGAATTGTACTTGTCGCAAGATGTAGTGACAGAAGTACAGTTTCGTAAGAGTGACAATAGTTAATTTTGGGCAAAACAGAGTAAAAACATGCAAAGACTTTACAGATTGAAATGCCAAATATTGGGGCTCAAAAGATGGGGGTTATAAGGTATGTAAAACAGATCTGTTCTATGCATTGATTTCTAATGACCAAATTGTAGGAGAGGGTGCCCTGGAAAGAATATTTGAATGATATGATATGTCCATTTTAATGCCATCTAGCTGGAACCATGATGTCATTTTATATTCGTTTAGTCCCTGTGAAGTTATTTGTTAGTAGGACTCGAGGGAAGGAAGAGTATCTATCATCAGCAATATATAAGGCGACTGATCTATTAAGTGTCTCTATCACCAAAGCAGTAATAGCTAGTGCTTTTCATATAATCACATGTGATACTGAAGCCTTGATTTCAAGCAATCATCTGAGTGAACATAGAGACTGAGTTTTTAATTAAAAAACCAAAGTTCTTCTTAAGACTTCTAAAATTGACACATTCTTAAATGTGGTATGGCACCAGATGGGAGTGATGGAGGAGGGGCCAACTGAGACGTTCAAACCCACGAAAAACGTAAACCAACGAAAGGGACACCAAGAAGATTGCCAGAACACGTTTATATTCGATTAGCAACTCGTGTTGAAGAAGGCAATGAGAGCTTGGTATGAGGAGTACTAGTACCCCTCATAGTTGCGCACAATTTGGCGCCACAGGGCATACCCCCCAAGCACTGAAAAGGGCTGGATAGAAAAACAGGCTGTGACATCCTCCCCCGGCTTAAAGAGCTTGGTGTCCTCAACAAGCGGGTTCGGGTCTTACAAAAGTTGGTGTGAATACAAAGTTTGGGAACATTACATGGGGCTCATAGCCAAAATGGCTTAAGTGTGGCGATAGTATTTTCGGACTAATGGATGGTCGGGTCCGAAGGTGTTGGCCGGGAGCCAATCCGCATCGACTAAAGGTCGTCCTTTGAATTTGATGAGAAACTGTGGGCCTTCGCGAGTGTTCCGGTCCCGTAAGATAGCTTCCGCCTCGAACTGGTTCTCTCCGTCGTGCAGCACCGGGATCTCGCGTCCGTACTTGGCGTCGGGTTTGAACCGCTTCAGGAGGCTGACGTGAAAGGCGTTGTGAAATTGCACATTGTCGGGCAGCTCCAAGCTATAAGTGACTTCATTGATGCGCTTCTCCACTTTGTATGGTCCGTAGTAGCGATGGTTGAACTTCTGCGTGATGTTCTTTGGCAGAGTGATATTTCGTGCGCTGACGAGGACAAGGTCGCCTACTTGAAATTCTTCGCCGGGTCGTCGTTTCTTGTTTGCGTAGCGAGCCATGCGTTCTTTGCTTCTTTGCAAGCTGGACTTTGCTTCTTCTAACTTTGTTTTCCATTGATCCAAGAAGGCGCCGCAATCAGGGTCTGTTGTTGCAAGTGTGGAGTCTTGTGTGAGAGCCAAGGGCGTGATTACCTCCTTGCCGGTCGCCAACTCGAATGGTGTCATCTTCGTGCTTGAGTGGACGGAAGCATTGTAGTGAAACTCCAGAATGTCTAAGTGCCTCGCCCAATCCTTTTGGTCCGTTCTGACATAGTTTCGGATGTAATCTTCGATCGTCTGGTTAACCCGTTCGGTTTGCCCATCTGTTTGTGGGTGATATGATGAGGAGAACCTAAGTTGCGTCCCCAAGAGGCGGAAAAGCTCGGTCCATAGCCGACTTAGGAAACGGCCGTCGCGGTCTGACACTATGGCGAGGGGCAACCCGTGATACTTCACGATGTGAGTGAAGAACAGTTGAGCCACGGCCTTGGCGGTGAGCGGGGGCTTAGCCGGAATAAAGTGTGCTTGTTTGGTGAAGTAGTCCACCACAACAAAGATGGTGTTGAAGCCCAAAGATGGTGGGAGTTCGGTGATGAAGTCCATGCTAATCATGTCCCACGGCCGGTTGGGAATTGGGAGTGGTTGCAGAAGGCCGGCAGGCTTCACTCGATCTTGACGGACTAACTGACATGTTGGGCAGGTTTCTACATATTCTTGTACTTGTGCCTTCATGCGGGGCCAATAAAAGTGTTTATGGAGCGTCTCGTAGCTGCGATTTTGACCTCCATGGCCGGCCACTTTGCAATCATGTGCCTCCCACAGTAGCTCTTTGCGTAGCTCTACGTCGTTCGGTACATAAATTTTGCCTTTGCGGTGGAGAATGCCGTCTTGTAATGTGTAGCGCTGCGAGGCTTGAGCCATTTGCATCTCCTGAAGTATTTCTTGAACTTGGGCATCCTGTGCTTGCGCTCGTTGAATTCTGCCTCTCAAATCTGAGGATACGGTGGACATCGCCTGGAGCTCGGGTCTTCGACTAAGTGCATCTGGCATTACATTCTGTTTGCCCGGCTTATGAATGATCTCGATATCAAACTCGGCAAGAAAATCCTGCCATCTTGCTTGTTTTGGACTTAGCTTGGGTTGAGATGTAAAGTACTTCAAGGAGATGTTGTCCGTGAAGACCGTTGTGTGCTTGTCGATAATGTAGTGCCGCCACTTGCGTAGGCAGTGGATAACAGCTAACATTTCTTGCTCGTGTGTGCTCCATCTGAGCTCGGGGCCGGTGAGTTTATGCGACTCGTATGCGATGGGTTGTCCGTCTTGTAAGAGGACGCCGCCGATGGCTGAGCCTGATGCGTCTGTGTGAACTTCAAACGGTTTGTCGAACTCTGGAAGTTTGAGAACCGGGGCATTGCACATAGCCACCTTTAATGCTTCGAAGGCTTCTTCTTCGTCTGCTCCCCATTTGAATGGCTCCTTTTCTTTGACCAACTCCAAGAGCGGGGCCGCGATCTTGCTAAAACCTTGGATGAACCGGCGGAGAAATTGGCAAAAGCCGATGAATTCTCGCACCTCTTTGACGGTCTTCGGGGGTGCCCATTTGAGTACTGCGTCTACTTTCTGGGGGTCGGCGTGGAGGCCCTGTTCGGAAACGATGAACCCCAAGAATTCCACCTTCTTCATGCAGAACTCGCACTTGCTTGGCTTGGCGAAAAGCCGACGTTGTCGTAGTCGTAACAAGACCGCCCGCACGTGTTCATAATGTTCCTCTAATGTTCGGCTGTAAATCAGCAGGTCATCGATGTAGATGATGAGGAAGAGGTCAAGCATATCCCGGAAGCCGTCGTTCATCTCTCGACAGAAGGTGGCCGGTGCCCCTGTCAGCCCGAATGGCATGACGAGCCACTCATAGCTGCCGTAACGTGTGCGGAAGGCCGTTTTCTCGATGTGTTCCTGTGCCACCCTGATTTGATGATACCCGGATCGGAGATCTATGCGCGTGAAGTATCGTGCCTTGCCCAGGCGATCTAAAAGTTCCTCCATCACGGGTACGGGATACTTGCTCTTGATTGTGCCTTTATTGAGTGCTCGGTAGTCGATGCATAGGCGTAAGGAGCCGTCTTTCTTTTTCACAAATAGGACCGGGGCTCCATATGGGGAGCTACTTGGTCGGATGTATCCTTGCACTTCAAGTTCCTGTAACTGCCGCTTCAGCTCCTGAAGGTCGGCCTCATTCATCCTGTATGGCGCTCGCGACGGTGGCGGGTGATCCGGGAGCGTGTCGATCCGATGCTGGACATTACGTAAGGGGGGAAGACCGGGTGGGAGGGTATCCGTGAGAACATCTGAAAATTCTTCCATTAGCATCTGGAAACTTGGGTGCCCAATCTTTGAGACGTCGATCGGCCGTGGTCCCGTCTCCTCTGCGACCGGTCTGAGAACACATAAGTGTGCGATTCCGCCTTGATAGACTGCTCGTCGAAATTGCTTGTGTGATAATGGTGATGGCGTGTGTGTGGAGATTGACGTTCGAGCTTGTGCTTTCTCTTTGCTAGTATGTTTCTGCTTAGATTCCCTTGGTTCATTGTCAGAAGGTTCGTCCGTACGGGGAGCCTGGACACGATTGCAGTCGACGACGATGGCCTGCCCATTCTGATCGAGAAGGACTTTGTCTACCCCTTTGCCGAAAAAGGAGATCATGTGTTTATCCATAAACTCGAGGCCAAGGATGACTTCGAATGTTTCCATCGGTATAATCAGGAAGTTCAGGTGACCAAACCATTGGCCTAACATGACCGGGACACCGTCGGCGTAACGCACATGACTGGCCTCTCCCTGAGCAAAGACCACCGACATGCGGAGCCGTTTACTGATCTTGAGTCCAAGGCGTTGAGCACACTGCGGAGTCATGAAGTTGTGGGTTGCACCCGTGTCCAGCATCACCGGCATGCGTTCGCCTGTGACTTCTCCCATAATGAACACTTGGTGTATGATGGGTAATGCAACTGAATGGCACTGAGCCTTGCCCTTTGATGTGGACGGTCCGCGGGGGGAGGAGTCGTCTGATTCGTCGCTGTGAATCTCGGTGATTTTCGGGCCGGAGGTGGATGCCTCTTCGGTCTTCGTTGCTTGCACTCTAGTGTCGGGTCGTTTCCGCCAGCATTTCTCAGTGGGGTGACTGCCTTGGCAATATTTGCACACCGGACGGGGGTCGCGCCGCGTTTGGTTGCTTCGGTTAGGGGATCCTGACCGGTTGTCTGCTGGGGCCGGGAGGGCTTTGAAACCTTGACCACGTTGTTGCTCGGTTGATCTTCGGTATGTGGAGGTTTGCTCCTTGTTAGAGGTTGCGTCTTTGCGGGTAGCTTGGCTTCCGTCGGTCGAACGAGCCAGCCGGTTGGAGTAAGCGTCATTGAGCCGTTCTGCGATGCGGACTGCGTCCTCCCAGGTTTGGGGGTCTTGCTTCTCCACTTCTTTGCGGTAGTACGGGGAGCACCCGTAAAGGAAGCCGTGTAGGCGATCAATTTCTGCCATGTCGTTGATGCGAAGCATGAGCCTGCGATATTGTGATACATAAGGTCCAATGAATTTGTCTTGACGGAGGTTGCGCCATTCGTCACGTGCTTGGAACGCTTCGTTGCGAGGTACAAAGTAGTCGACGATGGCCGCTGTGAAATGATCCCATGAGGGCCAGGCTTGCTTCTTATGTTCCACCATATACCATGCTGAGGCTTCGTCCTGTAAGAATTGGCCGGCGATGCGCGTCCAATGGTTGCGGCCAACCCGGAGCATCTGGAGGTAGCTTTCCATACCTTCGATCCATCGGTTGACGGCAATGGAGCTTCGGCCGCCTCGGTACTTGTCGGGGGGGTTCGGTTTGTAGAAGCCGAAGGAGTCGGGGTCGTCGATGTCCACCGGTTGCATTTGAGTAATCGGAGTTGGGTTTAAAGGAGTTGGTGGTTGTTGGGACGTATGGGTCGGGGTGGGTTGGGGTACCGGTTGGGTGCTTGACTGCGGTTGTGGTTGGGGTTGAGGTTGGTCCTTGGCTAAGAGGTGGGCTTCTACTAGGGAAGTTAGTCTAGAGAGGGTGTCTTCGAGCCTATCAATGCGGTCGTGGACAGGCCCGGGATTCGGGTGAGCTGTGTCGGATTCGGGTTGGGTGTGGATCTCGGCGTTGAGCTCGGCCTCCTGGAGGCGTTCGTGTAGCTCGGCATTCACCAAGAGCAAACGGTTGAGTTCTTCTTCTAGGGCAGCCCGTTGGGCCTTGTGACGTCGGCGCCGTTCAGTCACATTCTTGGCGCGTTCCGTCCCCGAAGTTAGACCGGCCGTGCCAACGTCGTGTTCGCTGGCCATGGTGGCGTGGAGCCAACCGGCGGCAACTTGGGAGGGATAGGGTCCTGAAGATGAAGGGGGGCTAGGGCACGCGGGCACCTAACTGGAACAAGGGGGTGGTCCACCGGTTGACGGAAAGAACGGCGAGGCTTGGCGAATAGCGCGGAGGCGACAGTAGAGCGCGCGGAAGCGACGACGACGGCGGGGGGCGGGGTGCCTTTCTTGCAGGGGGGGGGGGGGGGGGGGGCAAGGGGGTGCCTTGCTTGCAGGGGGGAAGGGGGGGGGGGGGGCAAGTGGGTGCCTTGTTTGCGGGGGGGTGGGGGGGGGGGGCAAGGGGGTGCCTTGCTTGAGGGGGGGAAGGGGAGGGTCAAAAGACCTCTTGCGACGTCAAAGAACTTCCCACGGATGGGCCCGGGACGTTAGATGGCGCTGCCAGCACTGGTGTGACAGTCCGCCCGTCCAAAGGCTTCCCCTAGGGTCGTTGCTCTGATACCACTTGAGACGTTCAAACCCACGAAAAACGTAAACCAACGAAAGGGACACCAAGAAGATTGCCAGAACACGTTTATATTCGATTAGCAACTCGTGTTGAAGAAGGCAATGAGAGCTTGGTATGAGGAGTACTAGTACCCCTCATAGTTGCGCACAATTTGGCGCCACAGGGCATACCCCCCAAGCACTGAAAAGGGCTGGATAGAAAAACAGGCTGTGACACCAACAGGGAAGAGCTCGAGGGTACCAGAAGGAGATACAAGACGGAGAAGCTATTATCATTTGAAGGAACAAGTATATTTGAATACTTAGCTTCTTACTTATTTTTGCTTCATCATGAAGTGCAAGAACTTCAAAAAGCATTCAATGTTCGCATCTGATCATTCTTTGTTACGGCCAAGTATATTTGAATACTTAGCTTCTTACTTTTTTTTTGCTTCATCATGAAGTGCAAGAACTTCAAAAAGCATTCAATGTTCACATCTGATCATTCTTTGTTTCAACAATGTACGACAGGTGATGGTTATACTTGTTTTTCAAACACCTGATGTAGTAACTGTAACTTCCATTGGTTTTAGAAGATTGACAGTTTATTATCTAGGATTTAAATGGTAGAAAGAATATTCTATTAATATTTGTATTTATTAAGTGTGCTTCATTGGATCCTCTGCAATAAGGTGTATTTCAAAATAGACCTGAGAAATCAATCGTCACTAAGAGCCTTCTTTGACTTTGCAACTATTTGTGCTCCTCGCAGTGCCACATGTACAGCTAAGTCTTCCACTTCTAGATTAATGGATGATAGCTGTGCTCCCAGGACCCAGCTCCTGTTGCTGCTTTACTGAACTTGTTAACAGAGCAGCTTCAAGTTCACTCTATCTGGTTACAATCTCCATTCTTTGAAGTTTTGCACCTAACCAACTTCTCCTTGAGCTGTTTTATTTCTGGATTCAGAGTTGAGAGTAGTGTTCTCTCTTCAACCGTCAAATGGTCAATTAGATCAGTACCCATCCCAGCTTGCTTTGTTTTAAGAGTTAACTCCAGCTTCTCAATTTGATTACGAGTATCTGCAAGCAATTTCTTCTTCTTTTCAAGTGCTTTGGCTATTGAAGAGTCCTGTTTCTCTATATTCGAAAGATCCTCCTTCAACTGCTCCAGTTCAGACTTCAGATGGCCTCGTTTTGCATATGACTTTTGCTGCTCACTCACTATTGCTGTTATCTTTTGATCAGCATCTTGAAGAGAAATTGACCTTTTCAATTTCGTCATACTTAGTATTTATTGCTTTTGTGCCTTCCCTTACTATACTTATCAGTTTCAATTTCAGCCTTCTGTGGTCATAGAAGCCTCCAGTCATACCACCCTTTTTGATCACCCTCCAAGATAATGCAATCAAGCCCATCACTGCGATCGATGTTCGTAGCTACATCTAGATCACGACAAATCACAGTCGTCCCAAATACTTGACCAAACGCTGGTAAAAAATGACTGTCAAATCTTAACTTCTTCAAGAGAGGAACAACATCCGGACCACTTGGATAATCTGCATGAGGAGCCTTTACTCTATTCAAAGGCATGAAGGTAAATCTGCCTCCCTTCTCAGCACTCAAATAGTGAATAATCTTTGTTGATATTTCATCATTCTCAACTACTGCATGAAATAAACTGTTCCCAGCAGTAACCTCAACTGCTGTGAAAAACTTCTCATCACAATCCAGTAGTTCACATACCGGACCGTGCACACCAGCAATGTCATGGTTCTTACAGATACGCCTCACAGAATTAAGACCTCTTCATATGTCCCCTGGAGCAACATGATCCAGACTTTTTTCTGCTTTCATAGTATCAGCTTTTAGTTTCTCAAGTTCATTCACTGCATCAGATTCCTACTTCCAAAGCTTCTTTCTTGATTCTTGTAGCTCATCATGCTGAGTTTTCAAAGCTAACAACTCCTCATGGCACATTTCTCATTAGAAACTCCTGCACTTGGCTTTCCTTTGAGTGAGCGTCTTGGCTGCCAGATAGTTTGGAAACATCTTCTTCAAGCTGCTGAATTTCTTTATTGAGCTTTTCTGCCTATGAGATGCTTTTCCAAGCACAGATTTAAGTTGCTTGATTTCTGATTGCAACCACTTATCTCCTGCAGCTTTATCTGCAAACTGAGTAGCATGTCCTTGTTTTTGGTAAAGAAGACTGAGCTGCTTCTCACATTTTGTTGAAGCTTGCATCCATGATGTATTGAACAATCTTGGTGTTTTTTCTGATCCGATCTCTAAATGTTCTTTGAAATGGTCAGTCTCTCTCTTATTATACAGGGAAGATGATGCCAACTCCACTCGTCCCCAAGACTTAGCAGTAATCTTTCGCTCCTGAATCTGACTCCCTAGATTTCTCCGGTACCTGTACTCTATTCACTTCCATCATCTTTTTCCTTCACATGTCCATATGCTTGTCCCTCCCCATCAGTAGAGTCTTCATCGACCATAGAAAACGTAAGAAGAGCTTTCCTCTCATAGGCAGACTGTCCCATGCTTCAGAGCGTGAGAAAGAGATTTCAGAGCTTGTGCGAGATGAACTTTGTAAGCACTCTAATCTGTGCTGCTTAGCGTGTCCTAGAGACTTCTTTCCAGCCAATGGGTCAGCTCGAACTTGCAGGAGAACCATTGGAGCATACCAAAATCCTCATTAGAAGATGCCTTATCTCCCGCAATTAATCTAAAGATAAGCGTATTCTAACATAGTCGACTTGTTTGTTCCAAACTCCTCCTTCATAGTACGGTGCAGAATCCTGCTCTTGTTTTAGGCTACAGACCTCAACAGTTTCACAATAGCATCGATGGATTTATCTCCACAGACGTAGATATTCGGTCATCAAAGACTTCCTCTCAGCTACACCCCATTTTATGAATCGAAAGCCAAAAAAAAAATCACGTTGTAGAGATGTAAAATGTGTGTGTGTGTATACATGTACATGTTTGCATGTGTGTATCTTTGTATGTGCATGTGTGTGTTTTTTGTTGGAATGTATGTGTATATGTGTGTATGTAATATGTATGTATGTAATATGTATTTATGTAGACGTGTGGCTGTTGGAATCTGTATGTGTGCATCATATATGAGTATGGATGCTTTTGCATCTGTATGTGTGTGCATCATGTGTGTGTGTGTGCAGAAAATGTGTGTATGTGAGCAATTTTCAGGCGTGTATGAAAATGCATACATGTGTTGTGAAAGTCCATGCATATATGTGTATGGCTTTTGGTATGTGTGTGGTTGTTGGTATGTTATGTATGTGTGATTGGTTATATTATGTGTGTAAAATATGTGTACATGTACGTGTGTATGTTTAGGCATGTAGCATGTGCATGTGCATGAGCATGATTTGCTGTTTTTGGAAATTGAGATGTATGTGTATGTGTGGCTATTGATTGAATGCATGTGTTTGTGTAGTTGTTCCTAGAATGCATGTGTGATTGTTGATAGTAATGTATGTGTGGCTGTTTGTGTGTGTGTGTGAAAAAAAAAATAAGTTTTTGTATGAGCGCATGTATCTACATGTGTGCACGTGCATGTGTGTTGGAATGTATGTATGTCTTTATGCATGTATATACATGTGTGGCTGCTATTGGAATGCGTGTTTATGTGAGGTTGTTGTTATGTGTATGTATGTGCATTTTGTTTGTGTGTGAGATATGTGTTTGTGTGGGAAATTTGCAAAAGTGTATGAAAGTGCATGTGTGTATAGAAGTGCATGTGCTTGTGTTTTCATACGTGTTGCTGTTGGTATGTGTATGTGTGCGGTTGTTGCTATGTATGTGTGAAATATAAGTATGTGTGTGTGTGTAAATAACATGTGTATATACATTTGTACGTGTACATTGTTGTCTATTTCACAGAAAGGATGGAGATACTTTACAATAAGTTAATATGTCTTTTTTCAATTCCAAATGTGGCACAATATTGAACTTCAGAAATTCCAGGGTTCTACGTCACAATCGATAAGGAGATCATTAAGTCCTTGAATCTGGTCCCAGGAAACCCCAACATGTCCATTTCCACAACCCCATTTCACATTCACTTTCATAGTATGTTCTGGAGTTTGGGAAAAAAAGAGGGTGCAAGAAAGAGCAATAGGAGTATTGCTAGACTTATGAAAGAAGGAAAAGAGGCCCAGCATCTATACGAGCAACAGGACTCTCAAACTCTCGAACACCAGTCGAACTCTCAAGGTTCCGAGCTTGCTTCTAATGGAGTTCAAGGCCAATTTTTTAATGCTAGAAGTTCAGAGAGCACTTTGATACTTTAAGGAAGTTATTTTTGTGACTAGCTCCCACTTCAAGATTCCCAACGACTCATGAAGTACTTACGCAGCTCATTGATAATTTATTTATGCTTTTTAGTTTATCATATGTTTCAGTCAACAGTTTACACCAAAATCGCACTTGACATTAACAAGGCTTTACCTGAAATGAATACTTGACGAACAATGTAGTTCAATGTTTCCCTTTTATTTGGTCGTCGTTTATTTCATAGAAGATTTAACAACCAAGTTGTTCAGTCGAAGGAGAAATGTAAAACATTCGTTAAATTTCCATCACTTCAACACTCTAAAGACTTCTTTTCCTTTCAACACTCTAAAGACTTCTTTTCCTTTCACTCAGATAAACAATTCATATCTAAATTCAGATTTTCTTCACGTCATTTAGCAACATACATTATAAAGGCGGTTGTTTCTTTCCAAATATACCGATAACTTATGACTGATCGATCCCGTCTGAAGCATGAGATGGAAAAGAGCATTATTTAGTAAGCAAGCAAATCTACAATTCTCATGGTTCAATGGAAATTCTTGATATACTATCAGTGTTAATGATCTGCACGTTTAGCACATAATAGATCAGTTCAGGTATCCCGTAAGGTTTTTGGGTAATGATAAAGAAAACATTCTATTGTTCGATGAATTTCAATCACAGCATCAGCCATGTGAAGTACAATAAACTATTATTCAAGATCAGCAATCAACGTTGGACCTTTCTTAGGACTCAGTCTACCTTAATACCCTTCCCTATAAGCACCTAAATTCAATCATACGAACATTTATACCAGTACATATTGGTAACAGGAGGAGGATTTAGGACAAACTATTACTTTCGAGACATCAGAACATACTTATGCTTTCCCCTTACAGTTGTGGCGCACTCTAACCTGTTTATGGCTTCAAATATGCAGCTTCAATTCGCTTTTTAAACTTTGCAAACGTTTTAACTCAGACATGCAAATTCACATAAAACAACATATACGCATGCATTTGGATATATACAAATGCGCTTTGATGCATATGTACACAAATGTACACACATACAAGCATATGAGACGTATACAAATCAATAGAAATGCATACACATTCAAATTTATAAATTTGGCCGTATACATATTTGAATATAAATGCACAAACATACACATTCCATGGACTCAACCATATTGCAACTCCTTAATGCA